>JAWWMP010000116.1:72517894-72592986 GCA_035047865.1 Dendrocincla tyrannina | reverse complement strand
TTTTTTTTTTTTTTTTTTTGGGGGGGGGCTGTTTTTTTTTGGTTTTTTTTTTTTTTTTTTTTTTTTTTTTTTTTTTTTTTTTATTTAAAAATTCGTGTCAAAGCTCACATTCATACATTTAATTAAGTTTATATTTTAAAAGTACCATGTGGCTGAGTTTACCATAAAAATTTCCACACCTTAGCTGTCTCAAAAAGCATAGATTTTGTGAGTTTTGTAAGCATATTAGTGCATAACATATAAGGTCTTACAGGTAACATTTTGGTCATGGTCCTACCTGTTTCTGAAAGTTATTAATTTAGTGCTGCCTCACTAAATGGTGACATCACAGTATTTCTGAACCATGGAAATACAGTATGCTATTTTATGAGGATATTATGACTACAAAATAAAACCCCCATATTTAAATAATTTTCTCCTGCAAACCTCCTGTGGGATCTTGGACTTCATAGTTAATATAATCAAGACAAAAAAAGTATTGTCTTCACCCTAATTTGCCCTTATATCAACAATGCATTAAATGGATAGTGTTGCTCTTGGGGAGTCACTGTTAGAAGAAGACAGCATTTCTATGGAGCCAACAATGGCAGAAACTCTGGGATAAGACACTGTAGATTATTTCTTCCTAAGTCTCATGCTGTTAATAGTCTAAACAAATTTACCTCTTGACCTCTGCGTGCAAGTCTCATGCCTAGGTTTCAAATGCCCCTTTTAAATACTGTATACCTTCATTCTTCCCCAATAAGGTGTGTGAGTTCTTAGGTAATGTGTGTAGTAGGAAAAAAAAAAAGCATTTAACTGCCACAGGAAGCTCTATCAGTATCTTTACTAGAGATTACAATTTGTATTTCAGATAGGTCATTAAATTACATTCAAGCATTAGCTTCCATCTGTCTCTGATATGAGACATATGATATTCAGAAATGTGGAATGTATAGCTAATATTAATCCTCTAAACTATTCAATATCACTAAATTATTTTTTTTTTCAGAAGTAGACTAATTAAATCAAAACTTTTATGTCATGCCATTGTAGCATAACTTGCTTCTTTGATTTATCTTCTTTGAATATCTTTGATAAGACATTTGGGAACTTATTTAAAAAAAAAAAAAAAAGAAATCAGTACACATAGACTAGTTACCTTTATAAAAGCAGCTCTAGTAGAATAATTAAATCTGCTGTCCATCTGTAATACAGCCAGTAATGCATACCAGTATCAGGAAGAATACATTGGAAAATACAGCATACAAAATACATGGACTGAACATCAGCAAACACAAATGAATCTTTAACTTTATGTACAGACTCCTTTTATAAAAGGTAGTTTTATAAAAAGTACCAAAATCAGTATACTTGTAAATGCAAAATTAGCGAGTAAAAGTAGACACGTTAAGCATGCTTGCACAGATTTAAAATTATTCCAGGTAGTTATTTTGTAAAATTAAAACAAAACCTGTTGATGTCATCTCAAGTGTTCCTTCATTTATAATTTGTTGGAATTATTTAACTCTGGGTATTAGGGGCAGCTTTTGATCCCAAGGAGATCTGCCTGAAGTGTTAACATTACTCGAGTATTTGTGTCAGAAAGGACTACTATTTGAAACAATGAAGGTCAAAAAAAGTTTGTGTTGTTTTGCTTTTTTTTTATTTATTTTACTTTGTATTGTTTCAAAGAAGAAGTCTAATTCTGTTAAAATATTTAAGTGCATGCAAATGTAAAGATTTCAAAATTGAATTACACTTCTACAGGGACTTTTAATAATAATATCAATGTGAAAAGCAATTTGGGTTATAACACTCATTATGTTCCAAAGTGTTCTTTCATGAATGACCAGCTCTGTTCAATAAAATTACCATTTTGATTTTAAAAAGAAATTGTAATCCAGATATTTCTGTTACTTTAATTTCAAAAATAATAATACTGCTTTTATATATATATATATATGATACAAACACAAGGTTGGATTTTTCTTAAATGTTAAACAAAAGGTCTTTTTTATCTATTGGAATCACCATCTAAATTACTCCTAATTTTTGCTACCTTGATAATGTCTTAATACAACCATCAAACAGCAGCTCTAATCTAGTGGATGGCATTTCTGATATGCTTTTAAGGTAGATAAATTAGTAGATTTTGTGAATGTTTGAATCTTATCCAAATGTCTCTTTCTCTTCTGTATTCTCTCAAAAATGCACTGCAAACAAAAGGCTAAGTGAAAACGTATTTGATTCTAAAGATCAGATTTTATTAATTCAGAAATTAAAATCAAAGTTAAACAATCCATCTTTTCCTTTCTTCCAAAGACTGTTTCCCAATTTGTCAGAAATGCTTTAGGGAAAAATATTTCTTGCTAAATATATTTAAGTATTTAATTTTGATTTTAGATATCATTTTCATATTCATAATTTTTACTATATCTTCAATTACAATCTTGAGTATTCTGTACTGCCGGGTTTTCAATGTTTAAATATTTCAGACTTTTCTGTATTTATTTTTTTTTATCCTTCAATTTATAGGATTTATATATAAAAAAAAAACCCAGTTGGATTTTAAGCAAAAAGTCATATTTCTAAGTTGATGCTCAAGGAGTTTGCAATAAAATACTCAGTTCCACTGAAATAACTATGGATTTTGAAAACACATATGCAAACAAACATACACGGAAACAACTCTACCTCATAAGAGAATGGAATACAATAAAATTATAGATGTAAAAAAAAAAATACTTTTGTTAACTAACATTTTCCTATCGAAGAATGTTGTGTTAAATAACATTTCATAAATTAGACATAAGATGGGCTCGGGGGTTTTTATTGAATATTTTTATATCTCTCTGTTTTTTGTATCTTTGACCAAACAAGTGTAAAGACGCAATAAAATGTGATAATATTCTGAAGTTAAAAAGGATTTATCAAACACATTCTTGTGTGCTTGACCTCTCCTAGCTGAGATTTCTTGAATCAAGTTCTAAGAAGCAATTTTATGTTTTAGCCATATAAGAAAAAGTTTTAAACAAACTAAAGAAAAGAGAGAAAATTCTTACTGACAAAAATCATGGTGCTAATAAAATTAATGTCTAGCTATAACAAATCATTAAGTGCAACTTCATCTGGAGCTGATGTGACTTACAACATGGCCTTCATGAATGTTAAAATAGCAAATAGCTCATTAACCTTTCCTTGGTCCCGGAGCAGCACCACTGAACAGCTGCTAGCTTTCTGGTCCTAGTGTAAAGTCTGTGCTAACAAAGAAAAGCGGATTTCCTTCATGGGGATATCCTGGAAAGGTTCCCTACCTGTGGTTGTAGAAATTTCTTGTACATTTTTATTTTCAAGGACCATGACATTATCAAAAAGTGAAAAAGACAGAGAAGTACAATTTTGGCTATTTTCTCCTTAAGCCAGATGTCTTTGTCACATTCTTCTATTGATCCTACTATTTTAGATCATAATTGACCTATTTGACTCACAAGATAGGTAATAAACATATTGGTAATGATAATACTGAAATCTTACTCGTGTTCTATCAACAGGAATGTTCTTTGACTTTTAAAAGCCTCTTAACAGCAAAAAAATATTGTGGGGATCTGTATAACAGAAACTGTTTAATTTCCCAGTCAATAACTTCTGCTCCAAGGTCAAATGACTTGAAATGCCAAGGCCTGTTATATAGAGGTCAGACTAGAACAGTGAGAATTCCCTCTATCTTAAAATCTGTTAGTTTATAAACCTGTGGTTGAACTCATGAAGGTCTTTCAAAAAGATAAAACAAAACTATGAGGGGAAAAAAAGAAAGAGTGAATGATGAGAAAGTATACTATGAGCTTCTCCACAAAGAGTAGTTTTCAGGGATGACATGTGAAATATTTTCACCAAAAAAGGACTGCTCAAACATTGGGGCATACTTATTTGAGCTCCAAAAATATATGCTGAAAATTTAAGAATTTTAAGAAAGCAATCTCATCGACCAAACCTCTGAATGTATGTATAGCAGTGATGTTTTTCTATTCCTTCCATTCATTTAATTGATGGTTTAGTATTTATAGATTTTTAAATTTGAATCTAGTCAATTACTACAGACAGTATATTTGACTTTTACTCATTAGTTTTTGATCAACACCTCAAACACAAATCCCTTTTCTTCTATTTAATAAACCAGTTTTGTCACAGGGATTACCCGAGGGAGTAATTAGACTACCAAGAGACAAGAAAAAAATACTGAGTTATATGTTTAACACTAAGGGCAAAACAGAGTAACTCTAAAACTCTGCCTACTTTTAAAGAACCATTAAGTTTTTGTCCTGGGAGACAAATCCATACCACTTAAAGTATGTATGCATGTCATATAACATAATGAGAGGCTGTAGAATGAAATCTTAGGATATTCTTTATTACTTTTGACTATAAAAATATGAGGGCTTTGTCAAGCTTTTGTATTTGATTAATGTTACCTGCATGAGGTTATAGGCAGTCTGAAGTCATAAACTGTTTTAACCTTTGACTAAACCCAATTGATAGGATACAGTGAACAATGAAAAACAAAAATAAAAATGTTCCTTGATCCTGCAACTGACTGTTTGGGTTTTTTTTCCCATTGTTTGTTTTTCTGCCTTCTAAAATATGAAACATTTCAGCTATTTTTTTTTAAATACTTTTTTAGGAAATACTCACTCTGTCTCACACACAGAGCCTTTTGTCACCTAACTTTCCATGTACAGCAATATAGTACTCAATGACATTCCATACTCAAGTAATATAATAGCTAGAGCACCTTTGGAAGCCAAATGGTCTAATCAGAAAAAGATTCTTCTTGTGAGAGAGAAGATTGTTGATTTCAAAAGGATTTAGAATTGCCGCTGATGATACAGAGGAATACTTTTCCTTCTTTAAAGTTCCATCAAAAGGCTGGAAACAAATACAAATGTGTATCTTTTTCTCACTCATAAAATTTAACAAAAAATATGTTATTTTGTATGTTTAAAAAATCAGAAAATGAAAACAATAAGATAGAACAGATTTTAGTGTTAGATTTGGAAGAGCTCCAGGGCTGAAATGAAAATTCAGACAGATTAAATATCTGGAACTTAAGTAGGAGATCCCTGGTGTAGTTCAGAGACACATATTTACAAAACCACATTCATCAGAGTTCCTCAGCTATGCAAGCAAATAAGATGAGCTTAGGGGATTTAGAGCTTCCTAATGTCCTTATCAAAACTCCTTAATCAAAAGCCCTTAAGTAATTTATCTCTATCTTCTGTGCTGGGTACTCTAGACACACACTACAAAAGTGAATTAATGAAAAGACACTGACTTTTTTTTTTTTTTTTTAAAATTTTCTAATACACATTTCTTTAAAGTTCTCCTCCAAAAAAAAATACTTTTCAGTGTCTATTAGCCATTATTTATCATCTACAATTTGCTCTGTTTTAGAACAAAATAAACGAACAAAAAGAATCCTTATCCTAGGACACTTCAAACCAAGAGCCTCAGTGCTGCAAACAAAGGTTTTACCAATTATTCATAAACTTGTGTAAGCACAACCTTAAGCTCAGCAAAACAATTAAATAAATTTCAATCCCTCATACTTTGTAAGTCTGACTGCATATAAGATTGTGACCGACTGATAAAATCTACATTACAAATTTGAAGCAAAGATAACGAAAGTATTTCTAAGTTTTAATTTTAACTATCAATCTCTCACCCTTTTTTGCCCCCACAAAGATAAAATAAAAAAAAAAAAACACACACACCCAAACACCTCCTTTTTGTGATATTTAATGAAGAGTGTTTGGCTACAACTTTAGCAGGAGTGAGTTTGTCAGATGTTTAGTAACAGGCTTTCTTCTGTTTTCCTGTCTGATAATTTTAGAAATAGCTATCAATAACAGAATTTCATTTAAGATTTTACCCAATGTCCTCTTAACAGCTATTTTACAACACTTGAGTACATGCTTGAAATGTTCCATGTGTTCTTTGTCTGAGGCTTAATAACCTGCAACAAAAAGTCCTTGAGCCAAAATGAAAGTATTTTGGTCATCAGGTAGACGAAAGATCACAAAGGTGTTAATTTTTTTTGTTGTTGTTGATGAGATGCAGAGTTAGTGTAAGAGACAAAAGTGTCATAAATGCTTTGACAGGGAGGCCACAGCATTTTGTTTGCTTTCTTCTTTATTTTTTCTCTTTCCTTTTCCTTTTCCCTCCCTCCATCCTTACTTTCATCCCTCAATCCCTTTTTTTTTCTTTTGTCTCACTTTTCTCCTTACCTTCCCTCTCCTTTTACCCTTAAAGCCAGATCACAATTCACAGTGCAGGGGATGCTTAGCTTGCTGTAGAAGGGACAAATACTTTTAAAGAGTTGGATTCCTGAAACAGCTAACAATATGTCAAAGAGTAGTGCTTGCCTAAATTTTCATTTCTTTTCTATGTCTTCTAACTTAAAGAAGCTGTTACAAAGTTTAGCAGATGTTGAACTGTTTTGCGATTTTCACATAGGTATTTTTCAGAATAATTTGCAATTTGATAGGGAATCACTTTCTTGCAGAGTTTAAATGGATGAGATATGAGAAGCTCAAGCGCCAATGTTTTTTGCTTCTTCACATTAAAGGAAATTCTAGACTAAGAACTCAGCTGGATTAAATAAAATGTATGCAACAGGAGGTGAAAGTTGTAGTGAATTTAACAAAGTTTAGCACCATACTCCTTTATGACTGAACAGAATATGAATTGTAATCATCAGCAGTTTGAGTCATCTGCAAGGAGAACAATGTAAAAGTCTTAGAGTCAATTAAACTGAAAAAAATTTCCTGATGGTATTTTGAGACATAAACTGAGACTAGCTATCAACCAGGGACAGGCTTTCTATTGAGTAGCTCTAGACATACACATTGAAAATTTATACTACAGAGAATATTTTAAGGCTGTGCATAACTGTCCTAAAAATCAGGAAAATAATTTCCACTATGTGTATATTCACTAGACATATGTTTATGCAATTAGCTATACATACACTTTCCAGAAAAATCAAGTTCAGTGGTTCTTTGAGTAAGATATTTGCACACTTTGGTCTGAAATACAAGTCTTAAAAAATTCACTGAGGCACGACTCAGAGATGATAATTTCTGACATCTGGGAGATCTTTCTTGTGTGGATATATTCATTCATTACAACTTTCCAATTTACTAATTTGCATACATTTTTAGAAAGATAGCAAAGATGTTATTTTACAGAAAGACACTGTACGGAAGTTAAATCAGAAATAGCCCAAAAGTAGAGCTTTACACAGAAATTACATTCACAAATTTTTTTTCCCAAATACACAAGGGTCTATAATTTTTTCCTCTGTTCTAGAAAATAGCAAACGATTTTAATTGTTATTTGCAAAAAAAGTATTAAAATACATATTGAGATACGATATGAAAATAGACTAATTTTTCTCAAATGATCAATTTCTTCCACAATAATAAATGTTGATTGATAGAGTAAGCATGAGCCAACTGATATGTCTTTTACTGGAACTGATTCAGAATAATCATGTCAAAACCCTTAAGACAATACGATTACCGCAGGAGCAATCAAGTGAAGTCAATATTCATTTATCTTTAAAATCAAAGTGAATGACTTTCATAAAGTACTCTTTGTTACCTCATGGTTCCTTTAATATGACTGGAGGGAAAGAGATTCCAAGTTATAATAAATAAATAAATTCACAACAAAACAAACAAACAAATAAATAAAAAGGAAATAAATTGTTCAGGAAAAGAATCACAAAATCAGTCTCACAGAAACTATATCTTTTGTCCACATTATTTTCCCACCTGTTTAATGACTCATTTAATTAAGAACCTATGGAAAGATTCTTATAGCCAACTACAATTTGCATTTTTTACAATTAATAGAAACATTTCATTAGCATGTATTCCAATTTTCCACTGGATACATAATTTATAGTACAGATTTTTTTAGGACAGATAATTCTGTTATTATATTATTCTTATATTTTACCCTTGTATGTGATTACTAATGAAAACAAACACTATAAACATTATCTGATTTTAGAAAAATATAATGTTTCAATTCAGCTTTCTAATTGACAATGATAGCAAAGGACAACTGATTTAGAGGAAAACAAACAAAAAAAAATAAAAAACCCTTCTGCTTATCACCAATTCTCACAGTTCAAACAAAATTTTAACCTTCATTCTTCTTTTCGTTACCAGAGTGTGAGAGTTGCTTAACCTCATTCTATTCTCGAGCTTCAAACACACATTCAAAAAGCAAGGGACAGCATTTAGAAAATTTTCTCTAACATAAAATTACTGCATGTATGTATCGGGTTTGTGTGACTGGGTTTTGGTAGCTGGGGGCAGGGCTACAGGGGTGGCTTCTGTGAGAAGCCATGTCTGACAGAATCAATGCCAGGCAGCTCCAGGATGAACCCACTGCTGGCCAAGGCCAAGTCAATCAAGAATGATAGTGACACCTCTGTGACAACTAATTTAAGGAGGAAAAAATGTTATTGTGCAGACAAAAATACAGCAGAGAAGAGGAGAGCAAGAACATGTGAACAGCTCTGCAGACACCTAGGTCAGTGGAGAAGGAGGAAGAGGAGCTGCTCCAAGTGCGAGAGCTGAGATTCTTCTGCAATCAGTGATGAAAACAGTGGTGAAGCAGCTGTCCCCTGCAGCCTCTGGAGGTTAATGGGAGTGCGGGGATCCTGCAGCTGGTGGAGGAGACCCATGCTGGAGCAGGTGGATGCCCAAGAGAGGGCTGTGAACCCGTGAGAAAAGCATTCTGGGACAGGATCATGGGAGGGAGCTGCTGACCAGTGGAGAGGGGAGCCCACACTGGAGCAGGTTTCTTGGTAGGTATTGTGGCCCAGTGGGGGACCCACGCTGGAGCAGGCTATGTCTGAAGGACTGTGCCCTGTGGAAGAGTGACACATGTTGCAACAGTTTGTGGAGAACTGTCTCCTTTCGGAGGAGCCCCACGGTGGAGCAGGAGAAGGAGTTCCTTCTCTGAACAGCAGCTGAAACAATCTATGATTAACTGACCATAACCTCCATCCACTGTATCCCTGCACCACTGAGGGGCAGAAGGTAGAGCTTGGGCAGGAGGGAGGGATGGGGGGAAAGTGGTTTTGAAATTTATTTTACCTCTCATTATTCTGCTTTGATTTTGTTAGTAAAAAATTCTATTACTACCCTCAATTCAAGTCTGTTTTGCCTGTGATGGTATTTGATGTGTTATCTCTCACAGACATTGCCTCAACTCATGAACCTTTGTTATATTGTTTGACCCTGACCAGCTGAGAAGGGGAGTGATAGAGCAGCTTTAGTAGGTGTCTGGCATCCAGCCGGGGTCAACCCACTACACCCCACAACCCACAGGTCAGGGTGACTTTCTGCTCAATCCTGAAGTTGCAGAACTCTGAGTAAATAACAGGCAACTTGTGAATGCAGGTGGGTGCCTACAGAGGTTATTGGCCAAATACTGTTTTCTGTCCTGTGCTCCTGGCGTAAAGCTTGCCTTCCTTATAGAGAGTACACGCTGAAGCTTGTACTCTGCTTACACCTTTTCATCCCAGAGTCATGAAGCATATTCTCTGTTCATCACTGCCAGCAGCAACTTTCATGTCTTGGTTTAATCAGCTGGAGAGACACACCCTTGAATTAGATTGTAATTATCAGGAGGTAACAGAGATTTTCTTTTAGTTCTGTCTTATTCCTGCAACACAGTTTTGGCAGTTGCTAGTAGAAGTCTTACTGGGAGGAAAGCTTACTTTATTTTGATAGTATTCTGGCTGTGAAAATGTCCCATTTATACTGGAGGATGTTAATGAATATTTACCATTTTGTCTGTCTCACTTTGAAAATCTGAGTCCAACAGCTGAAGAAGACAACACAAAAGAATGCATCACTGAAAATGATTAATAGTGCTTTAAATATATTGTGGTTAAAATGTTCTACCCAGTTTTCAACACAACATTCAAGGATTCCGTGCCCAGATTCATATGAATGGGAAAAAAAAAAAGAACCCTACAAACAGATGTTTCCTTTAAACCACATTAATGCAACTACGCCACATGCAATTCTGCCATTTTATCGTCGTTCCCTACTGAAAAATTCCAGACATTTGGGAGAAACTCTTTTTGCAATAATTGTCTTACTTCATCACCAATTGAAGGATATAGGAAATATAGCAACAAAAATCAAGATTTCAAACACTAAAAGAAGAGTAATGCATAGTTTGAACTATTTACTAGTAGTATATGGATACCTTAAGATTTTTGTTCTCTGGTGTTGACTTATGTAAGACCAAATTAAATATTTTACTGGAAATAAACACAACTTAGCCAACTAACAAGTTTCATTCTTCTGAGTGAAGTATGTGGGCATAAATCCAATTTTCTTTTTTGAGTGACTGTATGTTTAGTCTCCATGACATGTACAGCTTTGCAATCAATAGACTTACAGGGGTTTTTTTTAGATTATTTAGATTCTTCTTAAGATTATAGCTTTATCTTTTGACATTTTCTGCATACCTTCAAATGTTGGACTGTTGGACCAGATTTACTGGATAATCTGTTTTCTCAAATTTTAGGAAAAATTATATTTATTTTGTAGACATTCATGGTTAATTTCCTAGTTGAAGTTAGCACATTATGTCCTCTTTTCACATGAAAAGATTCTTGAATGGTGAGGCAAATATTTTTGAAAATGTTGATTAAATAAGAAAAGCTCAAAAAACTAAGAGCTAGTTATACATGCAAAAAGTTGAAATGGAATTTTATTCAATACTTTATTCATTTTAAAAGGAGGGAATAAATATTTAAATATGACAAATGATAGAATCACGTTAGAGATTCATGTGGAATGTGCTACTTTGGTTTATGTGTGAAGATAATGTTCCTCTTCTAGCTGGAAAGTGACTTTGCAGGAAAAGGTGATGAGGAACCACCAAGTTGAGGTTGACACAGCAATGTGCCCTTGTACCAAAGGTCAACAGCACTCCTGGGGACATTTAACAGGTGGAGGAGGTGATCCTTCTTCTCTGCTCAAAATCGGTGAGTCGTGTCTGGCGTTCTGGGTCAGGGATGGATCGGCTTCCCAGGGAGACAGGGACATACTTGAGTGAGTGCAGAGAACCACAAAGATGTTTAAAGGAGCGGAGTATCTGTGTATGAGTATAGGCTGATAGCTGGCACTGTTCAGCATGGAAGAGTAGGCTCAGGTATGATATTATCAGTGTATATAAATACAAGGTGGAATGGAGTCAGGGCCTTCTCAGAGGTAGCCAATGACAAGATGCAATGAGCACGCACAAATATACAGAAAACTCCACCTGAGCATAAGAACAATCTTTTTCTACTGTGAGAGTGCTCAGACTCTCAGACAGGCTGATTAGAGAGTCTTTGGGGTTTCATCCTACTCAAAACACAACTGGCCACAGCCCTGAGAAACCCTGCTCTAGCCAGTCATGTTTTGAGAAGGTCAATGGACTACAAAATCTTCAGAGATCCTTTCTATTCTCAGCAGTTCTCTGATTCTCTGAAGGTTCTCTGAAGGGCTTTTTTAATTCTGTAGTTTTAATGCTGGAAGAACTTCACCCCTTAAGTCAGTTAGCATGATACTTTGTGAAAAAAGTAGGTACCCCATATAATCATAATGACTTTATCAAGTCATTATTTTTTTCCAATATACTTTTGTTCTGTCTGAGTTGACACTGTAACTATTGTGTTTTTCATGTATTGTTTTATTGATGTCTGTAATATTTAAAAACATTTTACTGGGGGTTTATAAATGTTTTACTTATAAGTGTTTTACTTACAAAGTGTGTCACATTATTCCAGACAGATTTCATTAAGGATGTATAGTTATTACTTAGGTATGCTGACTACCCAATTTTGCCCTTTTTGTTATTGCAATAAAAAGGATTTTAGAAACAGTTCTTTCCAGAAACTCCATAGAGAATCTTTCTCTGCAATTTCTTGATAAAATGTTTTTACATATATTTCTTGTTACATATGTGACCAAATAATTAGCCCGTGAAGTGTGTTTTCCTTGGTTAAGATCCTCTTTGAATGAAAAATAGTTTAGAATCTGAGTCTGCAAAGGTTTCTTGTGAGATCTGATGTAGTGATAGACCACAACAACTTGAAGACTGAGGCACGTGCCTAGAACCTCACAGTGATGTCAGAATAAGCCATGCTTATTCTTTATGTGTCTATACTTTCACGTTACCACTATGAGTATTCAGTTAAATAGGTGTACTACAGAAAAAATAAAACTTCAAAGTGGGAGCATCCTTAGTTATGTGCACACATTTCTAGAGTTCTATTTTTCACTGTATGCAATTTAGCTCTTACTAAATTCCTTACTTTTGTATCTAATTCTGAAGTTTTAGTATAGATGTAGTACATTAACTATTTGTCCCGTTCTTCATAAAATTTTTGAGTCAAAATAAATTTTTTGCTGGTTTGCAACTCTTAGTGTTCTCATTTATTTGTAGTGCTATGCTTATTTAATGAATGTAACATCACATATTTTTGATTTCACACTCTTGTGTCACAACTAAAATGACCTCCCCTTCCTCAGCAATTGACTGACCACTTCTAACCTATTATCTTATTTTCCTGCTGTTACGTCTCAGGTGAATCAGGAAAACAGAGTGAGATCAAGAATACATGGAGATGTATAAGACACCCTATGACAGATTCCACTTAACTGCAAGAGGTGAAATGAACAATTGCAAAAATATAAAGAGGTGGCTAAAATGAAAGCAAGTGTTGGTCCCTGCAATAACAACTTGCAATACATAATGTATTCCAGCAAGAGAAAAGTGCAATAGGGGCATCCCTGATAAGATACAAACGAGTTGACGAGGTAACCTCTGATAGAAAATTTTTTCCCTGGCCACTTTCCAGGATGATCTTCTAAAGACTGAATCGTTTTTATTTGACCTAATATAATGCCACTTCACGAGGGTGACACTTCTGTTTCACTGCAGTGAACTCTGCTTATGCATTGGCAGCTCTGAAAGGAGTATGCAACAAATTAATATCCTGATTATCTCACTATTTGTGACTCTGCAAGTTAAAAGTCAAAACTGAATTAAAGTCTTGTTGTTAGAAATCTGAAGTCTGAAAGACAAAAAGATTTACCATTTAAGAAGAGGACAGTGAAGAATATTATTATTTGATTTTGATTTTTTAAAAAAAATCTATTTATTTTATTTGATTTTGATTAAAATAATTAAACATACACATGGTCTGCAAATAAATCATAGTAATTTACAATTAAAAAAAATCACCTTGTGATCTAGGTTCTACACTTTTGAAAGCTGGAAAAAATAAAGAAATATATAATTTTGAGTTTGCTTCTTTTATTTCCATATTTTTCTGTCCCTTTTGGGACCTACAAATAAATCATTATTTTGGTATATATATGGATATATATATATAGCATCTAATCCTTTCTTATCTATTTTAAAGTATATGCTGTTAATGTGAGGTGACTAAATGATTTAATATCTGAATTCAATATTTTTTTATGACACAGCACAGTGAAGCCTGAAAGCATTTAAGTGATATTTCATTGTAAAAATTCCAAACATGGACAAGTGATTTAACTGCAAACGAATCATGACTTGGAACAAGAAGCAAGAATACAGGAAATAGTTGAAGGATTATGATGATTTTTGTGACTTTTAGCTGATTACAGCTGTTTTGAAATTACAGGAGACATCCAGAACTTTTAATAAGTTTCTATATTAAGGGTAACGCTTTGACTTAATGTTGGAATGAAAAGGCAAATGACTGCAAATAATGGTGAAAGTGTCATAAGTCATTGTTCTACCTAACAATGAAGTAGCATATGATCACTTCATGAATTTTTCAAGATGCCTTCAGATGCCATATGCACTGGAGTAATTCAAACACATGGACAATACCTAAGACAAGAGCTGAATCTATAACTAGTTATTTCACCAGACAATAAGTTTATATACGGCTTTCTGAGTCAGTGGGCATAGTACTTCTCACATCTGAAGTGAAATACATGTATATTCCTTGACAGACAGCTATTTAGACATAGTATAAAAAGTTTAAGTTCAGATAGGATTTGCATGAAATGTTTTCAGAAATCCATTGCCAAGACTTATTGACCTTAACTGAAACTGGGTTTACATGTGCTGAGATTAATGAACCTATGGGTGGTTTCTGATTGTTCAGAGATTTTACATGGACATAGCTAAGAAATATCTCTTTGCAGGCTGCTGTGGGACAGCACATGCAGGATTGCTTATTCTCAGTTATTGCTACATGACAGTAACATCTGTTCATGTAAGAATGAAAGCACAAGTCATATTCAGTAGAAGTTAATCTTTATGGGCTGTCTTGAGGGTTTTTTTGCTGTGATTGAGACCCATGTAATAAAAAAGATTTTAACATTCAGAAAGCATTAGGATCCAATTTGAAAAATCACACTGAAGAAGTTAAACATATTTCATGTCATCATTAGCAAAAAATAAGACAAATTAGTAGTTTGGAGCCTACTGATCATGAAATCACTGATCACAAACAATAAGCATTTCTGGAATCTGATGTAGATTTCATGGACACTAAATAATCGTAAATTATGACTAATCTCTGAGAAAAGTCATATGGAAATATTTACTTCAATGTGAACTCAATCTAATTAACAAATCAATGAAATTTACTACTCATAGTTGCAAAAATAAAATTTCTGTTGTAATGAAAATGTTATTTTTTTTTTCCTATTTTAATAATGACTGGTGAGTTTTTAAGGTACAATGCTTTTTCATACTGCTTCCTGGAAACCACTCTCATTATCTTATGCTCAGATCTTCCAGATTCTTGTAGATATTCTGTAAAATAAATGAGAAAACGGATGTTTTTTTTTTTAATATGCATAGATTAGAGAATCACAGAATATGCTGACTTAGAAGGGACCCACAAGGATCATTGAGTCCAGCTTCCGGCCCTGCAGTGGACCACACCCAAGAGTCACACCATGTGCCTGAGATCATGTGTCATTCAAATACTTCTTGAACTCTGTCAGGCTTGGTGCTGTGACCACTCTCATGGGCAACCTGTTCCAGTGCCCAACCACCTTCTGGGTGAAGAACCTTCTCATAATACCTGGCCTAAACCTCCCTGACACAACTTCAGGCCATTCCCTCAGGTCACCACAGAGAAGAGATCAGTGCCTGACCCTCCTTTTCCTCTCAGGAGGAAGTTGAATATGTAATGAGGTCTCCCTTCAGTCTTCTCTTCTCCAGGCTGAACAGACCAAGTGATCTCAGCCGCTCCTCATATGGCTTCCCCTCAAGCCCCTGCACCATCTTCATTGCCTTCCTTTGGACACTAACAACTTAATAACTAACACCTTCTTACGTTGCAGTGCCCAAAACTGTAAACAATATTCAAGGTGAGGCTGCCCCAGTGCAGAGCAGAGCGGGACAATCCCCTTGCTTGACCAGCTGGCGATGCTTTCCCTGATGCCCCCCAGGACACAGTTGGCCCTCCTGGCTGCCAGGGCATTGCTGACTCAGATTCAACTTGCCATTGACCAGGACCCCCAGGTCCCTCTCTGCGGCACTGCTTTCCATCTCCTCATTCCCCAGTCTGTATGTACATCCAAGGTTGCCCCATCCCAAGTGCAGAATCTGGCACTTTTCCTTGTTGGACTCATATTGTTGATGATTGTCCAGTCACCTAGTTTGTCAAGGTCTCTCCTCAGGGCCTCCCTGCCTTCAAGCAAGTCAACAGTTCCTCCCAGTCTTGTGTCTGCAAACATGTTCAATATCTCTTTCCAGTCCTGCATCCAAGTAAGTTATGAAGATGTTGAAGAGCACAGGACGTAACATGGAGCCTCGTGGAACCCCACTAGTGACAGGTCACCAGTCTGATGTTACCTCATTCACTGTTACCCTCTGTGCTCGACCTATGAGCCAATTGCTCACTCACAGCATAATGTGTTTATCCAACTGTGTGCTGGACATTTTGTCCAGAAAGATCCTGTAAGAGATGGTATTGAAAGCTTTCATGAAATCCAAAAAGATTACGTCAACTGACTTCCATTGATCAGCTAGGTGGGTTTACCTTGTCACAGAAGGCAATCAGATTTGATAAGTAATACTTTCTTCTCATGAAGCCATGCTGTCCGTGATCGATGTCTGCATTGTTTTTCAGGTCCTTAAATTCATAAAACTTATCAAAGCCTTTTAAAGTTTACAGAATACTGTGCAACAGGCATTATAAACTTTACTTCTAGACATTTTTTATATACACACATATAAAACATAACACATAACACATATATAAAACCTAACTAATGATAAGCTCTCTGAATTATGAAATTGCATAGAAATACATAATGATAACAAGTTTGGTGGAATTGGTTTTTTTGTGTTTTGTGGGGTTTTTTGTTTGGTTGGTTTTTTGTTGTTTTTGTTGTTGTTGTTGTTCTGTAATACTTTTTTCAGACTCTATTTACCTAAATGAATTGGTAAGCATAATTTCTGTATAATAGAATAAAAAAGGATGTAGTGTGTTAAAACCAGATATTCAGTACATAAGATTTGTCTGATTTTGATGCAACTTTGTATGTAAATATCTGCCTAAGTTTGAATTAACAATTTTCTTCACAAATGTATATTAGCAGGTTTTGTGAAAAAAAACAAACAAACCAGAATTATGCACTAAAATGTCTTTCAATAAAACTCTGCAAATATTTTAGCATAATTCTGAGATAGTTATCAATAAATTAAATGACTCTTCATATTTTGATAAGAGGAAAAAATCTTTTAAGTGATTAATTGATTCCAGACTGAAGTAATGGCAGGTATTTAATGAATGAGCAATACATTAAATGAATTTACAACCTTGGAGAGGTGAATGATAACAATAGCTGAAGATTAAATATAAAGATATGAAAAATTATAACCCTTGGCTTTCTTACTTGAGCCAAGTAACAGTGTTAAAATTTAATTTCAAATAAAATAAACTGCTGAGTGTAAACTATTTTAAAATCTATGTTTTGTAGGAAAGAACTGATAGCATTTTTAATTTAACACACCATTGTGATTTTGATACATATGTATAGATTTAGGCTTCACAATCCAAGTACAATCCTTTGGTTGGAAAAGACTTTTAAGATCACTGAGTCCATGAGTTATTTAATCTGTTTTGAAAATAAAGTAATTTCACATGAACTGATGTATATTACCAAGTATCAGCTTCTGGAAATTAAAAATTAAATACACCATGAGACGATTTGATAACTAAATTAAGCATCTGTAAGCATTTTAAACCGTCTTCCCATTTTCTTTCCTGTTTTTCTGTATTCTGGAGAGCTCAAGCTTGCTACTGAAATATGTTTCTTTAATATACCTTTTACTTAAGTAAAATCACAACCTACTCTATATTTTTCAATATTCCTAGTGACTGAGCTAGAATAGTCAACTTTACAAATGTGTATTTGGAACTTCAGCTTGAATGAGTGCAGGTACATTTATTTACACCAGCTGTAAGATCTGCTTCAAAAAATGCTTAAAAAAGTTACATTATAAATAGATGACTTTTCTGTCGGGATATTGAACTGATGGATACATCAACAAAAACTTTGTGAGTAGCAGTGTGTATACTTCACTGCATCATACCTCATCTCTATGATCCCATATTCCTAATAGAGTTGTACTGTAATTTCTCTGACATTTTTCATCTTCTGGGGGAAAAAAAAAATTAAAAATTTGGTAAACTGGAAACCACTGGGACAAACAAGAGTGACTTCTGTGTCTGTTGCTGCTTTCTTCTCAGGCAGTGCTTTTTTCTTTTCTTTTTTTTTTCAGAATCAGAGTTGGACATCATTAAACCTGAACTATTTGCAGAAGGGAAGGAATGTAATGAATACTGTGTGTGGCCTGAGAAGAAGGTAATGGAAAAATACATGTATACAGAATACCACAGAAGGGTGTTCTCCTTAACTTCAGTGAGGACTTATGGTGAGAACAATTTTCTTACACTGGAAATAAAGCAGAAAAAGGGAACAGGAAAGTGAGCAATTTCTCACTTGTCCTGTAGTACAAGGCTGTTGAGGTCAGGACTAAGGTCTCTACAGCAGTGGTCTGAAGCCAGTTCTCAGAAAACTGGGGCTTGATCTGTGGACTACAATGGAAGGTAGAGGGAAACCATAAACACATCTTTTTCCGTGTTGGCTTGCCTGGATAGGCTGTTTTATTTGTTTGGTAGATAGAGGGTAAAAAGTATAATCTTCATGTCATTATGCTCATGTTCATATATATCAGGTTTGATTAGCAGTAGCCAGGATCTGCATGTCACAGTCATGGTTTTTCTGACTCAGATATGCATTTATGTACATATATTTGAGTGGGAACTCCTTTAAACGCCTTCAATATTTTTAGTGTTTCCAAAGTTCATTCACAACTTGGATGGGTAACAAAAAGAAGTACTTCACAGAGTACACCACCATCACCACTGATAATATTTTGAAGAATTATTCTTCTGGGCCTCAGGTTATAAATATATTAATTGAATAAAAGAATCATCCTCCATAATATTGTACCAAACCAAAATATTTTTGGCAGCATTTAGTATTCATATAGCCCTCTGCATATATATTATCTAGATGTGAACAGAAGTCGGTAAGTGCTACCAATTTATTGAACTGGGCACTGTAGTCCAGTTAGCAATGTTTTGTTAAAAATATTCATCTTGCCAAATCAATGAAATAAGCAAAAAACCAAATTTGGATCCTACTGTCCTCTGAGGTATACATGTTTCATGCACTATATTGTCATCTTTATAAAATATGAATATAAAATGATAGGTTTTGGGTCTTTTTCCTGATGCCAAGGGGACAGAAATAGAAAATAGTCTAACTTAATCCCCTAAAATTTTCATTCCAAAAAGTCTTTCTTTTTTGTCTTCCTAGACTTACAGGCAATACAAAGAAAAATTGGAGAGATGGGAAAAGATTGTAAGTTATATTACCTGAATGCAATTTTCTTCAGCTATGCTCCCTCAAGGACATTAGTAATTTATCTACTCATTTACCTTTAGTTAGAAAGTATTGCAGTTTTATCTGAAAACACATGAAAAAGATCAATTACAGGACTATGAATTCTACATGGTCAAATGATTTATTGCTTGATCATCTAGCAGAATCTACTAATAGCTGTAATAAGAAAGACTTTGAAATAAGCATGACATTAAATTTTTTCACCATATGCTCATGATCATAATTTTCTTGCTAAGGGTCATAATACGGCTACCCTTAAAAGAATGAGACAAGCAACATAGACTTCTCTGTTAATTGGTGTTCTTTATGTACATTGAGAGCAATAGGCACAAAATATGTTGAAAATTGTATTATAGCTTGCCAAGGAATTATAATGTTTAAATTTCCTGGGTGAGAGCGTAATTTTTAAAGAAACAGCAACAACAAACAGATGGCAAAAGAAGAAAATAAACTAAGGGTAAAAGTAAGGTGGAGAGGGGAAATCAACAAACAAGTAAAGACAAAAAAATAAGAAAATAAATACATTAAGGAGATTAAGACTAAAAATAATGTATTTACTAACTCCTGACATTCCCTTTAAAAACCTCAAGTAGCACTTTGTGTGATCTCCAGATGTCATACCTTAGAATTCGCATTTTTTTAGAGAAGTTGCTAGCTAAGAATAAAGCAGTTAGAATCCACATGAAAGCAATTCTGAGTCAAAAAGTTAATGAAATAAGCAAAATTTAAAGCAGGCAATCAAATAGCAAAGAAGTGATTATCCTAAAATTCTTCTACTTTTAACCAGCTTAGAGTTCTTAAATTTCACTAGGAGTAAACATAGCACCGAAACAATACTTTATTCTGGTTTATTACTTAACCAATCATTCGTCATTTTCTCTGGTGTTTCTGTTCTCTAAGTAGTTTCTAGAGATTTACGAACGTCAAATTCAAAGAAATGAGAGACTGCACAGTGCTGTGATACACATTTTTCCAACGGGTGCACTTGGCAATTTAGCATTTGAAATATTGAAATGCTGATGTGAGATATCACTGTTCTGTTTCGTGGCCCTATATTAGCCATGTTATAGATTGGTAAGACAGGTAGATCCCTGATGCAACTATTCATTATAGTTCCTTGACTGACCCACTATCAATACACAAAGTACGTTCAGTTTTTCATATTTATAGCTATGGTCTCCGAGTATAGTGAACTCTGAGCATTGGAGTTTCTGAACTGAATTCTGAAATGTGATATATATCAGGAAATAGTGAGCAAGTTGTTCAGAGTTTTGTCACATGTCATCTGACAGATACAGAGTGGGAGCAGATCAGAGATCCTCCAGAGTATAATGAAATGACAGTCCATGTTCCTTTGTAACCCGACCATTACATTGTTTGCAACTGTCTTTGTTTTATGTGCAAAATAGAAATTATGACATACTGACTACATTAAGTCACAGGGCTGAAAACATTCCAAATGTGTATGCTTGTAAGCCTGTTTGTAGAAGCACAAGACTGTGTCTTATTCAAACATGAAGAACAGAGTGGCAGACTGATACTCTGAAAAACGTCTTGAGCATGCAATAGTGCAGCCCAGACAGAGAGAAACATAATGTGATCTCAGCAGCTTAAATCAGTTCTCCATTAGCTCAGTTTATTAGTTTCTGATTTAGAAAAAGTTAGTGGATAGCTTTTTGTGTTTCAGAATAAGACTATTTTAATGTCCAAATGATTAAGGAGAATTAGAAGAAAAAAAGTCTAAAAATTGTTTAGATCTTACAGAACCAGAAATTTATACTTTCCTGTCATAAATGTTTTAGTAATAAATGAGTTTGCAATTATAGCAATATTGCTAAGCTACCAAAAAGCTCAGCCTTTATATACTATTTTTCACATTAACCTTACTTCTTTAAATATTTTGAGCAGATGATGACTATTAAAAGTGAAATGCAAAGTGAAGTAATTTTATATGAAGCTTCATAAAGACATAAAGCAGACAGAAGAGAAGGAAAACAAACAAAAAAAAAGTGCTCACACCTTCCCATGCTAAATGACAGCTTTAGTGCAGATTGTTTGGCTTGCTTTTTTCCTCCTGAGAATAAAGAGGAACCTCAGAGATCAGCACATGAAAGCCTCAGCAATGAAATGACAGTATTCTTTGTTAGGAAAGAAAGCTGCCTTATGTACTAAATCTCAAAAAAAAAAGACTTAACATGCCAAATGCTGCTTGTGATGCAGGGGAAACCATTACACTGAGAATGATCTGCTTTAGTTTCTTTGACCAGCATAGAAAGGAACAAACACTTGTTCTGGATCTGTCTGGAATGGGAATTAACTTTTTATCATAGCAGCCCATATGACACCATGCTTTAGATTTATGACCGAAATAGCACACCAATGTTTTGTTCGTTGCTGAACATTGCTTGAACAACACCAAAGTCTTTTTTATTTCTAATTTTTCTACCCCATGAGGGAGTAAGCTGCAGGTAGGCAAGAAACTGTGAGGGGTCATAGCCAGGACGGTTGACCTGATCTGACCAAAGGAGTTATTCCACCTTATACGTAGCCATGCTCAGCAAAAACGGACACTGCTTCCTGTCAGCAGGCAAGTGTCCTGGGAAGCTGGACCTCAGCATGCAAAACAGTTACTTAAGAAGGCAGATATAATGTGTTCCCACCTTGGTCCTCCACTTTCTGAGGGTTTATTGCTTATGAAAACCCACTGACTTGTGAGGAGACTTGTAGTCCTTGTCCTCCCCCCTGCCTCCCCCTCACCAATCTGACCTTTATTTTCTGTAATCCTGCTCAAGTGAAAGCCACCAGTGGCAGTCATAATGGATGTGTCTGGTCATGAGGGCTGCATCAGACTCAAAGTGGATTTACGGGAGACAGATAACAGCACAAAAGTCAAGGGGAATTTGAGCAATGTGCTCACCCAAACATAGTGTCGGTTAAGTCTGGAGAAAATGAACTTCTGCAGTCAGTATGCAAATACCTTTATAAGTTAATTAATTTACTTCATAAATAGCAGGAAGCTTGGGGCCCACTGATCTCTTTTACATGGCAGCAGTTTGCACACCAAGATCTCCCTCTGAGTAACAACACCTCTCAAGGTTTCTCCTCGAGGCTGAGAGATTCCTTGCTGCAACAGATTCTTCGTAAGTGATTAACAGTATGCTAAAATTGGAAATCTTAGCTAAGTGCTATAAAGGGTTAGTTCTGCACATATAATCCTTTAAACATAAACCATTGACTAAGTCTGAATGACATTGACTTAGCCTCATCTAAACTCCTCTCTGAGAAGGAGTTCAGAACAGAAGTGGATCCTTTCTGAACCTCATGACTCAGCAAGAGGATCTCCCTGACAATTTTCTCGGACCATATCCCTTATGCAGTAGATAATCTAGTGCACCTTCCTATCAAATCTTGTTAAACCACTGATGCATATCCTATTTTCCAACTTTGTAAATCACTGCTTTTTATCAATAGAAATATTGCTACTTTTCTCTTACAAGTGTCACTCCATCTGCAATGTGACATATCTGTAGTCTCTTGAGTGACTCTAACATTTCTATTACAGCCAAATTCATCAGGCAAACTGATACCATCTGGAATTACAAACAAGAGTGGGTTCATCTAAATAAACAGCAATGCTACCTACATACTTGACAACACAGCAGGATTCAATCATACTGAGAAAGGACATGACCCATAACCTTTTTTTCTACTGCTATTGGAAATATGAATGCAGAAAACAAAACTATATTGCCTATAACCAACAGTAGATTTTTTTTTAGATACTGGTGCAACAATATTTTTTTTCTCCTTTTTTTTTTCTTTTGGTCACTGAAGGAAAAATCTTTATTCAAATATTTTAGGATCTGCTACAAGATTCCTGTAGTATTTAATCTTCAGTTTCTCTTTTTAAATTCCTTGGATGATGAAACAAGCAATAGTCACCACATCTTTTGTTTACACAGGAAATTTCTGGTAGCTATTGATACAGATTGTCAGTGTAAAGCTTGGGGTCAATCAGGCAGAATTGATACATTCCTCCTCTATGATGCAAGGGAGCAGCAAAATTACAAGTGAAAGAAGTGTAAGATGAGAAGTTAATTTAAGAAGCCAACAGCCATTTTTATCTCTTTCAGTTGCCATGAGCTCCTGTGAGAGTCTTGAAAAATCAAAGTTGTTTTGTTTTGTTTTTTTCTCCTGTTTTACAGACTTATCTCAAATCCCCACAATTCACTTATCAGGTCCTTATTGATGTCACATTAGTAACATTGCAGGATGAGGGGCTGAGTTAGCCATATACTTGTCACTTAATTTTTTAAAATATTTATGTTTGAAACTTTTGTTTTTCTCATATATTTTAGTGCATTCTATGGTCTACAACATAGAGGCCCTAAATCTCAGCCTGTGGATGCTAGAAATATACAAGGATATTAAAAAAGTCTACGTATCTAGTATATAAGAGACCATGAGGTAAATAGTGGATGCTACCAATGGAAGTAAAGAAACAAGGAGATAAATATCACTGAAAAATTCCATGACAAAATATTTTGGCTTCGGTTTTGGGGGTTTCTTATTGTTTTTTTTTCTTCCCATTATGCAAAAAAATCAGCAATGGCAATTATAGATGATAGTTGATCAGTGAGAACTTCATAGAAAAGGATTTCTCATATCCCTCTGGCCCTAATTAAAATGGTAATCAGTTGCACATAACAGACAGGATCAGCTTAGTGTAAAACTACAGTAAGAATATTGACTTCAGCTACACTATTCTATATTTATGGTTTGAAAGAAACTACAATTTCTTCTTCTTAGTTGTTAAATGATATAAGTGTGATATTGTAAATTCTCCTTGCTCTGTCCTTTTTTTTGTTTTGTTTTTTTCTTTTTTTTTTTTTTTAAAATATTGCTACAGCTTCTAAAACTCCTTTAAATGTTCTGGGATTTCTTTCTCTCATGCAGTTTTCGGTCACACAGGGACTTAAAACTTTTCGTTTGACCACACTATTTTTGCTGTTCTTTTAACTTTATGCATTTATTTATGCTTACATGGCTCTTTTTATTTTTTTTTTCCTAATGTGACCTACCAAGAATAGATTCTCCCTTTTCCACTCTTGATTTTACATGAATTATTGAATTTTGTCCACTTTTATTCAACTTGTTTCACATTTCCTTCAAGTCAGCATTTGTTACAGTGCAATATCTTTGTGTTTGCTGACCTTTCTACAGAACTCCATCAGCATTTCAAACTTAATGATATTATAATAATGGTATCCTATGTGCTTTCCAACTTTAACCTTGTTTATCTTACAGCAGTTGCCTGATTTTCAATTATTTGGCCCTTTTGACCTCATTTGCTGCTTGTTCAACTTACTGTGTAAGAAAGAAGAGTTTTCAAAACTCCTTCTGGAGCTTTCTTATTTCTATTTCACTCGTATCTTCTTTCAAAACCAAAAAAATACTCTATTGCTATTTTAGAAAACTATCTTCCATATATAAAATTTTATGTGTCATTTCCTTATACTGTTTAGACTTGTCTATAGCAATACAAAATATGTTTTGAACAAGAAATCATGCCTACCTTTTCAATTATTTAACTCAGTCCTTTCTATTTCATCATATCATAAACACATATGAATGAAAAATATATTAAATATATATAATATATTATATATAATATATATAATATATGAAAAATAGTTCAAAACCACTAAACAATTAGAATGGTGTCTCCTAATATTTCTGATAATTTTAGTTCCACATATGTTAGTCTGGTAATGAAAGTTAACAGTCTACTTGAGAGCTGTCCCTTCAAGAATGAAGGCAGAAGACAGAATTCACTACCAACACTTCACAGGTATCACTATTAAGATGATTATTTCCCCTCTGAATGCCATCCAGAGGGACCTTGACATTATTGAGAGCTGGGACCATGCAAGCGACATGAAATTCAACACGGCCAAGTTCAAGGTCCTGCACCTGGGTCTGGGCAATCCCAAGCACAAATACAGGATAGATGGAGAATGGATTGAGAACAGCCCTAAGGAGAAATACTTAGAGGTGTTGGTGGATAAGAAGTTTGACAAGACCCAACATTGTTCCTGCCTATGTTTCAAGACAAAAAAGGTGTCCTGTCTTTTCTATATCTTCTCTTCAGCTTGATCCTATTCTTTTAATTTGTAATTTTATATCTCTCTTCAGAAAATCATCTAATGAGATTTTTTCCTAGAATGAAATGAGCTGATTTCTCATTCTAATAAGACAAGATACTGAGCACATCTTGTAAAGTTTGTATACAATGAAGTATCTTGCACTCTTGTTTATGAGAACCTACTCTGATATTAATGCTGGTTTGTGTTCTTATTTTATACAGAAAAGTCTTCACAACCAAGTATGTATTTTTATTATAATGCTGATTTTTTGCAAAATATTTCATACACTATATAATGATTCACCTAAAAACTGACTTAAATTGAATTCTGATCCAGATTTTTTAAAGGTAAAAATAAAGGTAAAATCGGATGCAATAGCAAATTGTTTTTCTATGAAAATAGACTCAGAGTGATAATTTTTTATTGAATCATTCCATCAGCAATATAGATTGCAAAGACAGGGATTTTTTTTTTTTATGCTCAGTCCAAAATGTAGACAGACTACATGCCTCATTTTCCATAAATTTAAAAAAAAAAAATACTTAGATAATTTCAGATAAAAATCTATATTGGTAAACATTGATGCACAAAGCATGCCATATATGTACAATGTTTCTCAGTTATTAGTAAAAAATAAAAATAAGAAAAAAGCTGGCAATAAAATAACAAAAATAGAAAGACTAATCATTAACCACTTGACTTAAAGTGACCTCCTGCCGTGTCAAAGTGGTGCCAGTGAGCATATTGTGAAAAGTTTTCTGTATTTTAGGAATAAAAGTAATATTAACAAGCAGAATAGGAGAGTGAAGTCAATGCTGGTAGAGGATGTACAATACTGTGCAAAATCCTTTTTTAAAATCACTGGACAAACGCCTTCAACTAGCAAACTTCTAGAGAATGACATCACCAACAGGCATACAATCCAAGACTGTAAGCAACAGCTTTCAAAATGCATTTTATGTTCTTCAGGCTGATATATTTCTCTGTGACATATTATGTCAAACTATGTCAACTGAATAGTTTAATAGACGGGTTTCTTAAAATCACAGCCAAGGAAACTATTATTAGAGGAAGAAGGACATATAAGATATACCACCTGCACAGGAAAAGTTTTGACACAAGTTTGGAAGGACAATTAATGTTGTACACTATCTATTTCCACCTGCAGATGTGGACATTTAACATTCCCCCTGTCCTGTTGCTACTTGCCTGGGAGAAGAGGTTGACTCCCACCCCACCACAACCTTTTTCAGTTGTAGAGGGCAATGAGGTCTCCCCTCGTCCTTCTTCTCTCCAGGCTAAACCAGCCTGTGCAGAGTCTTCATTCAAAGCAGCAACTTTTTTAAAGAAAGACCAATATATGTAGAAAAAATATAATTTTGCTTATTTATGTATTAACAATGAGATTAATTTCACTATGAGAAATCCCCTACAGTTATTTTAATCCTATTCCTATTCAGAAACCTGTAACTGTATAGTAGTGAGGTTAAATGCCAGAATCCATGCAGAGATGTGTATGAAACAGCATGGATATAAATGCTGTACTTGTATGTATGATTAGTTATGTGAATATATACATATATCTAGAAAATGCTCATCTGTGTGCCAAAAGTATATACACAGTTTATGCATCTCTATAAAGCCACATATAAGCAGGAAGATGGAATTAGAAACGAAAAATTCTCCCTTCCCATTTTTGCCAGAGTTCTGTGGAATGTTCTGGAAATGTATGTTATAAAGTGTTGCTTTATCACGTAGGCTAAAAGGATACAGAAAAATAGTATAAAAGTTAATAACATTCCAAATTCATTCAAAATTTTAATAAATAAGAAATCACTGGTATTCTACCAGACAGACTAAGTTCAACGCTAGGAAAGTCTGGCATTTAGCCAGACTAATTTTTAGACTAGTTTTCTAATCAACTTTTAGACTAGTTTTCTATTCAACTGTTTGGGACATTTTTGCTCTAAAACTCAGACTGATTATAATATGCTAGTTCCCCAGACAATACATATAATAAAGCTTTCAGAAAGTTTAGCGATCATGAAAATGTCAATTAATCTGTCATATCAACTCAGATGATACTATTCCCTCATCACCTCTTATAAACTTAAATAAAACAACATCAATATTGAAAAAAACAAGGATTACTTTAACTAAATTTAAAAGAGAAATAAGTCTTGATTGAATCCATTTCTCAGTTCTGTACACTTTGTTGTAAGCAAATGAGAGAACTTGACATCACAGTGTACATTTTTTTTTTCATTTACATCACAAATGAGCTCAGACTGTATACTTTTAATCACAAGATCATAACCAGACTTGGTGTACTTACACACCTCATTCTATTAGATCTGATATAAACTGACAATTATTATTTGTATAGGGAAACCATTTTTAAATGTAGTCATCAGAAACAATACTGAATCACATAAGGAAATAACATCTGAATTTAATGGTTCAATAGAAATTAGGAAAACAGTCCTAAACTATTTGCTTATAACAACATTTTATATGTTTATTTAAAATTGATATAATTCAAGTTCAGAAATGGAAAGTGAAATGGTACATTCTGTGTTTCAGCATGTACAACAGAGAAGCTCTAAAGAAATAAAAAATGGATAGATCACTATGGTATTCAGTGATAAGAGTCTCAACACAGGTTTCTAGAAAAGAACAAATAGTGCAAATTAAATGTTATTAGTTTTGAAGTGTCTTTGCATGTGCATTGTAAAGATGCAGACATTTTGAGCTTGTAGGAAAAACTATGAGGAGGAACCTACATAACCCTCACTGATACCTAATGCAGCTCAATCCCATAGACTGAATAGCATACTGCTATATGGCAAAAAAAAAAAAATAAATTACTGCATCACGAAAGTGTGTATTGACAGTGTTTATATATAAGGGTGTTGAATTAGTCCCTTAGAGACCTTCGAGTGTTTGACTTTAAAACATTCTTACTGAAGTTTCAAGTTTAAAACTAGAAAAAAAGCTAGACTTCCCATCTTCTTTATATTCATGGATCATCAAGATGCTCAGGTGCATTGCAGAAGTCTGCACTATGTGAACTCATAGAAGCCATAGGAATAGAAGCAGGTATCAACAGATATAAGCTGGAAAAGGAAGACTAACTAAAAAAAATTTTGTCAACTTTTTCAAACTTTCTTCTGAGAGCTAAAGAGTGAATTTCTGTGTTCCATTCATAACGCAGATTGACAGGTTTTACTGCTGGTAGTAAACTTGCTTGTTTCCCATTCTTCCTTACCTTTATCTACAGTTTTGCTCTTTTTATTTTTTCTTTTATTTTTTTCCCTCTTCTGAAATATAATTGTCTCAGATCAATTTCCTTAAAGTCAAAGATTCCTTTAACCTTTTGTTTCCTATTCTGTGCTAGTTTCTTCTCTCCAGGCTTCTAATTCTTGTCTCAGTCCACCTTTTTCATGTAGATTTCTTTTTCCTCTCCAGGATTTTAACCCATATAGCTCCTTTTTACATCTTCTAACCTTTTCCACACCGATTTTTTCAGGTTCTATGTCAGCTGAGGCTACTATTGTTTCTAGCATTTTGAGGTGAATTCCTGTCCTACTCTCTCCATTCCAGTTCAGTTCCAATATTTCAATGTTGAAAGAAATTCTCATTGCTGTTGCAGCCCTGTTTTTACACATGCAATGCAGACATGTTAAAGAATTTAGAAGAAAAATACAGGCACACTCTTATATGTGCACATGCCTGACATTATGGCAACTGTTGTAAGAAATAATGGAAAAAGAGGGGAGGAGAATGGTGGCAAGGAATGGGCTTGTGCTAAAACATATTGTTACAGGCAAAAAGGGGAACACACCTTATACAGGAAACCAGGAATTCATTGTCCTTTTAATAGAAATTCTTTACTCTTTAAACAGAGTAGGAGTGGTTATTTTTCTTTCCCTTACAATGATAATAACTCTCAACTTGTAAAAAAATATAATAGAAATAATAGGTCTATATATCCATAAATCTATTATTATAAAAAACATAGATTGAAAATGCACCAAGAGACTTTAATTTCCCTGACAGACATTAACTCCCTCTACCCACATCCCACAAACTCCATTTAAATTAATTTCCACTGTAGGTGTGTTTTCTGCTCATCTGGACATTGTTGTTGTGATTCCTGAAGGGATCCAGGACTTGACTTGTTACCTTGCTTTGTTCAGTTGTCACCAGATGGTCGAGAGAACCTGTTATGATCACTGTTCCTGTGTGGCTAGTACAGTTACTGTGCTGTGATCATGCTGGCTGCTGGCTTCTCTTCCCTTGTGGAACAGCCATACAGCTGTCTTCACCCACTTTTTCAAATCCTTATATGTGCATTTAGAGCTCTAACTACTTTAAATTTCTTCTCTGTAGTCTAAGTTGCAAATGCTTTTGAGCAGCTTGCTCTATCCTTAGCCATGTATTCAGTGAAATTTCTATAAGCCTGCAGGGTGCTGTTCAAACAAAAGGATCAATATTTTACATGAGTACGTATTGATAGAGGATTTAAGAGGAATGGTTCTCTCTCTAAAACTTAAGATTCAGGGAACTGACATTATGAAAGCTGATTGAATTATTCTCAGCTATAGTAGTAACATATAGGCCTTTTTCTGTCAATGGCTCATTTGAAAACAGATAATGATTTTGAAATTTACATTCATCCTTCTAATTTAGATGTATTATGCATTATAGTCTCAGCCTATAGCCTGACAGAAAATTATTCAATACTGTCTCAAGTACTGACTATTCTGAATTTGCTCATGTAAAGCCTCATTGGTCCTGATTCTTAGGTCTAGTAAGATGAAACTTTCATTTGAAAGAAAGCAGAAATTGGCTTTATGATGACTTAACCATTTTATAGTAATCAAAAGATGATTAGTTCTTTTTGACTTTACAAAATTGTCAGCTGAGATTTTCATCTATATACCTGTCTTTATGTGCAGTGACTGCCACAGTTCCTTCCTAAAACCTAAATATTAATTGAATACACTGTATTTATCCAGAACAGGACTTTCAGAACTCATGTATGTGAAGTAATTCCATACGCATCCTAAGACATGCAAATGGGAGAAAATTCCTGTATATTAGCTATATTGTGCTTTCTCCCATAATTCTACACCATCCAGGCTACTGTGGAAATATCAACCTCTTATCAAACAGCTAGTTTTGACTGGTTTGTTGAGAAAGGCTGTTCAGACACTGTAGGACAGAGTGGTTCAGTTTCTACTGTGCATTTCAACCAGTGAAAACTTTATTGCCAAGGCTGCCAACCTAGGCACTATTTTCTGCTATGCAAAACAAATGTGGATCACTCATGAACAAACAAAAAAATAATCAACTACCCCTCCATCTCTTGAAATGTGAATATTTTTAATTTTATATACATCATATAAATGTCTTTCTTTAGGTGCAGCTCTTTACTTTTATTCTTTAGAATGTCCGCTACAAATATATAAGTGTGTGGGGAAAAAAGAATCATCTTTCATCTGAGTCTAGTGTAATGCAGAAAAGGCAAGAAAAATGTAAATAAGTGACCTCTCAGATCACTTTATACAATGATGACACAGTGAAGGCTTATAAGAAATTTGAAGTCCTTTGATTTATGTAGATTTTATGAAATAGTGAAAAGGTCTCTGAGAATAGCAAAACATCAATCTGTCCTGTTCTCAACACTCATTCCAATTACCTGTGTCCCACAACTCTCTTTCTGTGAAAAGTTACCAGGGAAGTCAGTAGGCAGAAGAAGAGATGGCCTGTGTTTAAATCATAAAGCATATTTTCTAACTACCATTCAGTAAAGCCAATGAATTAACTGCTGTGGAGTTTTCCCCTGAAGTTTCACGTCCTGGTAAAAGTAAATGAGTTTTTGTTCTGTAGATCATTTAATGTCATTTAAAGTACAAGATGAACCCCAGTGATACTGCACAGCTCTTTTTAATCAGCAAACAAGATAAGAAAGTTAGAGGACTTATGTAAGTGCTTTACAGTAGTAACTACTTACCATATCAATGGTTTTGTTTCAAATAGCAAATTCTGTTTTCTTGTACTTGTTCTGACACCTTTGTAGTCTAAATACTGCATTAAACAATATTATTGTTGCTCTAAGTTTTTTCACAACCCTTCATTCCTTTTTCTTTTTAAAAAAAAAAAGAAGAAAAATTTAAATAAAGTTAAAATTTTAATGCAAAGTTTTTTGGTGTTTTTTTTTTAAAGGTAAAAAAGCAGTCTCATGTAATAAAAATAGTGAAGAATTTGCAGTTCATTAATTTCAGTGGTAATTTGATTAAATAGTGGAAGAACAATCCTACCCATTGTTTTGCATTGTAATTTATATGGAGTAGAAATCTGAAGTTAGAGAGGCACTTCAGTTACACAGCAACTATGCAATGGGTAGCTACAATTGCAACTCAGAGACTTCTCTGGATGTGTTTGAAGAACCCAAACAGATCTGAGTCAATTCTGTAGTGAAAGTGAGAGGAAAACAGAAACTAGACCATGACATCCATAAAGAAGAAATCTGGGGACACAGTCAACTAGGTGAACAAATTAGATGTGGTCCAAAATAACATATGATACACAAACTGATTTAGTTTAGGAAGGACTGTGGGAAAAATTATTTAAAGATATAATATTCACTAATCTTTTTTTTCTTTAATTTACAAGTCAGACTATACAATTTCATAAACTTGCAAATTCACTCATCATGTAAGAATTGTTGAGCACAGATCTGTCACTGAAAACCTTGCAGTCATTGTAGCAGCTGGCAAGTCACAAGTGGAAAAAAAAAAAAATGAACCGAACCAAACCAACCAACCAACCAAAAAACCCAAACCAAAGTAAAATAACAGAAACTGAAACAAGGCAGATAGACTGCACCTTTAAAACTGATCAGTGTGAAATACTACATGACTAAATACTTCTGGTACACTATTCTTCACAATATTTTATGAAGCTTCTTTTAGTATCATCAACAATTAACATTTTCATGGAACAAAGAGAGTGCTGTGCTCTTATTTGTAAAAACAAAAGAGTATTTCATTTTTTAAGTGTTATGAATAATTAGGTTTAAATGAAAAACCTTTTAAAAGTTAATTTGCAATATTTCTGCTGCTCTGCTATTTTTTTTCCTGACCTGATGTGATATCCACTCTTGTGATTTCTAAGTCACTTTTATTTACTTTTGTTTTTTTTCCTTGTTTCAAATCCCACATATGAATAAATTTGGTTTTAATACCTTAGTTCTAACAGTTTCGTGTTTAGCTTGTTAAAACAAGAGAGATTTAATTGCTAGTTTGTCCTACATTTGATTTCAAGCCTAATTTCTAGTAAAAAATCAGGTGTTTCAATTTAATAGACAACAACATATAGAAATTTTTATCTCTATGGCTAAATGAGTGCTTATTTATGGGTATTTCTGAGATCTGGTCAAAGTGTAGTCTTACCAGTTATCTTTCACACAGAAAACAGGCCCAGCTCTGATACCTCGAAGGGTTGAACATGTATAAATAGCCTGAAAATAAACACAATAGAATCATACTATGAATGTAATATCTGTGGCTAACATTTCTGGATCCATTTATTTGGATATGTAATGTCTATTCTTAGAAAGTGTTGTTTTAAAACAGAGACAGTATGAGAATTTATTTGCAGTGATATTTCCACATGTTAGTTAAAAATGACTAGTTTTCAGATTCAAATGAGACTCAGCTGATTTTTGAGTTTTCATCTTGGCTTCGTACTGTTTAGAATAAGTAACTGAAAAACTTCTAGGTAAGTATTTTAAATAGCATGAGTATTGGCCTGAATTCTTGTGTTTCCTGACTCTGATGCTTCATCCCAAAAACTCGATATGAAGTACCTGAGTCATGACAAAATTGTCGTATTTCTAATTATGCACAGAAGGACTTCATGTGCACCAGGAAAATTTTGTTATTGTTTCTAACTATCAATGGAAAATAAAAGAATACTGTAGAAATGACCTGTTTCCTCAGGAGATGAAGAATCTTGAATTCCTGAGTTCATTATGAGATATGCATGTGGAATCTTTCTTTTTCCCCCCGCCTCTTTTCATCATTTGCTCCTACCTCTTAGTGAATAAATCATTCCCTGTATTTCCTGCTCCATCCTGCTGCAATATTGTTTCACAGTACTGTGAAAATTGATACAACACAGAAGATATGGTCCTTAGTCATCTCCCTAATAATCTTTAGCATGGTCCCCTATGTTTTCTTAATATTTCAGTTATGAAAATTGAGGTGGTCATCCACTGAGTCTCCAAACAGGCTGATAGTTGCATATGAAATCTGCTTAATCATTGAAACCAAATTTTATGAGTAAAATGCTCAATATTGTTTTAAATTAATTTAAAATGTGAGCTTAATTTCTTTCCTAAACCTGTAAAAGGATGTAAGCAGGGTCTAAAATTTTTGAAGCTGCTGAGATGAATTGGCTACCAAATTGCTGAAGAAGTTCCATTCAAGGAGTTACAAGTTTTCCTCCATCATCCAATAGTGCTTGTTTTCAGGCTTCTTTCTTTCATTAATGAAAGCTTTGCACGTGACCACTGCCCTGAATTTTAAGGAACGAAGCAAAGTGGAGAGAAACAAAGACTGAAGAATACAAGAGCAAGCAATAATAAGTGAATTCCAGTTCTATATCCATTTACATAACTAATTACCTTTCTGATAAGCATAATATAAGGGTAAAAGTCAATGTCTACAATCTGACACTCTGAAAGACATACAATCCGCTTCCAGATGTATAATTTCTTGTCATGTTTAAATAGCATCAGGAAAGATTGCACACACCCTACCCTCCAATTTGGTCGCTTTTCCAAACACAGCTATCTGGAAGTCTTTTTCTCATAATGACTGGCTTGCATAAAGCAGTAAATGCTGCTTTACTATGAATATGCAAATTGTAACAGTACCAGTACAGCCTAAGAATCATCCAGGACTTCTAGATCTTGCAGATGTCCTAGATTTGCCAAAGGATTAAAAATACTCCTTAACAACAGAAGCTAATTATCGATGGGCACATGTTGCTATTGTCACTCTATAAATACTTCCTTTGAAAGACAAGACCCTCTAAAGTATCTGGCTGCAAATTTTACAAAATCAGCTGCTATTCCTAAAAGGTGTGTGCATATGCAAAACTAATTGCTATAAAATTAATTTGGGGCAGAGAGGATTTAGTCTCTGAAGGTTACAGACGTCATTTTCATAGTATAGACCTGACTTCACACCTGCATGTGCTAAATTTAGCAGACTAAATTGAGCCAGATTGATCACATTGTTCCCACTTACTGTCCTGCCTTTGCCTACAAGGTATTTTTTACCCTGCAAATGCTTTGAGACAGTCTTTTTGATTTTTTTGTTTACAGCATAGAGAAGAATTGTTTAGGGTTTTTTTCATCAGTTAGTTAGAATCCAGTTATATAAAGCAAAGAATTGATAGCATTACTGACAGTATGTCTGGGGATGTCCCTACATCTGTGAGTTATAATCCATTAAATCCTATTCAGCATCTTAAGGATTTCCAATGATGCCTTTTTACAGAGGGACATTCAAGTAAAGGGACATCATCAGAGTTCATACAAGGAGATAAAGTAATCTTGTGTACATTTTCGGTGTTTTTAAAGAAAATTTTTAAATATCTTTAAAAGGTTTTAAAGAAGAATTTAAAGGTGCACTAGTAACTTTATTTGATATGTCCTCAAAACATTCCAGAAATGTTTATGGTCATAGTGTCCTGAATTCGTCTGTTGTGCAATTCCACTTCCACATCATAGAGAGAGGCTGCTTTGTAGATCATACAAACAGATATTAGTCCAGAGTGTTTTAAAAACAAAATTTAACAAACATTAAAATCTGTCAAATGCATGAAGATCCACTAAGGCAGGGAATATATTTTCAAATATCAAGATCACTACAAACTGAAAGCTATATTAACTCCACTCGCTCAACCTAGGTATTACTTATTTGTTATAGAAATTATACTAGAAGTAGTTAAAATATTACCTCGAATTTGCAGTTGAGTAATTTAGATAGAATGGTTTCACATTGCTTTCAAAAAGTGTTTCTCCTTTATTTTAGATATATGCATATTCTGAACATATAAAAATTCCAGCATTTTAACATTTATAATGAAATTTGTCATAAACATTCATTTCTACACCAAGTTTAAAAACTTGACATTCCTCACAGAGCAAATATTTCAAGTTTTTCATCTCATGAATAATTCTAAACCTGTTTAAGGAGAAACAGAATGTTAGAGGAAACACTTCTACTGTAATGGGCACTACAGTCCTGAACACCCTTGGAGTACACTCCTTTTAGACTTGAGTATCTGTTCCTATTCCTTTATTCATTTCGCTTTGGGGCTGGCTCATCCTCAGTGTTGTATTATATCCTCTTATAATATTATACTATAATTATTATAACAATTATATAATAATATAATAGTGATGTTTTATTAATATTATAATATTATTCCTATAATATTATAATATTATTTCTATAATATTATCTTATTTCTATTATTATAAATAATGAAGTGAAATAAAATAATAGAATATAACAACATATAGTTAACATTTCTATTATTAGAAATATAGATAAATAGAAATATCTAAATAATATAAATATCTGAAATCCATGTGCTAGGCTGCTCTTTACAAACAGGAATGTTTTGTCTGTTTTCATAGGGATCAAATATAATGAAAACCCCTTCTACTAAAATTTAGAAATAGTACCATATACAGTAGTGTATAATGCAGCACTCAATAATCAAGCACAGGTAACAAAATAATTCATTACTACTTTCAAAATATACAATTTGTCTTTTCCAATATTTTATACTTTGAACACCTGCTGCAATTCTATAAAATGGTTAGAAAGCCATTTAGTGGCTAAAATACATTTTAGTTGTGGGGGTTTTTTTGTTGTTTTTTGTTTGTTTGTTTTTGTGGGGGGTTTTTTGTCTGTTTTTTTCTTTCCTTTTTGTTATAATTTCTGGTTTGCTTCCCTGAGGAAGAAATTCTCACAATATTTTGCTATCCACATTAGTTCAGACAAATTACTTCTGTAACACTTCTGATCCTGTGGTTGGTTGTTCAACAAATCAGCTTTATTTTAAATCATTTTAGTGCATTTCAAGAGCAAGTTCCACTTTTTTTTTTTAACAAATTAACTAAAGCTATCAAGATTAATCATTTTGTTATTCAGACTTTTCTAAGGATAACTGAATTGTGAATTTGATTTAAGGAGGTTACTATAATGAGACAAGCTACTATCAACAAATAATTTCTTTATCTGAGAAGCTAATTGCATGTCTGAACTCAATTGCAGCATTCACCTGGGAGAAAAAAAAAAAAAAAACAAACCCACATTTCTAACAGAGTTGAGGCACTCTGGAAATCCCACCTGGCCCTCCAAGAGGCTGCAGAGGTTGCTAATCCTTTGCCATATCTGCCAGTCCCCTGCATATGCATACATGTAAACCAGGATATTTCAAATGGGATTAGGTACATGTGGAAATGCAACTGAATCCTCTCTCTGCTTAACAACAATCCAAATTTCCCAAGTTTTCCTTAGTTTCCACCGGCTTCTTTGAGTTCCACAGATTTTAACTAAGTTCTGTCCCCTCAAACATGTAAATGGAGTTTCAAAATGTTGACTGAATCTTACCTTTACCTATCAGTAGGGTGCAAATTCTGTGTTCCTCTGTTCCATTGGCCTTCAGCATTGCTTTTCAAGATGTGTTATATTTAGTCTTTTACTTGCAGTCATGTCTTGGGAACTCCAGACCACAGACTCAAACTAACCAATATGACCAATCAGTTTCCGTATTTTTGTACTTTGGTCAATATAGAAGGGACTCTTTGCTCATGACAATGACTATTCTAAGATTACTTTGGTCTGCCAAACATGTAGAAAGTACTTCTCAAATGCAAGGTAGTTTACTGACAAATTGGTTTACTTACTGTTCCTAAAAAAAAGAACATTACCTACTTAATTATCCAAGAATTGAGCATGAAAAGAATAATGAAATTTCCCCTTAAAATAATAGCAGTAGCAATAACAAGAGTAATATTTACTACCAGCAAGCTCAAAGTCATTTCTTGCCATCTTTAACAATGAAATTGCCTCATCAATAGCTGAGACAACTACATCCTTTTAGAATGTAATATAACCCCAACTGAAATAGCAACATAATTTTTCCCAGTGTATGAAATGTATCACCAATCTATTTGGAAATCAACTTTTTGCAAGGAATACCTGTACATTATTAAAGACAAAACCAGAATACGAACACTGAACTGATCCATTTCACCTGACTTGTATATCTGTCTGATTTTACATTTAGAAAATGGTTTGGTATTTTTTCTATTCCCACTGAAGATACCTTCTAGTGATGTTGAATTCTAACTATAAAGGATACTCAGGATATTAGTGAATTGAACCCTGTGTATCTATTTTTATGTTTCAGAAAGCCCTGATATATTTGACTTTCTTTCCTGGAAAGTTAAATTAAAAACATCATATTTATTTTTTCTCACTTCTGACAAACAGAAATGCTCTGAAAAATCCAACAAAACCATATGCTGAAGCATTTTATTCAGAACCTGGAATTTTAACAGGTTCAAAATTTATATCACTCATCACTGTTAAAAATTTCATGTTGTTTCCTAAAGGAGTACATAAGCTATTGTTCTGAAGTAGCTTGTAGAAAACACCTGCAAACCTCACATAAAAAAAAAAAAAAAAAAAAAAAAATACAAAACCAAAAAAAAAGTAAATTGAGAGTATTTAGGAATTCTACAGTGACATTGCTTATTGTATTAAAAAAAAACAAACAACAATAACAACAAAGAAAAAAACAAAAAACACACACACACAAAACCCAACAACTTGTCTTAGTGATTTGTAAAAAGCATAAATCAAGTTAAATTTCAAAATGTAAATTTAATTAAAGTATTAAAATTCTTCAATAGAAAAGCCCCCAACCAAACAAACAAAAAACCCACAAAAACTCTCCCCCCAAACCTGACAACCTCACCTGAAAAAAACAAAAATAAAAACCAAAGACACACCTGTGGACAGACATTGTAGCTATTGTCTGACCCACAATAAATATTTTTGCTGAAGTAAAAATGGAACTAAAGCAAAGCAGATAATGAAAATAAATTTGAACAGAACAAAATAAAAACACCAATCCCCATGCAGAGACAAAAAAATTCCTCAGGAGAATCAGAACTGAAACCTAAGAGTTTAATGAATCACACTTGCCTCTCAGAACATCAAATGAACTTTTGAATGATGACATCAATTAAAATATCAGTTCATGGTGGATATTAGTTCACTAGAAAAGTAACAAATGCTGTACTTATGTGAAGGAGGGTAAAAATTCTTAAATAGACCTAGATATCATACAATGCCAATTCTAAAGAAAAAAGCAACTAAAGACATAGGGACATGAGAAATAAATACTTTTTCAAAGGTTGTTTCTACCAGAGTAATCAGAGTTTACTTTAATCAGGAGAATTGGATACACCTAATCTACCCAGATTTTGGTAAAATACTTTAGTTTAGCACTGCATAGGAAACTGCTATTGAAGCTGAAGAAGATGAGCCATGGAACTGTAAATTGTGTAGGTGGTTAAACGAGAGAAGACAAGAAAGTTCTTCTAAAAGAGGACTATGAGACTTGATGGAATTTGTTTACAGAGTTCCTTGAGAATTTGTCTTTGATCATTTTAAGGTGACTGATATTAGTGACTGGCTCAGAGAAAGAGCTTGTTAATGATATATTCTAATTATATGGTGATGTGAGATTCTATTAATGCAGAAGATTAAAATAGCATATGGAAAGATTTGGATGACCTTGAAAGGTTGAGCAATAAATTACATAAAAAGGTTTATATGTAAATTGATATAAAGAGTAACTTGTAGCATTTCTATGCCTACTATACATATTATGCATACCACCACTCTTGTGTAGATCTAGTCACTCTAGTATGAGGAAAAATTATGAATAGAAGGTGATTACAAAGAGGTCACTAAGGCTGTTTGTGAAAATGGGAGCCCACTGTAGGAAAAGAGACTTAAAAGCTTGTTGAATGAGGTGACACCTTTGGAAAGATAAGGGTTTGGTATGCTCTATCAAAAACCAATTCAACATAAAATAAAGAAATCCCAAGTCCAAACCTATTAAATACACAGGATAAAATTTACATCCAAATATATTAAAAAAAAGTTATACATAATCATAAAAATATTATGAGCACTTTCTGTGAAGAAATTAAATAGTTAAGTGTTATTATACACTTATATATAGAAAAAAAGGGGTAACAATTTTAGGTACTTTTCAAATGGCTCACTCTTTGTTTCTGGAGATCACATACAAAAAAATGAGTTGATTAATTATTTCAGCAGCACAGGAAGTCCCTTGCAGTCATTTGTTTCTAAAATGTCTTGTCAAATGAAGTAAAATATATACAGCTTACAATGGAGTCAGAGCTATGACATGTAATGTAATCTGATGAAAAACTGTAGAAATTTGAAATTTCTGTTTTCAATGTATCACTATTGATTTACATTTTCTGTGTTAGTTGTTTTGAATCCTTTAATCCTTCAGTCCTGATGATATGTTCCAGTGCATTCTTGGGATAAAGGCTAATCTATGGACAAATAATTATAGAGCTCATCCTGTTTGCCTTTTTGAAGTATTGACCCATTAGATTTCTTCCAGTCCTCTAGAGTTTCCCTAGAGTTCCAAGACTTATTGAAAAATCAATGTCAATTGTCCACGGAGATCTCCAGCCAGCTCTTAAAATTATTAAATGCAAGACAAATTTTAAAATACCTGGTTTTATTAGTTACTGCTTAACAACCTCCAAAGTTACTGTGGGAGTGGAAAGGCATCTGATACAACTCTACCATCTTGAGTTTTTCTAACTACAAGGAGAGTCAAGAGTATATTTCTCCTTCTGTATTATTAATACCATCATTATATGGTTTGCTTATACAGAGAGATAAATATCAGTGCTAAGATTGCTTTTCCAGTTGCTATTTTACTGTGGAGAATTCCCAGGCACCTGTTATCGTGAAATTATATTATTATTATTTAGAAACATCTTACTCATGGACTCTTAGGGGAATGTTTTTATACTCTTCTTTTAACAGACACTCTATGAAAGATTAATTTGAACAAGTATTCATTATTAATGAGCTGATTCATCTCGAAGCAAGCATTTAAAATGGGTCAAATGAGTCATGCTTAGAGACTGTTCATTTCTTTCTACTGACTCGAGTACAACCTCAGATGGACACATATGTAACTAAAACAGGTGAAACTTACCCTATTTTCTGACCACTTTCTACACTGACAGTGCTGCCATTGCATAGGTTTTCAAAAGCAGTTTTAACTTGTCATAACATAGCCATATTCAAGTCAAAATTCTCATAACTTATTTTCCATAGGCAACATGTCTTGTGCCTTGTTAATAGTTTAAGTCTTGACTGTCACAAGAACCTTAACTAAAATTCCACCAATACTGTTTTCTGAAGCAGTTTACCTGAGCCACATTGTTGGGGAAGAAAATCAGTTATTAACAAAAGGACACCTGAAGAGATTGTGCAGCAAACCCTGGGCAACAGAGAGAGAAGTTCCTTCCTTCTGATAACACAGGATGCCTCCCGGGAAGATAAGAACTAATCTTGCTTGCAGACACTGACCCATCTCTGGACCTGCAGAGACTTTATTTGCATTTGACAAGATTTGCAATTTCTGTGTATTCCCTGCTCTGTACTGAAACCTCTTTCACCACATCCATTGTTTCCCTACCCTTGTGTTCATAAATAGTGGATTAACTCTAGATACTTGCTTCCCCTTTAGTTAACATAATGTATTCCCCTAGTCATCATGATCCATCCCCCGTTTAGCATAACCCAGCCTCTTAATTATAATAATCCTATATATGTCAAAACATGTTTATAATAAACTGATTTTGTTTTACCCCTGAGACAGAGACCGTGATAACTGACCATTACACCACATAGTCATCTTCATTTGTTGGCATATTACATTTCTAGTATGTTGCATACTTTAAATATCTTGGTTTTAGCTTCCTCAGTGCTTTCTAAGACAAGGCTGTGACGTTGGTTAAACAAATCCGAAAGTATGGAAAAGTACTTCAGAGAAAATTCATAGAGTCATCTCTGCTGACATGTACAATGATATTCAGATTAATTTCTGAATTTCTAGTGACTGATACCTGGAAAACCATAGCTGAGACTTAAGATCATGGAACTGAGTACTCTTTAGCTATACTTCCATTTCCAGAAACTTGTGAAATAGTTTTTAAATTATCTGCTTCCTCTAAACCCTTTCTAATCCTTAGAGATTTCTTCCAGTTTTAAACTACTGTAATTCTGATCAATCGATAAACAGTTAATAGTCTCACTTTTTCCTTCTTGTATTATTCAAAGTTCTATTTTTTCTTTCTTTACCTGAGTCTTCTTACTATTTACATTTACTTTCAGACTATCTCCTTCTGCAATGGCTTGTAAGTACCATGAAGCAGCCTCATGTGCAGCCACAAGGTGAATATATCAACCTATACAATCATACAGACTTTGACACATAAAAGCCATCTCTTAAATATACTACCTCTCAGCTCATTAACTTATTCCAGGGACCTGGAGAAAAAGAGGTGTCTCCAAAGAGTCATTTACACCTTTCCCAGGCACCTATTTAGGATGAGATAAATTACTGACCTGAAGAGTGTAATTCATTCTGCTTAACTTTAGGAACTTCAAACATAACTATCTACATGTAAATTAATTGCCTGCAACTACTATCACAGAAGAGAAATAGCTATTGCATGTTTCCATTGATTATTTCAGATCATAGAATCATAAAACCTTTTAAGTTGGAAAAGGTCTTTAAAGTCATTGAGTTCAACTGTTAATCTAATGCTGCTAAGTCCACCACTAAGCCATGCCCCCAAGTACCACATCTACATAACTTTTAAATACCTCCAGTGATAGTGACTCAATCATTTTACTGGACAGCCCATCCCAATTCTTGACCATCCTTTCCATGAAGAATTTTTTTTCCTAATACTCAATCTAAACCTCTTCTGGTACAAGCTGAGACTGCTTCCCCTCATCCTACAACTTGGAAAAAGAGACCACCTGGGTACAACCTCCTTTTAGACAGTTGCAGAGAGCTGTAAGGTGTCCTCTGGGCCTCCTTTTTACCAAGCTAAACAACCACAGCTCCCTCAGCTGCTTCTCATAGGACTTATTCTCTTGACCTTTCACCAGCTGATGTGTATTTTTAGGGTGATATGAAAGACATTGTAAAGGCTTACTTTTTTTTTATTTTAGGGGACTGTTGTTATAACCAAGACTGGGCAGCTCTTTAAGCCATGATGTTGATGAATGTGTTGCAGATATTGGTCAGAGAAATCTTATCTAAAAAGATTCTTTCTGTCTTGAGCCAGATGGCTACTTTGGGCTCAAAACCCAACACTTAAGATATTTCATTAATCTGAGTGTGGACATGTGCTGTTTGGGCTGTTATTAATGAGGGAGATACAGACCACATGTTCTCCTGGCTAGTATTTGTGTAAACATTATGGTGGAGGTGCAGTTCAATTAATTTCTGTCTGGCATTGACTTTATGCTTACATTTTGTCTCTGATCCTATTTACCTCCACTTCTATAAAACTTTCCCTTTTGAAATACCAGCACTGTATTTTGTTATTCTGTTTTCTTATAAAAATGTAGTCCAGTTGTAGTCAATCACACATACCTTTTAATATCGAAGCCAACCCATTTTCATTTGTCAACGTGATATCCAATAAGAAATTCTTTTGAGTTGAATACGAGAATCTGAGTCAGGAAATTTTAGCATACATTATGCTAGACACATTTGAGTACTGGCAGCTCAAAACTGGCACATGTGCCATGTAGGTGCCTTGATAATGCAGTTTCCTTGGGCTAGGATTGTTTGGCTTGTCTGTTTTGGGGTGTTTGTTTGTGGTTTGATTTTTCGTGGCGGTGGTGATTTTGTGGCGGTAGTCTTTGGGGTTTTTTTTGTTTGTTTGTTTGGGGTTTTTTTGTCGGGGTATTTTTTTTCCCTGAGGCTGTCTTTCTCAAGCTGATTAAGAAAATTGAACTTTCTTTTAATTTGTCAAAATCCTGAAAACATGCGGGTTTTATGAAGTTGTTTAAAGTATATATTTACAAATCAAAACAACTGAAAAACCACTTCTCCTGAATAAACTGTGATAAGCCAATCAGTTATTTACACTTACTCAAATTTATTACAGAATCAGCTGAAAAGTTCACAAAATTTCATAGTTCAGTAATGTCAAGAGTAAGAAAAGAACTCTGAATTAATTATTAATTTAGATTTATAATCTTATTTGTCTGTCCATGAATAACCTATGATGTCTTCTTTCACTGTTCATTAATTTGCATTTTATTTTTGTTCCCTATAGTTTGAGAAATTTCTTTCAATAATGAAATCATATTTGATATGGGCTATTCAATTAACTTATAGCTATTGCTGTCTGACTTAAATTATTTTGGCCACTTTTAATCAGAAAGAAAACATTATATCCTTCAATTTTCAAAAGGTTTTAGCAATTACTTTATACTCCTCTCTTCATGTATTGCAATGTAGTCAAATAATTAGAATCTAGTTTTTGCCTCCTACATACCATTCTATCAGCATATGGGATTTCTGTGCTTTTCCCACCAGTGCCTGAAGGTAATACCAGAGTCCAGTATATTTAAAATTTAACAACATTCAAAATTCTTTTCAGCAAAATATGACAAAACAAGACCCACTCATATAAATGACATAAATTGTTTAAGGCTACTTTAATGATCTCTAGTTTTGATGCCCCTGATTTGTTAAAACATCAGTAACCATTGTTTATACTCAGATCAGAGCAATATTAGATTAACAACATTTAATATTGCAATGTTTTCGGGTTTTTTTTACTGGACTATCACACAAATTATTAAAACTGATTAAATTACTGAAGCAAAATCATTAAACATCTTTTATGAGTAGAAAGAAAGAGGCTCTCTCATAGTATTCTTGTTAGCAATTTTTTTTAATTAAAATCCCAGTGTCTGTCCTGGGAAACTATTAATAAATTGATAGTTATGAAAAGAATTATGTTGGAACTCTAAATACACATTTCTCAGGCATCTATTTTTTTTCCCAAAGAATTTTAAAACACCCATCAGTGTAGTTATCACTATTTAATTGGAATCATCAATAAATTTAACTTTCAATAATTTCTGTCTTAATAACATTAGGTTCATAGTAGCTTTAAAACCATTGTATCAAATTCCTTTTTGTCAGAGGAATTTAGACTAATCTGTGCACAAAATTATATAAACTCCTTAACTTGAATAAGTTTCCATCCCATAAACTCTCACATTTTAAGGCTACATATTGCTTCATCATTGCTGTGTCCAAATAGACTGATTATGCTGCTAATTTTAAAGGTCACATTGAATTTTATATTAAAATGGGACATGCAAAAAGGGATTTCTTTGTTTAGTGTAAACACTACAAATAGGTGCAAATAATGCTGATGGTGAACAACTTCATTCTGTTGTTCATGAGCCATGCTTATAGAGCTGGTAAATCAGTATCAAACATGTAAAATGTTTCACTGGTTTGCATTGCATTTTGCTCTTAATAGGGCTTTTGTATGGGGTTTTTTTGTTAGTTTGATTGGGTTTCATTTTTTTTTATTTGTTTTGTTTTGTTTGGGTTTTTTTGTTTGTTTATTTCCTCTGATTAGTATGTCATACTGCACAGTGTCAGTATATGACTTTCTGTGTCCCTACTTTCATCTGGTAGAGGAAGTCAGCTTTTTTTATTTCATACAAAGAAACTTTGCCTTAATTCCAACAATGACATAATTTTACCACATTTTTTTCAGGTCTCAACAAGCTTCCTTGATGGTCATGCTTTATGTATAGCTCTGGGTGGAGGGAAAAATTCTCATATTCAATTCAAAGCTGCTTTGTTTGGTCTTGCTAATCTAAAGCACAGAGGTTTCTAAGTTGTGTACACAACTGCTTTATACATCAAACTCTGAATGAACAGAAGGAAGTTAAATATTCACTGATACAAAACAGTAGGGTAGATCATAATCATAGAATGATCAAAGTACAAGTACCAAAATAAGCAGGTCTGTCACCTCTGATCTCACAAGTTCAGCTAGGTGACCAGCAAGAGAAAGAATGATCCATGGCACTCATGAGCTGAATTATTCCAGCTACAAGATAACCCTAATACATTCAAAATCAATGTCACTCATTTTTTTGTCTTTTTCTTTTCTTTTTAATTGTAAATTATGATGCAGTATCTGCTATATTTACTAGTTATATCCAAGCTCCTTTAATTGGTTGCTTGAATTGGCTGACAAAAAAGGGAAAACAACCATAACTCCAGCATTTCTGCTCTGGGTTCAGACTCTCCACTGATTTTGTTTTGTTGAATTTTCTCACAGAAGCACAGAATATGCTGAGGATCTGGGGCTCCTTGGGTGCATTAGGAATAGTATTTCCAGCAGGTCAGGGGAAATACTCTACTCAGCCCTGGTTAGTCTGCATTAGGATCACTGTGTCCAGTTCTGTGCTCCCCAGTTCAAGAAAGACAAGAAACTACTGAAGCTTACAAAGATTACCAGCATAATACAAAGCATACCAGACTGGAGCACCTCTTTTATGAGGAGTAGTTGAGGGAGCTGGCCATGTTTAGCCTTGAGAAAACTGAGAAGAAAACTTATCAATGCATACAAACATTGTAAGGGCAAGTGTCAAGCAAATGGGGCCAGATTCTTTGCAGTGGTACCCATGACAGGCCGAGAGGAAATGGACACAAACTGAAACACAGAAAATTCCATTTGATTGAGGAAAAAATTCTTTTATTCTGAGGTTGAAAGAACACTAGAACAGATCACTTAGAGACACTGTGGAGTCATCTCCTCTGGAGATATTCAAAACCTACCTGTATGCAAACCTGTGCAAACTGCTCTGGGTGAACCTGCTTTAGCAGTGGGCTTGGGCTAGTTGATCTACAGAGGTCCTTTCCAGCCCCAACCATTCTGCAATTCTGTAATCAATACATTTATAAACATGTGAGACTGTATCAGTCAGGGTCATTGTGTCTGTAGTAGGTATGGTGGGGATGGATGTCGCATTGTCCAGAGCAATTCATATGCTGTGTAGCCAGAAAAAGTGTTGATAACATGCTTTAGCTGTTTTCTTGCATGATGACAAGGCTTCCTTTATCTCTTCTCCCCCACGCCGATAGTAATTAGTCAAGAGGTTGGAAGGCAATATCACCAAGACAGCTGATGCAAACTGACCCAAGTCACACAAAGTCATACAAAGTCATCATCATGCTCAGCTATAGAAGGTTAGGGAAAGGAGGATGGGGTGAATGTTTTTAGTTAGGGTGTTTGTCTTCCCAAGAAATTGTGAGATGTACTGAGGCCCTGCTTTCCTGGAAATTGCTAAGCATCTGCTCTCCTGATAGGAAATAATGAATGAATTTTTTTCTTTTTGCTTGACTTGTGCGCAAAGTCTTTGCTTTCCTCATTAAGCTGTCATTACCTCTATCCATGGGCCTCTTTGCCTTCCATTTTTTTTTCCTTATTTCCTGGGAGAGGGGTGTGAGTGAGAGGCTGGGTTGGTGTTTAACTGCTAGCTGAGGACAACACGCCACAGTGTATTGTTGTGCAGACAAAATTTTTAAACCAACTTTATACATACAACTCATGTTCAACAAAAATAAACATCAAGGTAAATAAATTATATTTTATAGTATATCACTATGTGATGATTCTTGTATTCTCATCCAAAAGTGCAAAACCCACAAGACATTCCTTATAATTCCCCATGAGAACATATAAGCAGATGCAAAATTTAACCTCTCGAATAGGGATGATGTGATTTTATGAGGTTACAGTTACAAATTTATGACGTGTCTTGGTCAATCAAGTGGTTGGTGTTTACTCAAAGAAAAGACATTTTCTCATCTATCTAATGAAGATTACAATGTACCTCAAGAGTCCATTAGGTTATAGAAGTTCAAAGTAATTAGTAAAATTTTATCAAATCAATTCCCCGCATAGGGGTTCCCAGAGAATTAATTTAGTCCTACACCCTCAATTAACCTATGCACTTAAGCACATGTTTAATTTTAAGTCTCAGTAATTTGAATTATATTAGCTATTATAGTATCCTAACTGACTAAAATGTAACCAAGTATATATTTAAAGGGTTTGGTAAACTGATACCTTTCCAAGACCTCATGGTAATTGTTCCCTCCTGTCATATGTACTAGAAATACAGGTTGATGCTTCAGTCTTTTTTGATAAAGTCTTAAGACAGAATTTGGATTAGTGCATCCTAAATACTTACAAGTGGTATTTTTCAGCCTTACTGTTTTCCACAATTCTTTTTAAAAAAATAATAATAATAAAAAAGAAAAAGTTAAGGATCATACTTAATGGATAATTTGGGATTTCTCTGAGAACTACGGGCATATGAACCACACTTGAAAGAAGAAATAGTATAAACCAACATATGCCTTTGTCTGTAAGACAGCTTCTTTACTGTCGGTTGTTTTGCAAAAGGATGTGCTAAACAATTCCTTTTAAACATGCTCTTTATTTGACATTTTCCCTCCTCCTGACAGTTTCACAGCTCCTAGTGTTCGTGTTAGGTTTCTGTGGGGTTCTCCTTTTTTTTTTTTTTTTTTTTTTTTTTCATTCTATGGTTCAAGACCAATCTGCTTAACCTTACATTCCCCTGATGCCCTTCCTCATGTTTTACTCACTGGTCTGATACTTCCATGTTTTTTATGGGTATTTACATGTGTTTTATCATCCTACTTATGTACACAGTCTTCTCTCTTAACTAATTTCAGATTACTTTAGGGTTTATCCTTCTTTTTTAAAACAATGAAATGAAACAAAACAAAAAGCAAAACATAAAATTTCACTGATGAGTGCTGCAGGCTGTAAACTCTAAAGTTAAGTAAACATTATTGAAGACAAACAGCTGGATGTGGCAAATTTTCAAAGTTAAAGGGCGAATGTTTTGCACATTCAATTGATTTGTAATATTTATAAACAAGGATTTTATTGTTTTAGTGATGGGCAAGGTGACTCACAAACAAAAGTTGAATAATTTATATAAAAACAGAACAAAACCCCTTTTAACCAATAGCTCTGTTGTGTGTTTTTCAATATCTCCTTAAGAGCTTAGCCTAAGATGTTAGTAGTGCTCCAGAAATAAAAAGCAATTTAGAAAAGGCACAGTGGATCTGGAGGAATTTATGAATAAGTGCATAACACATTGCATTATTAGGACAGATATTAGGTGTTGTTGTTCCACTAAAATTGAATTATTGTTTACTTCATCCAGCATTTCAATTACACTAAGATTCCTGGTTTCTATAGCATTTTTATATTAATATTAGCATTAATTTTAGTTTAATTGGTTAATGAAACAAACAGTATTGATCAATAGAGTATATAGAGGATTATAATTATATATTTTAGCCATTGAAACTATGGTCAGTAGACCACTGAAAGTCTGGGAATTTGGTAACATTTTTCTTGGGACTGCAAAAGGAGATTTGGCTAAGTTTATAAATGTTATAAAATAATTTATGAATGTAATATTTTTAAAGGTATCTCAGCTCTGTTAGAAATATTTTATATGTTCCTAGTTTAAAATGAAAACTACTGTTGTGTTGCAAAACAAAACTAATTCAAGTCATGAAAGACAAAATCAGAATATGTATTCACTGAAAACCATTCTGACTTCATGACAGATGATCTACTATGAATGCATTTATCAAAAGAAACAATGTACTATGTCTGTTTAGTATTTTCTGTGGCAAGTGCTACCTGAAGAACTCCCGACAACATGTAAACACTCACTACTTTTCCTTAAATTTAATTTAATTCAGAATAGTAAGAGAATACTACAGAATACTGACTCACTGAAATAGCTTATGCACTTGAAATATTATGTTTAGAAACTAATGAGTGCCTTATAATATGTTCCAGGTACAAAAGGGACCTCCTTCTGTTCTGAGTTAGGTATAAAGTTTGATTGAAAGAAGATTGACTGGAACTTATGAAAATATTGCAGAAAGTGTAAATCAAAATGTTCAGAAATGTAAATTGAATATTCTTTTTTTCAAATTCATGTATGATAATATATGACCAAAAAAAATGGAAATATAAAGAACCTATGTCTGCCTTTAAATATTTTAATAGTTGTATTTGTTTATTTCTCAATATTAAAAAAAAATAATGAGGAAACAGAGGTAATTGTAATGGATAATGTAGCAAATCCAATGAGATGAATAATCTGTCAAAGACCATTGCTTGTTGCTTTGGAAGGAGCACAAAAAGTAGTGCTTAAACAATGATAAGCATTTCTGTGATCAGAAGCCAGGAAATAAGATGGTCTCCCAGGTCCTAATCATTAAGAAGCTGCATGCATACTGAAGAAAGAAAGTGCATATCCCCTTCAAAAATAGAATTTAAAATATTTTTTAATAAAAATATTACAAAAAATCATACTCATTATAAGCTTTACAATAAATTCTACACCCCAATTCTACACCTTTTTTTTTTTTTTTTCCAATTCAAAGTGGAAAAAATAACTTTGAAATATGTCAAGGAACAAGAAGGGAAAACCCAGAGGACGTCCAAAAAACCCAAACAAACAAACCCCCAAACAAACAACACAAAAAGAAAGAAACAAACAAACAAAAACAACAGGAAAAGGAAACTGAAGGTAGTGAGAAATCAGGACTAAGAACAATTAGATTGGGTTAGCAGAATGTTTTGAAAGCACAATCTGAATGAAGACTTTAATCTTTGCATTGCATACATTGCAATTTAAAATTGGTCCTAATATCTTTCTCCACAGGATAGGAAAGAAACATTACAGCTTTTTTCTTTTTTTTTTCTTTTTTTTCTTTTTTGAGTAACAGGATCATTGTAACAATGAGTTTTGATTATATAGGCACTATCATTGTGAGACATTATAGTTATATAGAAGTATACATGTGTTAAAACTGATGAAAAGGATTCCAGAGTAAGTGAAGCTTTTATAAGTAAAGGGATGATAGAGTTTTGGAATATTGTGTATATGTAAACAATAACAGAAGATGATTTTTTTTTTTTTTGCTTATACTTCTTTTTCAATTGCATCTATTTCATGTCAGCAATTCAGAGAATAAATATAACAGAGGGAGTTATGGACTAGATTTTTTCTCCAGCCAGCCTGACCACACACCAAAGAAAAGGATGGGATTTCAGCCAAGAAACATATGGCCAAAATTCTTATTATTTCTCTGAGTCTGACATAATGTTATAAATATCTTTAATTGCTCTAAAATCGTGCTGTGAGCTATTCCAGGGAAACACTGCCATTATAGAATTTGACAAATAGTCTGCTATGTTCCCTTTCTGACAAGTCTTTGCTGTGTTGGTAAGGTAAAGAAAACCACATGTAATGCTTTGGTTGTGCAGCATCACACTTGAGACAGAAAAGGATAAAGTTTTTCCTAGAGATTAGTGACAAGGATCTGACCTAAGTAACTTCATTGAGAGCTTCAAGGAGAAGTAAATCAACATTAATGGACAAGTTCCTTTTCCATGAACAATAAATTCCTTCTCCACCCATCTCTGTCTATTTTATTTTGTTTTGGCCTCCATATGGAGTAGAAAATTCACTATGTGTAAGATGCATTCTCAGCAGTATTGGTCTCACAACTGCAATATTCCAACCTAATATTCGCCTTTCTTCTGCTCAGCAAGAAGTATCAGCTGAGTGTAATAGCTTATCCTAGAGTAGAACATAGCATTCAGACTGACATTTTGCATCGGATTATGTATTGTGTGTTATGGATGTATGTGCATGTGTGCATTATGCATACACACACATAAGAATTACATTAGATTTTGTTTCAGGATTACACTCTACTAGTGGAGATTTTTTTTTTCACTCTTTTCTGAAACCATTTTTGACTTATTGACTTTGACTGTTCCTTATTTATTATCAAGAAATTGTGAACATCAACCCTTCCTGTTCCAAATATCTGCCTTATTTTTTCTGAAAGGAGTCTGTTGTATAAATATTCAAATCCATTCCAAAACTTATATCAGCATAGTAAATATTTCTGTCACATTCTTGGTGCTCTGAACACTTAATCAGTTCAGCTTCTTCAAACATGTCTATCTTAGTTATAAGTTCCATGTTACTACCCTCAAAATAGAACTTGTTCATCGAATGAGTAAGATTGGAAATAATATTGCTAGTTTAAAGTGATTACTTATATGGGTAATTACCAACAAGATGCAAAGGGTCAGAATAACGCACTGTTTTTTATAAGCTATACATTTAGAAGAAGACTGATTGGGAAGCACAGAAAAGCTCAGATGAAAGGCCAAGTATTTTTATGAAGTCTTAATAGAGGTATCCACACAATAATGTAAATATTTGTGTTCAATTTTTAAACCAAACTAATTTGTCTTGTGATGCTTACTTCTGTGATGCTTATTTATGTAATGCATAGCAAGATCCTGAACACAAGAACATTAATACAGAGTGCTGGCTGAGCTTAGCAAGGCGCTTTAGAATATTCATGCAATTAGAGCTGTTTGAATTGCAACCACAGTGTACATGTCATGTAGTGGCTTTTTTTTTTTGCCCTTTTTTTTTTTTTCTTGTTCCTCTTCTCATTACAAATGAGAAAGCTGCAAGTCTGACAATTTTTGCATTTGTTCTGGTTATAAAACTAACACAGAAGCTGAAAATAGGAACATGAAAGAAATACTAAAAATGGCTTTTGGCTTAAGAATTGGTTGAAACAACATCTTTGTGTTTGTTTTTGAAGAGAGAGAAGAGGAGAGGGGTGAGAAGGGGAAAAAAGAGGGAGGGGAGGGAAAGGCAGAGGATAATCAAACAAACAATATGAAAGACAAAAATAAGAATAATCAGTAATCTAAAAAGGAATATTTTCAAGTATTGTGTTTGGGAAGGTTAGCACACCAAATATCAGGGACCCAACTAACATTTTAGAGGGTGGTTTATATTAAGTAAACCCCCTTGATATTTTTAAGAAGGATATAATATTAGCTTAATGATATTTTGACAGAATAAGGGATTCTGAAATATATTGAACATTATAAACAAAAAAAAACCAAAACAAGCAAACAAACAAAAAACTAACTCTGATGATCAAAACTGTTTCTGTTTGGTGACACATGGAGGGATTGTTTTAATGTTGTTATCAATCTGGGGGGTTGTGTTTGTTATTTTTTTTTCCCTAAGTAAAAAGTATTTTAATTTGTCACTATCTTACTGGAGTAAGATATTATTTGGTATTATTCTTTGGTATACATTCTTGGTTGTTCTTTAACTGCATCATGAATGACAGAAATTGATAATAGTTTCTTTTTTCTTTTTTTTTTTTTTTTCCACAGAAATAAATGTTTTCATAGTTCTAAAGAGCATAATTCCACTATAAGAGAGTGGATTTTTTTGTTTGGATTGTTGATGTTATTTCTTGATTTCTCTATTTATTTTATTTTTGCTTGTTCTGTTTAGTTTAGGAAATAAAAATTACATGCTTTTTTGGGTGTGCTTCTGACCAGATTTGTGATTTTCACCCTTAACGATCTTTTACTTTGATCACGTATGTGATCGTCTCATTCAGCAGAGACTAGAAATATTGTTGGGGGGAAAAAAATTAAATCAATATGAATATACCCTTTTTTCTGATAGCATGCATCTTCTGTTCTGATATTTATTTCCTATACATTGCAGTTCTGGGTGCTAGAAATTTGTTGGTATTCACTAACATAAAGTATAAAAATACAGAAATATATTCAAATCATCAGAAAATAGTGGGCTTGGGCCTCAAGAAATGGGATAAGATTTTGATTCTTTGGGAGATAAAGACTTTCTTCAATCCTCTAGCCCAAAATAAATGAAAATAATTTTTAAAAAGTATAGCCAAGTGATCAGAAATTAATTTAGTAACTTGTTTTCACTACTTATAAAGGTCACCATGAAGCATAACTATTCACCTTTTTAAGGAACATTTTAGTGGATTTAGTTTCTCTCATACTTATTAGTTAAATGTGAGACAGATTAAAGTCTAATGAGGAAGAAGCATATTGTACAGAGACTTTTTATATGCTGCTTAGGAGTTGCCAGAGTAATTTATATACATTTTATTAAAATGTGTTGTAAAGCCATCTGGCAAATACTGTTTGTAGTTTTATAGGGCCACAAAGACCTTCCAACTTTTAGTCTCAGTTTATATTTGCAAAGCTGTTTGGTAATTCTTCTGCAAGGGCAAAGCTCTCTAGCTCTCTGTCCCTCTCCTCGTTCCCTCTTGCCTTTACTAGATGTTGAGATTGGAAGATCATTTTTACCAGGTAGTGTGTTGTGGTTCTAGTTTTGTTTTTTTGTTTTTTTTTGTTTGTTTGTTTGTTTGTTTGTTTTTCACAAAACTAGAAGAAGGCATAGATCATATTTTCATTTCTCTTGTTATCCAACTATTTTGAAGTTCTGGTTAAAATATGTATTCCATTCTGAAAGTGTCTGAAACAAACGTGAACATTATGAAAAGGATCAGTGGCAGAATTCACAGATGCATGCTTGATAGTTTGAAAAATGGCAAAAATGAATGTAGCTGTTGTATTTCAAATAGATTCAGTGGAAGCAATGAAGATGTTAGGGACAACAAAGAGGGAGATATAATAATGGGAGAAATATTAAAGATTTCACTGAGACTTTTCTGATGTCCATAGGGATAAAATTGACTTCACATTTCAATACAGAGAATAAACTCAAATGAGATATAGAAATAGAATATGTATTTCCTTTACATGGTAAGTTTTAAATTTAAGTTAAATTTATTATTATTCATTGAATTGCAATATTTCCACAGAACTGTAGGATTATTCAGGTTGGAAGGGACCCCATGATGACTAGTCAAATTTCAAAAGCACTTTTTAAATTGAATTCAGAACAATTTGCTCAGACTTTTGTTTAGATGGACATTGAAAATCTTCCCAGAAGAAATTCTATAACCTTGTTGGATATCTTGTGTCAGTGTTTAATTACCCTTTAGTTATCTCATCAGTTTGTTTTATTCTTTTCTCTTTATATCCATTTGGAAACTCCTGTTTCAATTTATGATGTGTGAATGGTTGTGACTTCTTTACATGCTGTACAACTTCAGTAAAAAGTCTGGCTATGTGTTCGTGTGGTAACTTCCTATTCGTGCTGAAATTTCTCAAAAATCTCTCTTGTTTCCACAGTAATAATCCCAGTTCCATCAGTCTGTCCTCACATAGCTTGTGTGCTTCATCCTCTGACTGTCTTCATGGCCCTTTGATAAATTCATTCAAGTTTCCCAGCATCCTTCTGACACTGAGTAGCAAAGAGGAGATCACAGAATTCCAGATATTTTCTAATGAGGGGATTAATAGCTTCCCTTAATTTCTTGTCTATGCTTCAGTCTGTCCCTAGACCACGCTTAAACAGAGCAGTTAGAATTTTAGAAAATCATACCAAAAAAAAAAAGAAATCTGTGCATGAGACATACTGCATTTCTATAAATTCAGGGGTTTGTTTCAATTATTAAATTTGTGAAGTAAAAGTATGTAACTAAATTGAAGTGCATTCTAAAATATCTGTTCTTGTTTCACTTTTTTTTTTTAATTTATTTTGATTTGAAATGTTATTCCTACTAGATTTCATACATACAGAAGTTTGGCATCACTGGAATACAAACTTGTTTCACAAATAAGATATGAATAACATGAAAACACAAACAATTTGGACTACACTCCAAAACTAATTTAAACTTTTTACATTTGTCAGGGACAAAGTTATTTCCATTATCCTCTCTGAAACTGTGAAATCTTACCCTCAGCTGTATTTGCCATTAACAGAAGACAACAATGGTATTTTTTCTAGGAACATCAGCAAATAAAATATTCAGAATGTTTTCAGGTATACCCACTATCTAAAGAAGCAGTGCATAGTCATTTAACTGGCAGTTCCACATATCTCAAATATTTCAGAGTAATGAATAAGTTCTATTCAGGGATTATTTGAATTCTATCCACCTCAGTTTCATGTTATGTAATTGAAATTTAATTGACATGGATCCTTTGTAAATCACTCGATTCCCAATGTATACAACTCTAACTGACTCTATGGTTCAATGTTATTGCGTCAGCCACAAGTGTGAAAAAAGCTGTCAGCAAATGCAGGTCTGCAATGTGGAGGGTCCCCTGCCAGGGCACAGAGCCTGACCCTGATCCTGCTGATCCATTCTGCCTGTATAGCCTTGACTCTCTGGGTGCTGCCCCAGCACTGGTGAGTGTCCAGGTTCCTATCCTGACAGCTAAACCTCAGCTGCCTTTTGTCTGTCTGAGCCAAGAAACAATTGCTTTATACTTTGAAAGTATGTGTATACAGCTTGCCCAGTTAAAGATTTCTGAAAAAGCAGACTCAGAAGAGGATCACTAAGAGCACTTAGCTGCTCCTAAGTAATCCCTGAGTATTTAATTTTATTATACTGGTCAATTGAACTGACATTAAAAGGAGGAGTTTATTCTGAAGGACGAGAAGGAGAAGAAACCTGCGTAACATTATGATATCTGGTACAAAATCAGGTTAAGGAAATTCACCCACTTAACACATGGGTAAGAAAGTTTCAGAACTGAATGTAATCTGGATCTGTTCTTAATGTCTTTTTTTTTTTTCCCTCCCTTTAGGCTTAAAAATAAGTACTTCACTTTCTGTTTAAAATAAAAATTTGTAACCATTTTCTTGGCCTATAATGTCTGTTATTAAATGTACATTTTGAAGAAACAGAAAACCTGAGGTTTATGCTTTTCGTGTGACCTTATTCTGGCCATTCAGTCACACTACAAAGGCTATTCAAATGCACAAGACATGTATGTGTCATTTCTAACCCTGAAAACTCAGATTTATTTCAGAACTACCACTGCCTTTTAAAATGTTACGTATTTTAAGCAATAAATAAGAAAACCTTTTTATGGACTGACTTGTATAAAAAATATCGAAAAGGTATAGTTTCATCAGAACTTTAAAATTCAGTTAAAACTGAATCTGTCATCTGCAGTCATTGCTAGGCATTATATTTAGGTCCTCTGAACAATTTCACAGATATCTTGGAAGAAATTCTTCAGATCTCACTCTGTCTACATGCTGAGCAGCCCAGGGCTGTGGATTCTGTTATGATGGCCAATAGCCTAATCTTTGGTGTTTGCATTGGCAGATTTAGCCTTAGAGAATGTGTCAGCTTCCCATAAGAAGGGAGCAGAAACTATATGAGTTTCTCAAATTCCAGCCTAGCTTCCTTGTCTCCATAACACTAACCATCTCTCCTATTGCAATGTCTTGTTTTTGGCTGGCATGGAGTTAAGTCTTCTTCCTAGTAGCTGATACAGGTCCATATTTTAATGGTCGCAACCCATTGAAGTTTTAGTGGTTGCTAAGTAATGCTTATTCTAAATCAAGGACTTTTCAGTGGCCTGTGTTCTGCCAGTGGGCAGGTGGACAGAACTCGGGGAGGAAGCATGGCCAGGACAGCTGACCTGAACATGCCAAGGAGATATTCTATACCCCAGAACAGCACATTCAGTATATAAGCAAGGGGTAGTTAGCCAAGAGGGGTTGCTCATTGCTTAGGAAAGAGTTGGACATCTGTCAGTGGGTGGTGAGCAACTGTTAAATGCATCATTTGTCTTTCTTGTTCTTTGATTATCTCTCTCTTTTTCTGTGCTTTGCTTTCATTACTAATATTATTAATGCTATATTTTTAATTTTTTTTATTAACCTCCTCTCAACCTACAGGTTGTTTGTTAGCTTGTTTGTTTGTTCGTTTTAATTAGATTCTCCTCTCCATCCCACAGGGGGTGAGGTGGGGGGGGTAAGTAAGCAGCTGTGTGGCACAAAGTTGAGAGTGGGGGTTAAATCTCAATGCCTAATTCAAGTCAGCACATTTCCTCTTAACATAGAAATCAGAAGCACAGAGGTTATTCAGAAGTTGTCTTCACCATGATTAACTTTATCTAATTTAGGTAATATTCTATTTATTATGTAAACAGAAGTAAAATTGGCATTTATCATGTAACAGAAGGCGTAGCATATCATAAACAGCTTGCTCTGAGAACCAAAAGCATTTCTCTTTGACTTGAAAAAGCAGTCAAACTGTTGTCAATGATACCTGCTTCCTGTGTGCTGTCATTTCAATAATGCATGAAAACATTCTCACTTTGAAATAGTGACATAAAGGCAGCAGGAAGCATTCTTACATGTTTGAAGATTATAGTTTGCAGCCTGCATGTATGGTAGGTACAGAATTTAAGATCTGTATTAAAATGTTTGCTGTCCATTTGAGTAATTTTAACAGCTTTTATGATTGCATAGAAAACCCCAAATTAGGTTTCTGTCATAACTCCCCTAAAAGTACATACTAGATTTAAGTTCTGATTTTTTCTGGAAGCTAATTTGCTAGCAGTATCCAAGGAAACTTCCATGATGCCTCAATTTTATTTATTTTTTCTTCATATGGAATCACTGTAATTGCACCTGATTGGAACACGCAACTGTTTTTAGAAATACTAACAATCTATAATTTTTGCCCTTTTAGAGCTGTCAGGCAACATTTGGGTTTTTTTCTGCATCTCAAAAAATTCTGTTGGGAAATATTTTTACAGTGATAAAATTCCACCTCTTCCTCAGACCTTGCAAACAATGAGCACACAAACATGACACCAGATTTGAAGTCAGACATCACATTATGTGATACATCTCTTGTTCAGTTCCTTAGTCTAGAATGAAGCTGATGTTTTCTTCCCTTTCAAAAATCTGGTATGGGCTGTCATATTCACTTGCAATTAATACATGTCTGTTTCAGACCAATGACTTTAACAATTGCAAACCTTCAAATATCTCTTCAGCTTTTCCTAACCAGGTGTTGCCATGGTATCCAGTCTGTCAGGAAAAAATAGTATAGTCTGGTCTTGACAACTGTGTTGATGAGTATTACAGCTTTGTCTTATAGCTTTAATAAACAAACTCTTATTGCTAAAAATTATGTGAGAAAATTAATAATTCCATTAACATTAAAAGACTGCACAAATCTTGCTCGTAATCCTGCAAGTAACTTCACAGTTCCATAAGCAGCTCTATTTTAATTTTTATTTTCTACTTTAAAACAGTGAGCAGGCATTCATGGATGGGATGTACTAAGTTAAAGTGTCTGATATTGCTTTTAATTTTTAAAGACAAAAAAATAAATAAACATTAATATTCATTAAAACAGCATGGAGTCACCTAAGGGCTTAAATTCGAAATAGGCATGAACAAAAGTAAACTTCCTCCTACACAGGGTTAATACTAGGACTTTTCCAAGTGAGCTGCTATGAGAAAGAAAATGTCAAGTGAGAGATTGCTCAGTACTTCTAATAACATGTATGTAAGTCCAGATGTTATTTTAGTTAGAAAATATGCACTAATATGAATTCTATGTTATTAAAAAACCTGACGGTTCTTTGTATTTGAATGATAAGCATTTGCATCAAGGTGAAACTAGACAAATTTCTTTTCTGAATGGAACCTGAGGGAATATATATTTTCTGAGACTTTTTTGGAGTTACATTTCTGTTAATTACACCCATGGCATACATACATACAAGGGGAAAAAAAAACATTAACTTTTTATCACATTGCACAGTTTCTCAAAGTAATGCACTTCCTACTAGTCTCTCAAAAAAACACTGAAACTCTTTTCAGTGGAAGATGCCAATAATTAGACTGAGACATCTGAGATCAGGTATTTACTTTTCCTAAAGATCATTAGATAGATTATCTGGCAATGAGAAGCAATAGGGAATAGAAAAACTTTACTAGGATATTGAAAATTAAGTCATGGAAATGTAAGATTGAACCTACTTCTGTAATGCATTTTATAAATGCTCTTAGCATTTATTATTTAATATTAGTTCAAATACTATAGTGTTGTCAACCAAAATTTTGCTATTAAAGGAAAATTTTTGTCCTGAATGTAGAAAATCTTGTATTCAGTTTTACCAAGAGAGGAAACAAAAAGGCACATCTTTATACACTACAGTCTAGACCCCCAGGAGAAGACATTGTTTAAGACTGTAAGGTAACTTCCTTTTACTAACAGAAGAAAAAAGGAAAAAAAAAAAAAAAACAACAAAACCAAAACCAAAACCAGAAGAGATGAAAATTTAAAATAAGGTACTATATTACTTTTCAAAGGATCTCTATTCTATGTTATCCCACATGTGATTATCAGGAAAATTTGATATATATCTATGAGAGGCTTTAATTACTGGTCTAAATATGGGATGTCTATCTATTGAATTAAAAATGTTCTGCTTGGCAAATACAGACATGGTTGTTAAGCATATGAAAAAATAGCATCTGAAAAGTAAACTGCGACCTTAAGATCATTATGTGACTAAGCAAAAACTTTAAAAATTATATATGAAAAAAATGAAGACATTTATTTTGATGTATTCAGAAGAGCAGCATATTTGAAAGATGATTCAGAGTAAATATGAGATTCTTTTTTCAAATTATTGTCATAAATTAATTCAGTTAAATGAATCAGGGCTATTGTGTCATAAATCTGCTTACTGTTATCAGACGTTATTTATATTGGCAATATCAGATTATATTTATCAGATAAATTATTATCTGATATCTGCAACAGAATTTGTGTCAGTATATTAATTTTCAGAACTATTTAGAGATATTACAGAATTTTTACTTCTGTACTGCCCATCTGATAAAAAATTTAAGATATTGTGACTTTTAGTCATGCTTATGTAAACATTCAAAATACATTTATCATTCATATTTTCTATTGTTACTGTAATTATTACATTACAATCTTTGTTGTAGAAACATAAGCAAAAATTTTAGTCACCTGTCTAGAGGAAAATATTTAAGAACAGACTGAATTTTATGCATTGACTAAAATGATGCTACTGATATATTAAAAACTCAGCACTTCTAGATTCACTGTTGAATCATTCTTTTGGAGAGCTGCACAGCTGTAAAGATCTAGAGCTGGTGCATAAATATATGTCATATAACATGGAGAAATACTAAATGAAAACTCAACATCCTTGAAAAAAATTCTTAGGCTAAAAAGTCTTCACAATCTGGAAAATTGCAAATACTTACGAAGGGTCATTATCAAAGAAAGATTAGATACCCAATGTAAATTTTAGTAGACATTAAGCATCCAGCTTCGATTTTGTAATTCTCCTTTCTCTACTTTTCTTCCCCTTTGGAGTGACTAAAGCTCACTAAAATGCATTATTTTTACCTTAATTTTATTATAAATTTTGTGTCGTGAAGGTCTCACTATTCTGTCAGAACTATTGCTAATTTATTTCCTCCACAGTTAGATAGGGACTACACAAGAGCAGGTGGAGTGGAAGAGAAGGGAGCTGGTGGGTAAACTTATAAAAGGAAATATTTGGAAATGAATGCCTAATGTCAGCCTGAATTCTAATTCAATGTAAATTTTTGAATGCTCATGAGTTTCTGCAAGTTATTTTAAGATTTTTCTTAGAAGTCTGATCAGTTATTTTGATAATTATCTGTGGATTTTTAAGAATCCACAGTAATATCTTGCAATATCTTTAAGAAACAAGATAGAAATATTTAATTTTAAAAATATTAACAATGTAATATATTCAGTCATGGAATCCAAGGGATAAGTTTACTCCCATTTATATAACCAGTGGGAAAACAATTTTAGAAAGGAAATATTAATTCAAACAAATATTTATTTGGAAGGCTTATGACATCAGATTCACATTTAAAAAATTCAAAATATTAAAAAAAAAACCCCAACCCAAACCAACCAACCAACAAAAAAAACCCCTACAAACCAAACCAAACCAAAGCAAAAACAAACCAAAAAAACCCACAAGGGAATAATGGAAAATACAAAAAGTAAAGTATACTTGTCATTTAAAAATTCTCATAATTATCCCTTATTTTGCTCTAGCTTCTGCTTCTGTTTAGAACGCTGGCTGTAGTCAGCTAAAGACAAGGTTCTGCATCATTGTTGTCTCTGTTTCAAAAATGTCTTTATATGTAGGAAATTACTGTAGCTGAACCCAAAAGTTCATCTTGAGCATCATAAAATTTCCTCTTGTGTCAGAGGTTTAGTACTAAATCTAAAAGGTCAAATTATCAAATCATAAAATTATCTATGATTTATCAAATCATAGAATTATTTGGATTGGAAGGTACCTTAAAGAATCATAGAATAATTTGAGTTGGAAGGAATATTTAGATATCATCTACTTCCAGCTGCCTTGCCATGGGCAAGGACACCTTCCACTAGACTAAGTTCCTCAAAGCCCCATCCAACCTGGACTCAAACACTTTCAGGGATGGGGCATCCACAACTTCTCTGGACAACCTGTTCCTGTGCCTCATCACTCGCATAACAAAGAATTTCTTCTTAATATCTACTGTAAAGCTACCCTTTTTCAGCTTATGACCAGTACCCCTTGTCGTATTGGTACATGCCTTTTTACAAAGTCCTCTTCCAGCTTTCTTTATGGTCTCCCTTTAGGTACTGGGAGGCTTTTGTAAGGTCTTGCTGGAGCCTGCTCTTCTCTGGGCTGAACAACCACAGTTCTTTCAGCCTGTCTTCATTGGAGAGGTGATCCTACCCTGTGATCAATTACTGGCCTTGTTTGGCTACTCCATGACTCGTTATATGACTCATTATACTGGACCAAAGGGAGTCCTGGTCTATTAATCAATTAAATGGACAGAATCAGTGGTCAGGAAACTGAAGAAGTCTCATAACTATAAAGGTAAAATAATGACTCAAAAAAGTACAATTCTTCTGAACAGGCTACCACTTAGTGGAAGATGGATGTGGACAATGTCCTTTGTTATAATGGTCTCAATAGCATCAAGGCATTGTCTGATTTTGTGTAGTCTGCTATGTTTCACAGTCAACACTGTGGGAATACATCCATATTTGTGAATAAGACATGCAGCAAAGTAGACAAAGTGGGAACGGAACCTCTCAAATGAAGAAAAACTTTCTGAAGTATGTATTAGGTGACCCAGTGATAATAGGGTGTTGATTGTTTCCATAGAGTAGAGAAGATATCTGGTTAAAGAACTGTATTAATAGTAATTTAGCCATTTTTCTGTGAGAAGATCTTTGTGAAAGAGTCTTTTTTTAACTGTCTTAGTTCCCATTCTTCTTCCAGAATCTAAAGGAACAATTACAATAGTACCATGGGGAATACTGGTATGACAAAGGGCATATTTTGTAAGTTTTCAAATACTTCATATCCTGGATTTGATAATATATTTTCTTTGTCAGGAAGAGAAGAGGGGAGCTCTATCTGTCCAGCATTTCTGGTTGCTGGAGTGACATATTCCCTCTATGAGCTCCACAACATTTATGCTGAAGACAGGAGAAATAGAATACAGATTAAGCCATTAATGTTCAGCTAGGTTATAACAAATTTAAATTCTATTCCTGGTTGACTACAGATTTACTGTTCCACTTGAAGCATCAAAATAGTTCATTTCCTTCTTACCATTTTTTTCTCAGCATTGCATTCACTAGTATTTTAGATGGTGATATCCTTGGAAAAAAGAGATTTTTTTTTTTTTTTTTTTAATACAGAGGGCCATCAGAGGCATGAAGGGGTCTTTATATAAGCAATAAATAATACTAGTTTCCATGAAGTTCCACTCCAGCATGACACTCTGTTCATGAAAAAGGGTGGACTGTTCAAATTCATTCATATACAACAGGAGAATAATGATAGTACACAGTATTATTCATATGAATATGCACAACCATAACTCTATAATTTTCTTTCAGTGATAAAAAATTAAAGTAATGTAGAAAAAAGCAGCTAAAGCACAAAGTGAAATTAAAATTAAATAGATAAAAAGCTTTGCATTTTTGAATGACCATTTTAATGTGATAGCCATCTGATTAATAAGATAAATAAGTAAAAGTGCAGAAATATAGCAAAGGATTTTCAATCTTTTTCTATCAGCTAAATTAGATGAAGAGCCTGTGAAAATTAACAATTTTGCAAGATTTACATGAAGTGCTGTACCTAATCAGGCCCTAAAAAGATATTTTTTTCTCTTGCTTCTAGTAACAAGGTTTTTAATGATTCTTTTTGGTGGAGTCTCTAAGTTACAATGAGCAAAAGAGGACTTTCTCAATTTTAGAAACATTCACATCTCTATGAACTCTTTAGACTTATCTTTCAACTAAGTTGTGATTTTCAAGGAACTACCAAATAACACTTTTCCTTAATTAAATGAGAAAATCATTCAACTTCTTTTTAAAATGTACTAAAGTGCAATAAGTTTTGAAAAGGACATTATCCTTCATCTTCTTTTGTGAATCAGATAGAAACCAAATTTATTTTAAGGTTTAAGTTGGGTTATTTACAGGATTTCTTTGTTTAGAATAATGTCTCAGTGAAGACTTTAGTGTATCTTATATAAAGCTGTTCTTGAATCTTCACACAACAGGAGTAAAATCACTGTCAAAGCATTGTCAAATCTATTGGCTCATAGCTGAACAGAGGCCATTATGGTAAAAGAATTACTTTTTTTCACAATGAGATATACATAAAATGTAAAGTAGAAACATACAGCCCATATTTTATTTTATTTTATTCTGTTTTGAGACTGGAATAACTGAATGTTTTATTAAATTTATTAAATTAAATGTATTTATTAAATTTAATAAAGTATTCACTCTCAGTATTATTCAATTCTGTCAATACTACTGCCTTCCATACCTGTAAATATGGGGGATACAAATTTGGGAGCTACAATCACTCTTTCATTTTAAAATGGTGAAAACCTGATTTTTTAAGATATTTGAAATAAGAAACTGTCTCTTAGCCTTTTATCACATGAATCACATTTAAAATGACTAGAGGAAATTATTTAAAGCTTTGTGGAAATAGGTAGTGTTCTAAAGTAATGTTCATGTGTTTCAAAACTCTTCATAAACAGAATTACAACATAAAATTAGCTATCCATTCATCCTTTCATAATCCTTTTCTCAAGTCTGAAGTTTGAACACTGCCTTCTTGTGTGCCTGGGGAAAGGGAAGGATTTGTAAACTTTGGCTTGACTAGAACCTTCCCAGGAGATAATTAAGATTGATATTATCACTCACAACATCTTTCTGGGCAAGTTGTCCAGATGTGGGATGTGCAGGTTCACAGGTTCACAGTGTGTTGGGTGAAGAACTGATTGAATGACAGAACTCAAAGCATTATGGTAAATGGGGATCCATCTGGCTGGCAACGGGTCACCAGTGGTGTTCCTCAGGGCTCAATTTTAGGGGTAATTATATTGGTCAACCATCTGGATACAGGAGTTGAATGCACCAATATCACATTTGCTGATGGTACCAAACTGGAAGACATTGACTTTCTTGAGGGACAGGACACTTTGCAGAATTATCTAGATAGATTGGAACATCAGGCTATGATTAATGGGATGAAATTTACCAAATCCAAATGCTTGATAGTGCACCTCAGATGGAGGCACAGGCACAAGTGTAGGGTAGGGCGACAAGAGTGCAAAAGTATTTCACATATTTATTTATAAAGTTAGTTCTATCTAAATGATGGTTTTTCTAGATTTATACATTCCTTGATGTAGTAGTTTCACTAAGAAACTTTATTTTTTGTGTAAATTTAACATAAATCATGATTAAGTCCTAAGTCTATCTGTTTTAACTTTACTTGTTAGTTTCGCTATCTACTTTCTAAATCATGATTCATTGAACTAAAACCTCTTAATTCGCAGACCTAGATGAAGCCTTTCAGAATTAAAAAGGAAGGGAAAATGAACAAGGTTTGCTGGTTCTAAGTAACACCTTTCAATGGTTGAATTTGATAACCTTAAGAGTCTTTTCTGTGAGTGTGATGCAATATGTTAGCTATGTAGGGAAGAGGAAATTAGATGATCTCTTTCCACAGAGGGAAAGCATCCTGTGGTGTTTTTGCTATTTATGGATTACTGAAAAAATCACATGGAATTAAATTAATATGTACTGAGGAAATCCAGAAATCCACAACCAAAGTCCAAAAGACTTGGCTATAGATAGACTAAAATTAAAATATGACACTACAGGGCCATAAGGTGTAAACAAACTTAAATTCTACTAAAGTTAACAGAGAAATCAAAGCAAGAGAGCACCAAAACTTTTTCAAGTTGTCTAACTCACCTATACAGAACCAGAACTCTAGACTTTTCACACTCATTTTGAAGTGTACATGAACACATGTAATATGACAAAGAAATTGGAGGTTATAAGACTCATCCATCTTTCATGAAAACCTTCATTCAACTCTATAGTGAATAGATATGGACTGAGAAACAATCCCAAACACAACTTTCTAGTGTGATTAAAAGTGAAATAAAACCTAAAATTCAAATTTAAATTAAACTATCTCAGTCAGAGGTCAGGGTTTCTTCTTTGAGTATTGACCATCAATTCACTTCCTTTATATTGGTTTTTTTTTCCTACCCAGCAGCATAACACTTATATGCATCTGCATATACCATGTATATATATATATATATATACACACACACACAAAGATGTTAAATGTCTTTCTCATCAGTCTGTGCCCATACACTTATCTTTTCCAGTAGCTGCCCCTGGAGCCCACACTTCCCAGCTCCTGGCAACTGGACATAGAAGAGCCTGAGGCTGCAGCCCCACTTCCTTTGCTGATATAGACCCTCTCACTCTACGCACAGAGTCAAATACACATGTACACATATGAACACACATGGAGCTGGATGGAACTTCCTTAATTCATAGTAGCTGACCTTCCATCACCTTTAGAGACACTGGACATCAGGAGACTGGGATTTGACCTCTTCATGGATCTGCTTGAAAGGGTCCCATGTGATAAGCTCCTGGAGGGGGAAGGAGACCCCAAGAAAGTTGTTTGATGTTCAAGAATCATATCCTTCAACCTCAGAGGTAGTACATCCCAACAAGCAGGAAGTTAGAAAATAAAAAAAAATTCCAGGAAGCCTTGAATGACCAAGGAACTTCTGACCAAGATGGAACAAAAAAGAGGAAGGTGGAAACAGGACCAGATGACTTGGGAGGCATAGAGAGACAATGTCTGTATATTCAGGGACAAAGAAGAAGTTCACCTGGAAGTATAATTGGTCAGGGATGCCAAAGAAAAACAAAAGGTACTACAAGTACATAGGTGTCAAAAAGAAATCTAATGAAATCCAATGAAAATATGGGCCTGCTGCTGAATGAGACTAGAGACATGATAATACAGGACATGGAAAATGCTGATGTAGTGAATGCATTCTTTTTCTCTCTCCTTCGTAACACCTGGCCTTGAAGAATCCCAGAGACCAGGGGAAAGGCTGCAGGAGGAAAGATATACCCTTGGTGATATACCCCTTAGAATCAGGTGAGAGAATATTAAAACAGAACAGGCACAAGTCCATGAACAGCAATGGGGTGAATCACAAATGTTGAGTGAATTGGCTGATGTCATTGCAAGGCCACTCTCAATAATCTTTGAACAAAGAGAATTATAGAGGTGTCTGAGTACTGGAGGAAAGAATCAAAAAGGTCAGAAAGGAGGACCCAAGAAGCACCAGGCCAGTCAGACTCATGTTGATCCCTGAGACAGTGATGAAGCAACTAATCCAGACACATAAACAACAAGAAAATCACCAAGAGTAATCAATATAGCTTCACCAAAGGGTAATCCATTCATCAGTTTGATAAACTTTCACAGAGAAATGGTTGGCCTGATAGATGAAGGTACACCACTAGATATTGCCTACCTGAATTTCAGTGAGACCTTTGACACTGTCTTATAAGAGAGCTTCTCACAGAAAAGCTCTTGAAATCTGGACTGGCTGAGCAGATGGTGAAGTGGATTGAATCTCAATAATATACAAATACCCAAAAGGGAGAGTGTAAAAGACAATAGAGCCAGCTCTTTTCAGTAGTGCCCAGTGACAGCACCAGAGGCAACGGGCATAAAATGAAACACAGGAGGGTCCCTCTGAGCATCAGGAAACACTTTTTCACTGTGAGGGTGACTGAACGCTGGCACAAGTTGCCCATATAGGTGAAGTCCACATCCTTGAAGATATTCTGAAGCTGTCTGTACATGGTCGTTGACAACTGGCTCTAGTTGGATCAACACCCGTGTTTGATCAGGGTGTTGAACTAGATGACCTCCAAAGGTCCTTAGCAACCACAACCAATCTGTGGTTCTATTTAAGGAATTTATAAAAAGAAGGGAAAGACCATACTGAATGAGTACAGAGCACAGCCAGAGAAACATAATCACAAGCAAGCTCTTTAGAAATGACCATTTTTATCACCTTATACTTCTATCTTTCCTGCTCTTGTTCCTTCAGAAATAGTTCAAATCCCTTCCTTTTGCTGGTTTCGGTTCCTCTCCATAAAAAATCTCATGCAATCCACCAATGATGTTACCCTTTACACCATGTCTCCTGTATCCCTAGGCAACAATCCTTATCAAGACAAAAGATGCTACAACATTAATTCATGTTCATATGTTTTACACCTGGACAATGGGGTTGAGACTCTCCTCAGACATCTTTGGAGAGGTTTAAGTAGGGTATCCCTTCCTCTGAGTCCTCAGTTTGTGTTTTCCCCCTTCCTTTTTGCTACTGTGGTTTTCTGGGTTTGTCAAGTTGGGCCTAAAATGATCTGATAGCCCCTGTGCTGGGCTTGCAAGCAGATAGAGCTACCTCCTCCTTCCTCTCTTGTCTCTCTGTGTACTTTTGTGGATGAACTTTTGACATATAACCTAACAAAATATCCCACCTGGTTGCATTTTGAGGAATAGAGGTGCCCAGTTTTTCATAGAATTTCAAAGGTATTGAAATAGATACAAAAATTGTTTGTAGACAGGGTGACTGCACACATCTAATTTTCAGAAAGATAGATGGCAGCTTGAATTTGAATTAAGAACAAAACAGAGTGTTCCTGGAGAAATTTATACCACTGTTTAAGTACTACTGAACCTGAAAAGTTAACATGACTTTCATCTGCTGAGATAAATCAGCATTTCAAAGTAGTGCTTCTAGAAATAATCATGACAGGTACATAAAATAGCAATGAAAAAATAAAAGGGTGAATGAAGGATCATGGGTAAAAAGAGATTACAAGAAAATCAAACAAAATAATTAGAAACAACTGAGAAGAGAATAAAATAGAGAGTAGCCATGAAAATGGAGACAGATCAGGTGTCCAGACAGAGGAACAGGTCTCATGGCAATCTAGACAGAGGTATAGTTGCTGGCTATTGAGGCCCTATGGACTCACCCCACACAGGCAACAGTCTCTTATTTGCTTGCATTTGCTTTTCTATTGCATATTATATCAACAGTTTTATACCACTAAGTTTCCAATTCCCAACAATACCACTTATTTCAGAGTCTATAATATTATTTTTAAGTTAACATTATTTTTTGAAAATGTCACTTTATACTTGTCTAAATATAATTTTATCCCACTCAGTCTTTAGTCCTTCTAAAGTTGTTCAAAATCAGCTCTCATACCTGCTTGTGATCAACAACCTTTTCACATCCAGATTCTTGTAATCTGCCCGTTGAATGATACTGAACTGCAGAACTCAACTGGTAATCCTCTTCCACAGCAAAAACTGATGATTTTTAGGATTCTAGTTTCTAAATCAACTATTTGAGTAACCAATGGCCATTATTCTTATGCCTTGGATGCCTTCTTAAAAGACTTTGGTGAGGAACATCATCAAAATCTGCTTGCAAACCAAGGAAGACTTTATTGACCAAATTATCCTTACTCACACATTTGGTATAAACTCTAGAAAACTCAAGAGTTGTGAGGAAGGACTTCTCTTTAAAAGAGCTGTATTCCTTTCTCCAACTACATTTTATTTATACAGCCATCTGGCAACTTTTTTCTTTCTATTGCAGTGGAAAACAAATTGCCCTAAATCATAGGTCAGTGATACACTGTTATCTTAGTTTTTCAGAAATACAGCCATTTTCACCAGATAGCTCACTACATGTTCTCAAAACAAAACCCCTCAAAACAATATTATTAAAGTTGATGTAGAGATAAAACTTGAAAACAAGTTGATTTGTTTTGTCCAAACAGAGATACTAGCTAACTTGTTTGTGCATACAAGTATACTTACATATTTTTGGGATTGCTTTCTCTTCATTGCAAAGGTTAGTGAACATCTCTGACAACTTTAAATGCTAGTATAATCATATCAGATACCAGTTATTTGAGGAGAGGATGTTTACTCTCATGACAGCCTTTGCCCCAGCATATTCTACTCTTAAAATTCTGTCTTGACTTTGCTTCAATGAACTTTGCTGCTCAAAAAGGCATAAGGCGAGGCAAAACTGAATCTTTCATACAAATGTCCATCCAAAGACCATGCTGATGTGATGCATCATTTTGATTTTAAGTGTTTAGGTGCTGTATGACTCAAATTTAATATCCTACATTATAACAAACAAAAAAACATATTGCCTCATGAAGACTTCTTTTTAGTCAGGCATTTATATACAGAATGCTACCAAAATAAAATAAAAACTAGTAATTAATGTCTTTGTTCTCACAACATTTCAGTGTGTTTAAAACTTTTATTATAAATTGAGTGACAAAAGAATGACAGTTACAGCATAACAAGTAGAAACTTAAATCTTAAACCATACAAACAGTTTGAAAAGGTTTTCCCATTCCCAGATGTGAGCTAACTTGATCAGCTTACTATTGAATTTATGTTTCCCATGAAAGATACTCTGTGTGTGCACACTTATTTATCCTTTTTGTTATATTTTTTTCCCCAGGTGTGAATGGTAGGCACACATCAATGTATGAGCTTGTGCTCAACCTTGTAATATATGATTGGATATGTACATGCCATTTTCAGTTAGATGGTATAGGAGTTCCTGGTAGGAACATCTTACCCTAGCTCATGGTCAGTTGGAGTCTGTATGCAGCTTGTTTGTCGCCATATAACACACCACTCAACTCTTAGATATTTGACAAATATTATTATGGGTTTGTGAAGGTAAGTCAGAGAACAATTAACTTTACCATCTCCTCTTTCACACAGTGTAGACACTGATGTTTTTGCTTCAGCAATAACTTATGCAATAACAGAGACAAAATCATAGGTCACATATGATTTTGCATTTTGTGTTAGTACGTCTACCATCCCAGTCTTCTAGATTATATAATATATATAGTTCTTCCCATGAGATTTTCTTCTATCATCCCCCAACCTAAAATCTCACTTACATAGTTTATACTCCTAGGACACTGATGAATATGATTCATAATTAAATAACATTGCCTGAAAAACAGAGGACCCCAGGGATCACATTAAATTTTGGAAACATCTATATTTGATAATATCTTCTTTCGTGATATAAAACAATAAAGCTTTACCTGAATTGTCCAAGTTAAAAATTATAATTTTCATTTCTGAACTATGACCACTCTCACAGATAGAAAGCATCAAGTTTTGTCAAGATAATATTTAATCTTGACTTTTCAGTGTTTATCTGTGGCACGTCTTTAAAAAAACAGTGTATCTTTTACATCAGTTCTAGACTAGGTAGTATTTTACCACTGTGAGTGTTTCACAACTCACTTAATTAGTGCTCAGTTTTTACTCCATTCTGACTAAATTTGTCCCCTAGTGTCCTCGTGTTTAGTGACCTTACCTTCACAGTGCATTGATGGGCTGCCTGTACACATATTGTTTTGACAACCCTGGTGATATTAATTGGTCTCTCAGGAGCTTTCTATAATAAATCTATCTTACTGACAGTCAGAAGTACATACGAACTCTCTGCCTTCCTTATCTTCATTGTTCAGCAGAGCTTTACAAAAGAGAAAGACGTGAGTTAACATGGCAAATGTTCCTCCTTTATACTTTATTATTCTGAATGTAAGAAAACAACAGTTGTGACCAGAGAAGGCTGTGTGACCTCTGCAGGTCCCTTGCAACCTCCGAAAAAGAACCAAAAATTCTATGAGAACACATATGATTCTTTCAATCACCACAACCAATCATTCTACAGCATAGATCCAGTATGAAAGCAGATCAGGCAAATTATCATAGTTCATGCTTAAAGGTGGGAATTATCACTTTGAAGATCATCAATGCCTCTGAAAACACTCAGAAAATATTTGTTAAAGGTGGGGGGATCTTGGTCTAGGCTAACACATGCACAGATGTTTAAATCTCACTTTAATATAGTCAGTATCCACTTGATGAAGAAGGGAATGTGTATTACAAGAGTCCTTAGAGTGTCATCTTGAGCTGAATTAGCAGAGACTATTTGTGTAATTGTTTTGCTTGCATCACTATTTGTGTTTATTTCTTGTAATCCACATCTCCAACATATAAGTGTAATTTATTGTTATTGGTGTAACATAACTACACGTGAAACATCTCTTAAGTATCTTAAGTACATGCAAAAGACTCTTATGTGACCATTGCTGCAGGAGCAGCTTTAATTAACCTTTTACAAATGTCATATATGCATCACTTCTGACACTTTTATGCACGCTTCTGATCACTTCTGTCACTTTAGAACACACTGTCCAAGATGTCAATCAACACATTAAGAAATATCAACTACTATAGATACATCAAGAGGAAATTTCTGGACCTATTCCAGATTCCCACCTGTAACAAGCTTAATTAGATGCTTAATTTTGAGGGTCCAGTTAGTTACCAATTTTCATTCCGGTTCGTTGTGTCAAGCTGGTTCGTTAGCTCATCTATACAAAATATGGCTGGAAATTTCTGAGCAATCCAAGGAATTCATTAAATACTTAATACAACTTACAGAAGAGTAAATTTTTACAATTTTAAAAATACAAGAAGTGCTAGCATTTTATTAATCCATATTTAACATCCATACCTCTGACATAATATCTCTCTAAGGAGATAAAGTATTCATTTGCAGATTTGGTTTCAAAGGTTATTTTCAAAGTTTGGAGTGAAGTCTGTTTATCTGTGAACAATTTCTTGTGAATATTGTTATTGCTGGGCTGAAAGTGTCACACTTGTTGAAGTTATGATCATATCTTATTTCTCTTTCTAGATTATATAAAGTTGATGAAGCACTGATAAAATTCTGGCTCTATTTTGACAGAGTGAAATGTCAAAGCATTTATTTCAGAAATGAAAATACTGCATGCATAGTGTCCGACTTTCACTTTTGGCAAATATGACTGTGCTTCTACCTTGTTTTTGGCAGGAGTAAGTTGTACTTTCTGAAACACCACACAAACAAGGGAATCACAACATGAAAACAATACAAATTTATTATAAAATGGGCAAAAGTAGAAAAAATATACTTGTGTTTTGCTCTTCAGAATCTTAAAAATATAATTTGGATTAGAAAGAGCAAAAATTTTTAGTACTGGCTGTGAATAATTTGTCAGTGTTTAACCAAGTTCACAGAGTATTATTTTATGATTACTAATATTGAAGGCTATTACTCATTACTATTTTATTGCATAATTAAGTCTTTATATATTATTATATATAATAAGAGAATTTATAATGCAGGACATTTTAAAAAGAGCCATTGAAAAAGAACAGTCTATAACTATGGCTATGGAATTTTTATCCATCTTATCAAAGTTTACTTTAATAATTTATAACTTTGTAACAGTGATCAAACGTAACCATTATGAAGCAATAATACTCAATGTTCTGTAAACTTGGGGTACAATATAAGCCCTACGTATGTGCAGTAAACCTTTTCAAACAATTCTAAGTATTTTCAAACTCCTCAGAATGTTTCAATCATGCTGCAACGCTGCAGTTTTCCTTTAAGGTCAGAGAAAAAAAAATCATAGGTAACTAGTTTTGAGTATTAAAACACAGTGTGATCAGTCCCAATGAAGGGAATAGGTCCATATGTACCTACAGCTATAGATGTTAGCATATTTTTCAAATTCAGAGTATATACCTGTACTACTTCAAGAGACCCTAAACAACTGTTTTAAACCTAAACAAAGTTTAATGATTGTTATTTTATATTCAGATATTTTTACAGATACTTTTTTTTTTTTTTTAACTACCAACGTTAATTTAGCATGCGTGTTGACCACAGAAAGAAGTGACCTTAAAAATTATCTAGTTTCAACCTTCCTGTCATGGTCAGGGAGGACACCCACTAGATCATGTTGCTCCATCCAACCTGGCTATGAACACTTCCAGGAATGGGGTGTCCACAACTTCTCTGGGCAATCTGTTTCAGTGATTCACCACCGTCTGAGTAAAGAACCTTCTAACATCTAATTTAAATCTCTCCTCTATTAGTTTCAAATCATTCTCCTTTTCCTATCACTATCTGCCTGTGTAAAAAAGTCCGTCACACTCTTTTATAAGCCCTTCTCCAGTACTGTAAGGTCATAAAGACAATCTTATTGTCTTTCAAAACATAATGGTGTTACCTACATTCTAGTTATACTTTCTGAGTGTATTTTTATCACTATATCATACTTACTTAAAAAGGTCTTATTTTGTTCAAGATATCCTCAAGAAATAAGAAAATGAGACAGAACAGCAGACATTAAAGGCCTCACTTGAACTCTATTATTTCAATTCAGCAATGCCTACTTGTACTTTAGAAAGAATTTCAGGTGTAAATGGTGCAATGTAGAAAAAGTCTAAGGCATACATGCAGCTTCTTTGATGTACTATGACTGTCACTTTACATAAGGGTAAGGAGAGTTAACTGTGAGTCTGAAGCTGTGTTTTAGTTTGCTCTAATACTTCACAAAAGCTCTACTATTTGTGCCTGAAGATGCAATATAATTTTTTGGAGAAGATGTTATGTCTTCTGCTTAAGCAAGAAGCATATGTTGATTTAGGCTGTGGTCTTTTCAATTTCCATGACCTAATCAATAAGCTTTACCAGTGCCAGGATTTTATTCTTACATTTGTCCCTAGTAAGTATCATCAAACACTCAGGAGGATTAAGAAAGGTCTGTTCTGCTCCCCATTCACTTCAGCAAGTTTGTGCATTCTTGCATCACTCAGTGGGTTTGAGGCCACATAGCTACCTAACTCCTACTATCTTCAAAGACCAGAACTGCATTCCCTCCAGTATCAGGATTTGCAGATGCTTCACCTGCCAAATCTTTATCTGTAATATGAACATCTATATGAATATCAATATCTCTGTTGATACCTTCACGACTAAAAGCTAGCATAGCCAGCAACCAGAAGATTCATGGATGTGCAATTCCTCTAGTGGAAATTCCTCTCTGTTTTCTAAATTAAGACAATAAGGTATCTTTCCCGAGGAAAGGGAAGATTAAATACCAATTTCTTCCTGATGATTCTGTCTTCAGGGACATATTTTAAAATAGCCGCATAAATTAGTAGTTTTCAGTGTAAAAAAATCTAAACAAACCAAAAAAAAGAAAAAAAAAGGCATCCAAAGACCCCAACCAAACAAAAAGCCGTGAGAAAATTGGGTGTGTCTTCATAGATAGATAGATAAATAGATAGACGGATATAGATACAAATGATCTATCTACCTATCTACCTATCTATCTATCTATCTATCTATCTATCTATCTATCTATCTATCTATCTATCTATCTA
>JAWWMP010000116.1:72503260-72514471 GCA_035047865.1 Dendrocincla tyrannina | reverse complement strand
CTCTTCCTCCCTCCCTCCTTCCCTCCTGTCTCTTTTGCTAGGGTTACTTGCAGCAAATCACTCACAATTCTAAATGCCTACCGTGCCATTTGCCTCTTTCAGATTAAGCTCCTGTTACTGCTTTTTCCTGATCTAATATTGAAAGGTGACGAATTAAGTTTAGAAAAATTATGACCTGTGGATTATACGTTGATTTCCTGACAATTTCTTATCATTCCTTGAAGAACAGCTTTTACAAGCTTACAGATGAAAAATTTATACTAAGATCCTACCTGTTTGGCCATGAAAGCAACTGCAAAACTGTTAGATGGAGGATAAATAGTACTGTGCAACCAAGAGCAATTAAGATGCACAGCAATTCAGATACCCACTTTCCCCCAGTGGCTGGCTGTAGCATATAACACAAGCAGCTGGCTTTCATCCTGGGAGTCCCAAGTAACAGCATAATAGCAAAAAAAAAAAAAAAAACAAAAAAGCAGAGAAGTTAGAAAAGCCAATGGGGCTGGTAATTACCACAAATATGAAAAATCTTTGTTTCTGGGAATGTGGATTTTGATCATATATTTTGGTTCACATATAGCAATATTTACAGATCATAAACCCTAGATAGCATATCAGAGAAAAAGCATTTCTCTCATTTACTCTCTAAGTTTTCTGTTGTGTTTTTTTTTTGAGAATGTTTTAAGAATTTCATAGTTTTTTTAAGAATTTTCACACACGGATGATGCTTTGATTATATAAAAACTGCCTTAGTTTCCACTGAAATGAGTAAGAGGTATGTTTTCATACTTCAAGGAAGAATCTAACTGGTCACTTTCCTTACCTCTGGCACATTTCTAATGCAAGCACACATTATAAAAGGAAATTTTCTCCCTTGTTTTTAGAAAAACCTGAATGTTTTATCTTTGTATTAATGATGATGTCTCATGGCTCATTTTTTCATGATAATAGTTTTTCACTTCGTTGGGAAGGAATTAAGAAACATTTAGTTTTGTGGCTTAGTAAAATGTTTTCCTTTCTTTATTTATTGTCTTCATAATTTTAATATGCATTTTCTTATTTGTCTTACTGTTATAACTGCAGTAGCAATCCATCCACAGGGATCACCTTTAAACTGCCCATACAAATGGTTCCATTACAACCTGTTTGAATTGATCTACCACCCATGATACCATTTAATCCTTACACAAGAATACAGTGCATACTGTGTACTTTCATTTTGCCCGTATAATTAAAAAGTATGAAAATATTTTTTTTTAATGTTTCTTTTCTTCAAAATCATATTACTGTCAGGAAATATAGCACTTACTGTGATTGACTGAATCAGAAGCAGGAAGGAATGTGTGACCGGTTCTGACCAGATTTTTCTTTGCAAAGCCACCATATTAAGTAGAGTGACATGGGAAGGTTCTCTGTGTTATGTGGGTTTTGTATATGTAAATTGGAAATTAGATGTCAAATTTCCAGTTTCACTTTATAAACTCCAAACCAATATGTTTTTTTTCTTCTAATGTTAACAGACTAAAACATCATGAATCACTGTTACACGATCCTGAAATTCATTTACCTTTTTTATGAGTAGATAAATATATAAATAATTTTTTTAAATAAAAATTACCTACAGTGGTGGTTCAGAATTCTATCATGTAGTTATTCTGTAAACTATGCACACAACTGAAGTCATGTGATATCATTAGGGGTGGAAACTGTTTTGGAGGAAAAGCTGTGACCACAGATAAAATGTGGAGGGGAAACTATGCAAGGATAGTGGTATATTTTATCTTTTCATTGAATAGGTTGTTAAAAAGTTTGAAATTGTGAGGCAGATTCAGATAGGGACCATTAGATTCCTCCCCATAAAATTCAGTGTGAAGTAGGAGTAAATTCTGCAGGTGACTGTGGCACATTTGTTTTGATATCATTCTGCATAGTTTCTTATGACAGTAAGTTTCGGGGTATTTTTGTGCTTGGCTCTGTTTCCCCACCTATCATTCTTTGAAGAGCAGAGCAAAATTATGGAGGTTTTTTGTTTAGTTTTATTATTGCTTAATTCCACAAACATTACAGAGATAAAAAGCCTTTCTCATGCATATTAAAAAAAAAAAAAAAAGAGAGAGAGAGAAAAGAAAAAAATTTAGTAATTATAAATATTGTTTCACAGGGAAAATGGCTGGTATTGTAGGAACCTGTATACGATTGAGGAAGAAATTCAATTCTCTGCAGAGACTAGAGCGCAGAATGGTCAAATTCTGAAATATTGATTATATCAGAAAGCATGTTCAGAGTAGAATATTCTTCGAATTATAGAATCATTAATGTTGGAAATGACTTTTAAGATCATTGAGTCCAACCATTAGCCCAGCAGTGCCAAGTTTCCCAAAATAGATCATTAGTGTCATAATAGATGCGCAAAACAATAGCAAGTGCACCTGGATAACATGAAACACATTTAAAGAAAACCACCCTATCTTCATCATCATCAGGGCATCAGGGCATCAAGGCAGAACAGTTACCTCTGAAAGATGTCAAAACTATGCTTGAAGCAATTCCAGGTGTTAAAGTTAAAACCTGAGAGTGGTTCCAGCAGTTAATTTCCACACAGTTGTAGTAAAGAGTGGTATATCAAAGTGGAAGTCTCACCAAAAACCCATGAGAAATTCATGGTCAACAGATTTTCTCTCAGCGTGATACTATCCATGATCAGCCACTCCTGAAGACCTCAGCTATAAGGATAATAAGGCTGATATGGAAGTACAGCCTAGTCCAGGCAGCATCTGTACTGATGTCCACCAGGTCACCTCCATATTCTGAGCAATGCTGTAGGTGATTTGATGAACTCTTTGTGACCTTGTTGATCTTGGAAAAAGAGTTAGTGCTCCAGGCATTTCAAGAAGATAGAAAAACTTTTGTTTGGGTGTGACTGGTTTTTGTTTGCTTGTTTTCTTGACCATTCAAGTAGAAGAACTTAATAAAGAGAGGAAGGTATTTAAAATTATTTATTATTATAAATTAAATAAATTAAATTTAAAATAAAAATGGAGGAAATGGAGATTCCTAAAAGTGAGAAAAGGAAGCAAACATTCAAGAAGGGTAAAGGAAATGAAATACCACTTGTGGCTGCAATTTAAGGGACAAGACCAAAGCAAGACATAATATGTATGGGGGAATGAGGGAAAACATAATGCTGGAGTAATGATGTTTTCTCATTGCTTAGGAAAGAGGTAAGGAGTGACAGTCACTATCTGACTCGGGTAATCAAAAGCAGAAAAGAAGAGTTGCTGTCCTCTGTTACCTCCTGTATAAGAAGGATGCTGAGCTAGAAGAACTCTTCTACAACTTTTTGGTCATTTTTTGCTAGAGAGTGCACTTAACACTGTGGACTTATATATTTCATATAATGATGCTTTGCTTGTTTTATGATACAGTGCATGAGCAAAGAAAAAAATGCAATTCTATTTCTGCTATAAAGTATTGCCACAAAAATCTTGAAGTTTATCCTCTAATAAGCAACTCATAGGAATAAGTGGGATTGGCAATGTTTTCAGCTGTAGTTCTTAAATTCAGTTCAAAACTGTGGATTCCTGTACTGAATCTCAGGCTTTACATCAGCCTTTGTAATGTCAATGTAGTAAACTGTTGAGTACTGCCCTAGTTTGTTGGCATAAGGCTTTTGATTTTAAAACCAGTAATTGGTTAATTTAAGTGCCTTCACTTTGAGCAGTTTTAAACTTTTTTATAGAAAAACTTTGCACGGCATACTTAAACTTTGATAATGAAAATTTAAAACTATATAAAATTAAAAGGTAGTGTTTTTCATCTTTTTTGAACTGATCAAATTGTGTTTCAGTTAGCCAAATAACACAATGCGAGATTTAACTTTTCAGCTATTACCCTATGTGTTACTTACATACTTAAACTTTACTCAAAAGAAGAAGAATGTCATGCTGATTAATGAAATAATCTTTATCTACATCAGGCTTCCTTTTCTGAGCACCCTCCCTTCTATACTTTATTTATTCACTTTTGCTCTTTCAAGTTGCTCCAAACTGTTTCTATATTTATTGTCAGTTGTCTTAGTCAAGCTTATTCTTTTTCAGTTATCCTTCTCACCTTTTTCTTCATACCACTCAGGGTTTTTGTCTGTCCCATCACTATTGCAATTGAAAGCTTTGCATGTAAAATTGAAGCAATAGAAATGTTCCTAAACTATTATGGATTTACTTACCAGCAACATTAATCTCTACCAGTTTTCTGCCTCTCATCTTAATTTTGCTTTCTTTTTTTCCTGCCCAACATAATGTAATGTATGTTTTTATTAACCTTTCTATATTTATTTTGACACAATGGATAAATGTAGAAAATTCCATGTAAATGAGAAACATTTAAATTACTACCACAAATTTTAATTTCCAAAACTGTACTTAAAATCATTCTAAAATGTAAATCTTTATTACATATAAAGAAAGCACCATTAAACAAATAAATAAATACCACAAGGAAATAAAAGAAAATGCAGATCAGATTAAAATGCAGCACACACTGAAAAATAGTCTGCTTTTATCCCAGATTCCCTCGGGACCAATTTGCAGAGTTGAAAGCAGATGTCCCAAATGAAAAGAGAGTGTGGAGGGATTTGCAATATATTATATTTAGCTTGTCTTTTCTTAGCTGATTTGATAGTCATGACTGTATCAATTCACCTTGTGTAAGGAAGGAGAAGCTCACCTTTTCAGGACACTATTATGTGATATCTCAGACAACTATACGGAGCTCTAGGTAACATTTCAGATTTTTTTCAAGAATTTGATGAAATTTATAGATAATCACTTTAATGCTAAGAAAATTTTCTGAGATCGTAATTATTTGGTAGTTAATAGTAATGCATCACAAAAAGTAAGACATGATCACTAAAATGGTCTGAACACTAAAATGCTGTGATTGGCTCTTGCTGTTTTTCTTCTTTCACATTTAGTAACCTAGTTTATAAGCATTTTCATCAAATTCCCTTTTTGTTTTCAACAATTAAACCCTTCAACATGTCAGACTCATGTCTCTTTGTCTCTCCTATCAACAAAATGGCAGAGGGGATCACCAAATCATTCTGAGAGGTTAGGAAATTTCAAGATCACCTTACCAACCTCTTGTTTCACCTTTCTAAAAGAAGGTCAGCAGTCTCATGTCCATGCAGTTTACTTCCGTCAGTGACCTTGAAATCTTCTGTTAGTTCTATGGAAACTTATTCCAAACATCCATTTTTTACTAATAATTCAAGGTAGATTAGAACAGCTTCCCCACTAAAAAGTTTCCAAATCTTGCATTGTACCATATATACTCACTATATAGTGTATGCAGGCATCAGCAGATCCAGCAAATTTTGACAGATCTGAAATTCCTAGCATGGCTCTCAGTCATACAAGGATATTCAGATATTATTTAAAAGCTTTATTTCCTTCATCTCTTTTTCTGGTTTTCCTCTGTCCATCTCTTTCTGACCTATTAGAACTTTTTATGAGTAATGTGAAGTGAAAATATTGATGCCTTTGAAGATGAAGGAAATCTGTAGTACACTTTAATTAGTTATCAGTCATTTCAAAATCCATTTTAAATGAATAGTGAAATCTACAATGTTATTTATTAATGTTCCTCTGACAAAAATGTATTTTATTCAATGTTCTTAAATAGCTTTGGAGTCAGTGTGTGCAAATTTACCCCGTCATCATTCTACTGTAGGGGGAAAAAAAAAAAGTGATTGGACAATTTGCAGAGAGAGCAAGAGAAGACAATTATTTTATGTTCCAGTCAGTTACTTTCAAGTGACAGTCCTAATGGAAGCAGGGAATCTATTTGATGCAAGTTTGACTAACAGTGTTGAGCTGCCTCCAAAGTCACTGTTTTACTTACTTGAAGATAGAACTAAGTCAGCAGTTTGTTGTGCTCAAGGTAAGGAGGATTCACACAGGTCAATCATTTGGAGTGTAATAAACAGCAGATACAGTAATTCTGGTTGGCAGTTACACTGCAAGCATCGAGAGCTGCAACCACAAATCAGCAGTGCTTACTCAAATGTTCCATGACTCTTCCTATCACTTTTTCAAAAGGATGTCATAATTCAATGAAATGAACGTGCTGTCACTATTAAAAATATAGAACTAAGTTATAGCTCTAAAAAGCTGAAAATTGGTTGAACCTATATCACTCTCCATTGTACCAAGCAAAACCCTTTTTATATTTTTAATATTTTCATGCAAAATCTTTCTAGCTGTACTTAACAGGCACTTTATTTGTAGTGGACTACACCTTATTTGTAGTGGAAAAATACATAAAATCCACATCAATGTTAAATAACAAGAATAGAAAGAAAGACAAATAATATCATTTATTGGGGGGGTAAAAAAAATAAAAAAATCAAACAAAACAAGCAAACAAACAAACAAACAAGCAAAGAAACAAACAAAACAAACCCCCAAACCAAAAAAAACCACATTTTTTTAGAGTTTTCATAAGTTAAAACATGTCAAATCTGATTCTTTCTGTATTTTTTTTTCCAGCTTTTTAGCCTGGGTTTTAGGAAGGTTTAAGGACCACATATGTTACCAGTAAAATGTATAGGAAGTCTTGTATGTGATGATCAAGCACTATAAATCTTTATATTAGTCTTTTAGTTAAGGAAAGAAAACTCAAATTCCATGAAAGCAAGGCTGATTTGTATGTGAAAATCTTTTCACATCTGGGGATGCTGTCTGTAGTATATATAAAATATTTTGTCTTCTTAGGTGTCTTTTCAATTTCAGTCTTAACTGTGAATCTAACAGAGCAGAAATACAGCCCTAATCATTGAGAGTTATTCAACAGAGAGCATCCTGTATTCAACATCCCAGACTACAAACTTCCTCCTATAAAAAAAAGAAGGGTTGGTAAGGGGAAAGCATCAGGGTTGTATGAGGCATGAGAAACATGGATTTGGCAATAAAATCATCTGTGTTCTCATGATGTGAGCGGAGTCATCAGGCAGAAGCAGTGGGATACTATAAACAGCTGCATCTCAGGCTGATGGGGAGAAAGGGGAGGCCTTAAAACCCTTTTATTCTGAAAAAACTCATCTTTCTTCACAGATATTGTTTTGGGAAAGAAGAGGTGGAGAAAAGCATATTGAATCAAGAAATATGTCCTATCACTATACTCTCTGATAAACAGTCTCTACCCACCATTCCTGTAGACATCCTTTACACACTCTATTTTATGCCTTTCAGATGATTTACTAAACACTGCTACAGTTCCAAACTCCTAAATATCTCAACAAATGCAGCAAGGATTCGGAGAACAATTATTGATTATAATTCATAATTTTCCCCTTTGTAAGGAAAGGTAATTTGTTGTGACTCTTACCAGCTCTACCTACACAAAAAAATTAAACTGGACGTTCAGGCACAGATTACTGTCAAATAGGGGTTTTGTTTGTTTCTCTCTCTCTTCTTGAACATGTGCAAAGATATCTCATGCAGTGCATATGTATCTCATTCATTGAAGGGCTGATAATCCTGTCACATGGTTATCTAAAATCTTAATTCTGTTTTCACAGAAGTATGTATTATACAGCTTTCTATTAAAATGACATTTCACTGAGTCTTAACCAAGAGTTAAAAAGTTAACAAGTTAAAAAGTTTCACTTTTTAATCAGATCAAGTTCAAGGTTTGCGACTAAGTATTTCTATTAACATTTCACAAAGACCTAGAATAGGGGAAAAAAATTGTGAAAATTATGTCCTCATTGAATCCAACATTTATGACTTTTTGTAACTAAATCAAAGTACAGTAGAGACCTAAGACTAAGAATGGTCTTTACCTTATTCCTCCTTAGCAGGTAGTCACAGCCTGAATGTTGCAGGTCTAAGCTAGGTTAGTTGAAAGTGATGTAGAACATAAATCATGACAGTAAGTACATTTGGAAGGCAGCTATTGAACTCAGATCTTCCTAGCAATAAAGCAGCGTTAGGGATGGTGTTGTTATTGCTGCCTATAATATTTTTTGGGTTTTAGTATGTGCCATCAGGATGAAATACTGCATGACTCCAGGGTATCATATATTCAGGTAGAGTCAATTATGGCAAAGTAGGTGTGCAGTTCATGACTTATAAAAATGTTCACTTAGCATGGAGAAAATTCATATTGCTTCATCTAAAATTCAACTAAAATTGTGAGAAACTGGAACTCAATAATATAAAGTTTTCTGAGGGTTGGCAACAGTTGTCTTCTGGAGGATTTTGTTTGTTTGCTTTTCTTTTGTTTTCTTTTATTTTTCTATTAATGATAATTACAAGACCAAGTAAGAAACTGCTACCAAACAAATAGAAAAAGCTTTTATGTTTATTGTAAAATATAGATTATGCAATTCTTCATCTTAAACAACACTTTATTTTTCTTACTAGTATTATATAAGACAAAAGACTTTTTAAGGGAAACTTGTGTTACATGTTCTATCTTATTCTACTTAAAAAATATTTGGTGTAAAATTATATGCTTTTAAAATGACAGGTATAGAAAGAAAGGAAATTCAAGTCTTCTGAAGACCAAGTCTTTCACTAAATATCTAGAAAAAACTTTAGCAAATTTCAAAACATAAACCAGTTCCAAAAGAAGCATTGTGATTATTGTAATAAACCCAAAATATGTTAGTGGCTTATAGAACTATGTACTTTTTCCGAACTAGATACCAGCATTTCAATGATTTGTACCATTCAAGTATGAATATGTCAGCATTAAATTATGCAAGACTTTAGCTCAACAGAACTGCAATAGTGATGCTTGATATTGAACATATTCCAACCACGCAAATCATTCAGGTTGAAATGATAAATGATTAAATATAAAGTGTTCACTTTTAACCAGCATAGTTTAATGCTTTTAAAACTGTTATCATATTCAATTTCCTGAGCATTTTCCAGACTAATTAAGCATAGCAGTTGATGTGATGTGATGTGATATGATGAACTAGTTCTGGACAACCCCAAAAGACTTAGTTTTCATACCTTGCTTAAATGGCTTTTTCTGGTGGCTATTATTTAGGCTATTCAGGGAACTACAGTCTGGTCAGCTTTACTTCAGTCTCTGGGAAGGTGATGGAGCAAATAATCTTAAAAACCATTTAAACCTGGAAATATATTAAAGACTAGAAGGTAGCAAGCAATAGTCAGAATGAATTTGTGAAGAGGAAATCAAACCTGACCAACCTGAGGGGCTTCTGTAAGAAAATGAGTGGTTTGGGGATCAAAGAAGAGTAATGGATGCTGTTTATTCTGGCATTAGCGAGGATTTCAGCACTATCTTTTGTAACATCTTCACAGGAAACCTAATTAAATATGGACTACAAAACCAGGTAACTGCCTAAATTACTGCAATCAGTGTCATGAAGTCCAGCTGGTGGCTAGTCAGTAGTGGTTACGTGAGAGGTCCAGTGCTACTTAAGACAACAAGGAGTAACCTGAGCAATGTGACAGAAGTGCACCCTTAGTCTGCAGACAGTAAAAATCTGGAGGAGTGATTCACAGACCACATGGCTGAAACGTCATTCAGAAGGAACTCAGCAAGCTGTAGAAATGGACTAACAGGATCCCCATGAAGTTTTTCATCACAAACTGCAAAGTATTCTTCCTAGGGATACATAATACGTGCCAGTACATGCTGGTCACCCACTGAAACAGATTTTTTTCATTGTTCTGGTGGACAAGAAGTTGAACATGAGCAAAAAATGTTGCCTCTTGTGACAATGTAAACCAATAGAAATATGGCTACCTTAGGCAGAGCATTGTCAGCAGGTCAAGGGAGGTGATCTGTCCTTTCTACTCAACCCTGCTGAGTCACATCTGGAGTGCTGGGTCCTATTTTAACCTCCCCAGTATAAGGTAGATGAACACATACTGGAGCATATCCAGCAAAGAGCCACAAAGATAATAATGGGAGGGGAGCATCTAGAAATGCTGAGGGAGCTATGACCATTCAGCCTGGAGAAGAACAGGATCAGGGGCATCTGAGTAACACCTATAAATACCTGATGGTCCAGAATAAATCAGCAGGACCAGACTCAGTAGTGCCCAGTGACCAGAGATAAAGGGCACAAACTGAAACGATGGAAATTATATTTAAACATAAGAAAAAACTTTTTAATGTGATGGAGGTCACAGAATGGAAGAAGGTACACAAAGAGATTGTGAAATCTCCATCTTTTGAGATATTAAAAATTCAACACGGTGTGGCCCTGAGAAACAAAATGCATGCCACCTTGCTTTCATCAGGGGGATCTGGACTGGATGATCATCAGAAGTCCCTTCCCACCTCAACTATTCTATTTCTGCCTACTCCAGTACCTTGAGCACCTTAGCAAGTAGTCATAGGGAGATGCAATATTACTGGTATTTCACACTAATCAGAAGCAGAACCTTTTTTTAATAATTATCTTTAAAGTAAGGAATAATCCATGAAAAGGCCAGACATATTTTAAAATTTATGCAAAGTACTGTATTATTGTGTAATACTACATAGCTTCAGAATTTTGCAGAATGTTACAGAATCTTCTTTACAGCACTTTATTGCTTGAAACAAGAATTGCAAATTAAGAGATGAAAACCTTATGACTCTGTTTCAATTTATTTGTAGAAATCCATTTGAAATTAACAATTTGTAGATGACAGCAAATATTCCATTCTGTCTATTTGGAGAACTCAATAGAAATTATGAAAATCATTAGAACTCAACATTATAAAAAGAACTAAATGACATTTTAGAAGAATACTATGAAAACTGTAGAGATTAAGATTTTAAATCCACTGGCCAAATAATGATTTTGTTTTATTAAGAGAAAAAAAAAAACAGTTTGATGAATCCTTTAATATTCCATTCTTCCTTTTCACCTTTACAGAAATACATGTATTTCTACATCCACAGCTAGTTTTAGAAGTGTTTGATAGTGTCTTAGTTCAAGGAAGAGCTAAGATATCTATGTCAGCCAGGTAATAATCCCTCCTTCAAATTTAGAAAACAGAACTTTAATTAGGGAAAAATATATGTAAAGGAAAAGATAACAGTTCTTAACCACAGCACATATATATATATATATATATATATATATGTGCTGTGGTTATATATATATATATATATATATATATATATATAACAACAATCTCCCACAAACCCCTCTACCCCAAGTGACAAAGCAAA
>JAWWMP010000116.1:72471108-72503160 GCA_035047865.1 Dendrocincla tyrannina | reverse complement strand
CCCCTCTACCCCCAAGTGACAAAGCAAAACAGTCTAAAAGAAAGGTCCTCTTGGCTACTCCCCAAAAAGGGAAAATGTGATTATATCCACGGACAGCGGGTGGCGCTGTCGCGCCCGGCCAGCTGGACTCTTCCCTCAGGTGAGGTACCAGGCAGTTCCCAGGTTAGTTCCTGTGAGAGAAAAAGAAATGAAAAGCAAAGCAGCAACGATCCTGTTGGTGCAGATGATGGCTATGGTCTGGTCAGGAGTGGTGGTTTCCTCCTGTCGAGGTCCTGCTGCTCCTCTTGATCCGACGAGATGACCTTGAGGTCTTCTGAGCCCAGTTTATGTACCCTCAGGGAGCACCCAATCCCTCCCCCAAGGCGGGGACTCACACAATGGGTGATTAACTCTGTGAGTCATGGGATATTGTTGAACCGTCGATGGCCCATTAGCAGCCACACCCCCACAGGCTGGGTGTACAGGTGCTAACGACTTCCTGGACAGCTACTGCAAATGGTCCATTGTTCTTAGGAAATGAATAGAGGGGGTAGAACACATAGCTTTGATCACCCCCACACAGTGATAACTGGCCCCTCCTGTTGAACTAGGACAGACAGTTTCTCAGAAACATTAAATCTTAGACATACCAATGGATCAATCTTGTCAGGTTTGATTTGTCTGGAAAAAAAAAAAAAAAAAAGGTCTTTAGGGGAAGGAAACACCCTGTTTGTTGACAGGTTCCATGACCATCTTTGCAACATCCCCTAAGGATACTCTAATTATTTGGGTCTATTTCATTTTCCCTGACAAAGCAACAGAGATAAGGTCTTGCAGTTCAAAGAATGAAGTTTCCTGCCTAAATGGTATCATTGAAAACCTATGTTTGCTCAAACATGAATACCCCAGGAATGATGACTTTAATCTCAGAAGAGTTGCATATGCCCTTTTGCTTGGCTCAAAATGGCACTATAAGCTTTTTCTTTCCTGTAATACTGTGATTTTCTCTCATCTAAACTTGTGTCATCCTCTAGTTAGATGTCAGTCATAATTACATACAGTGAAATATTTTTAAAATTATAGAAGAATTATCATCAGAATGAGATACAGTCTGAATGAACATTACCAGTGACATTGTCAAGGTTGGTAGACATCTTCTATACAGGTCTTGCTATCAAAACTACTCTTGGGGTTCTTAGCGCACCATAGCACTGCAACTGGAAGATTAGCTTATGTAAGGAGCCTAAAACCACAAGCTTGAAGTTTAGTGAGATAAATATTTTGATATGAAAGAAATGAAAAAGTACCTGAATCTATGAAGCTGGAAATCTGGCATGAATGCTCAGTGAAATAACCAGGACAGAAATAATGTAGAGTAAATAAAGACACCAACAGACTTGCATTTTTTATCTAATTGAACTGAATTTAGTGACTGAATCTGCAACAGTTTAAAATGTATCAGAATAGGAAGAGAAAGTAGATCTAATGTCAATCAAGATTATATACCAGCAACTATGAGAGAGCTGATAATCCTGGAAACCACAGCATTCTGACCTGAAATGGCCCTGTAGTCACCTTGGGCAATTGCAGCTTAAGGGATATCTTTAAGGTGACTCTCCTTAGTATGTTTATAAGTCACAACCCTTGCTCACAGAACTGTGTGGACTGCTGTTTGTTTTTTCAGTCTTGTGAAGCATAAATATGAAAAGGTATGAGGGGAATAGTCTCTTAATGAATGTGTGCAGTTCTTGCTAACAATTATTAGAACACTGTGCTTGTATTTGGTATTGTCTCATTGCTATTACTTACATCTAAGTAGAATTTAAAGAGTTAGTTTTTCTTATATTACTAAAGAGAAAAGCTGCACACAGGGGTTTTCTTCAAAGCAGTTTGACTTAATCATCAGTAAAGTTATAATTACACTGGCTCATTTAAGCCCTTCACAGTTAGATTATTAGCTTCTAAAACTATTTTGGCTTGTTTTGTTTTGTTTAAAAAATAATAATTAAAAAAAAAACCTCATGGGAAAAGGAAAACATTATTTTTCCTTAACTGAAAACAAAAAACATTCTACATCTCAATATTCTTCATAGTCTTCATGCTCATTCCATAGGAAATGCTTAAGCGTCAACAGGAGAAATTATTAAGTAATTTATTCTACAAATCTTCAGCCTAAAAGTCTTGTACTGAAGTCCTGTGGTGCATTGTATGTCATAGATAACAATCCACTTAATTAAACATTCCTATTTACAGAATTTGATGGCTATCAATTTCAGTAATGAAAAATTGCGCCCTAAATTATTTGCAATTGAAGTATTCTTGGTGGGAATTATGACCACATTCCTGAGTGGGAAATTTCTTATTGGTCTTGTAAAAATATTTTTTTTTCCTGTAGGATCAGTAGTTCTCTCTGTGTGTAGAGGATGTGCGTGTGCGTATAATCACAATATGAACTAACCACTAGACTGAGGTCACTATTGTCACCTATCTGAGATGTTTCAAAATTGTTCAGCAATGTTGCTGACTTTAATACTTTCTAGAGTTGGAAATTGGCAAGTAATCTGTTTAAAGACCTGACATCACAAGATCACTATCACTTGTGAACACCAGCAGCACCAAGCCAGATCTCTTTGAAACACCAACCACAAATTCTTATGAAAATACTGTTTTATATTAAAACATCCTTTGTTTAAAAGTACAGACCTAAAGTCAGCTGAACCATGACTTTGTTCAAGTGAGCTGATCAAGGTAAAAAAGTTACTCAAAATTTACTCAGTTTGTTAGAAAACCTAGAAATAACAACAGAACATTTTACCCCTGAACACAAAAAATATTTTTGTAACTGAACCATATACTAGAGAGCTTCCTGATCATCTATCTGTAATGATCTCAGACCTAAAGAAATATTTTAGAAGAATAACAGTAGTATCTTATTTCTGGCTCATGTTACAATAAAGCTCATGTTATAACTAAGACAAGTACATGCGAACATTTTTAACTGAACTAATTTAAATGTATCCTCCAAAAAAAGGAAGCTATTCAATACTTTGAAATTGCAGAAAGTAAATTTGCACCACTATTTCCAGAATAATGTTGATAGAGATTCAGTTTTATAAGATTTTAATTTTTCAGTCATACATCTTTAAAAAAAAAAAAGTGTAGTAATATTGTGGCCAAGAACCCCCAAACAATCTTACTTTACATATTATGTAAATCAGTGAAGCCCAATACTGAGCTAAAGGAACAGCTAGAAAAAGATTTCAGTCTTCAAGATACTTTAAATTCCCGTTTCCATTGAGAATTCCTCTTGCATTATGTTCTCTTAATTTTACAACAAAATAATGTGTACATACTAGATAACATAACTTCAATCTTTTCCCTTGTGCTTCTAAATCTAGCACATTTTACAGGGAAAAAGACTGAGAGATGTTATTAAAAGACACTCTAGCACAAGAGTTCCAGGTAATCTGTGAAGCATTTGTTTGTCTGTATTTAATAATGATCATATTTCTCTGTGCACTTTAATCTCTACAGCTTCTTAGTCTTTTCTAAAGGCAGATAACTACAAAGTATAATTCCATTAAAAACAGTAGAGCTACTCCTAATTTTTATTTCTGAGATAAAATCTGATTGCTATTGATGCGGAGAGTAACACTGTGTGTTTGTATATTGTTCTTTACTGGCTAAGCTCACACTGCTTCCAAATGAGAAGATTATACTCTCTGTTTTGCAGAGAAGTAAAACACGAGAGGTGAAGTAACTTGTCCAGGATCTTTTACCTCTTGTACCTCTATATATTCTTTAGACTGTATTGCCTAATTATAACTTTTTCGCTAGCACATTAGGCCCCTGATAAATCAAGTAACACATTTTAAATGTCATCTTTCACCAGGTATTTAAAAAAATCATTCATGCCCAAAACATGGACTTTTGGGTTTTTTTTTTTACTTTATTTTGAGTACCATATTGAGAATGCTTTCTCTGTTTAGTTCAATCAGTTAAAGACAAAATAAAAAGTTGGTAACCTCTCTAAATTTAATTTTTAAAAAATATTATGAATGAACCAACTAAAACTGAAGATTAAGCTCAGCTGAGTTACTGGTGACATTTAATAATTTTCTTCAGAGATTTGGATTGTGAAACTATCATTATTTATAGAATTTCCTTTTAAGATGTCTAACTGAATTATGTTTTGTACTGGAGTAGAATAGAAAAATTCACTTATTCCACTTCAATGCACAAGAAAACTGCCCTTCCATATTCTGGATTAGGAAAGAAAATATTTTTTTCACATTATGAATAGTTAGTTTTAGCAACTAATTTGTATGGTGTATGATTGAAAAATAGAATTTATCTGGATTCTGAAAAAGAATTAACCGTTATGTATATAATGACAATCAGAACTAGGAATCCTTTAAACAACAATTGAGTTGGAAATTGTGTTGGAAAGGATAAATGAGATTAATTAAGATTACAAAGATATTTACATTGTTAATTCATCATGCCCTTTTCTACACAGCCTAATATGAAGACCACCTCATGGGTGTCTGGGCAATATACAGACATTCATCCTACTGATGAACCCTCTCCAGACTAAAATGTAAAAGCAAGTTATGATCATAGGAGCTGACAAAACAGGGATTCCTTGATGATTAAATAAGTTCTTCGGAGCAGTCTTGAATCTTCAGAATAAACCTTTTTGGGCTTTTCTCCAGTAAATTTTGCACTGATTGACATGTCAGATCTATTTAGGAATTTAGACAACCTGTCTCTTCAAGTACCTGGATTCACAGTTTTGTACCAATAACAATTTTCAAATCTACTATTCCATTTGTCAATCAGATACAGTGCTACATCTGCATAACACCAAATCTTTTTCAATAAAGAGCCTTTATGATCTGCACCCTATCTTTTAAATCTTCCTCAATGTTGTGGTGTAACTCATGAGTGCAGAGGCTCACAAACTACATTTTTACACGAGGTATCATCTCTTGTTCTTCTCTTATCACACATTTGTTCATCCAAATGTGTGTGCAAAAAGTACCAAGTCCAAAAATAAGGGTATATTAAGGTGTGCTACTCACACCATGGCTTCTTTACAAGTAAGGAATCATCCAAATTATAATCCACTTACTTCCAACAAGAATGTAAACGTTGGTTTCACAGTAAGCATACTACCCTTGAATAAAACTCTGTACGTGGTCCCAAAGATCAAATTTCTGCATTGTTGTCTGATCTACCTCCAGAAACTTCACAAATCTAGTCTCACTAGAAAGTCCAGAGAGGTGATTTGCAATTACAGTCCTTCCCACAACTGTAGTTTATGTTTTCAGGCAAAGTAGTGTCAGGTAATTCCCTCTCCCAGATTTCTAACAGGGCTTTAAGAATTTTTTTTTTAAAATCAATTGGACTACATGCTATCACAGAAGCACCAGATTGTTACAGTAAGAAGTATATCCTTAATATGCCAGAAAAATGCAAAAACTGAAGAGAGAGGACCTGTTTTTCCCCCATTCTTCTTAGTTCCTTGCTTTGATATTGGTTTGTCGATATCTCCAGCAGAATCCCCACACTGCCAAGGTTTGTCAAGTCACTTATTTGTGTCTCAGACAACAATACTATGAATCAGCTGCAGCTCTCCTTACATCATCATGATTTCATTCTTTACATTGAATTTTGAAAAGGCACCACAAGTGCCTGAAATCTGGTTGAACAAGGACTAAGAGAAAAGCAACAAGGATCATAAAAAATATCCCCTAAAAAGAATTCTCAGTAGGTAATCTGATCAACATTTTGCCTTGGGTAGGAATATCTAGGTTTTTCCTACAATTGCTTGTAGACATCACTGAAAAGTCTCTGAAATGAAGTGTGCTGCCAGGTTGAAATAGACATATTTGACTTCTGTAGTGTGTCTGATAGGTTCATTTTATCACTGCACTTAGAAGTATTCTGTCCAAATTGTTGCTATAAAGGAGGGACTGTAAAAATAGAAATTGTTTTTCTCCCACTCAAGAACGTAATAACACACTTCATCAGGCAAATTGAGTCATGGATATACAGGTCTCATGGTTGATTGAAAATATCTGAACTTTGATCTTTTGGATTGCAGATATAGAGTTTCTTTGTAACATCTTACTGATTTTTCATATGTTTTATCTCTACATTTTTAATCATAATAAAGCATCAGTAGTTAAGCAATATCATCATCTTGACTTGTGTATTAACTGACTAGACATGTTTCACAAATTTGGTCTTGTTTACTCAATTTTTTAGTCCTTTTACTTCCTGAGTAACCCTTCCAGAAATATAGTCAATTTGGCAAGTATTGAAAAGTGAAATATTTTTCATAGCTTCTCAAAAAGAACTTAAGCTTTGAGATATAATTCCCAAAAAATGACAGTGGTAAGTACGTATCCTGTACCTGATTTTGACCTGATTGTGAATCAAAGAGTCTGAGTGTCAGGGTCCTGAGTAACTTATACTCCCTAACCAGCCTCACCAAGGGGCTTTCTCATTCCTTTCATGGTCCCAGGGGATCCATTTAAGCTAAGCTGGGAGCTTTCAGTCCCATCTAAGGTTATTTTGTAGTTGTGCTGTTCCGCAGTCCCTGTTTCTGAATAGACCTGAACTCCATCTGGACAGAAGTTGTGTCTTTTCTTACTTCTGCTTTCACCTTCCTCCTTGGACAAAATGGACTTTGGACCTGGTTTAATCAGCCTTGTCTAGTGCTGCTGATGTACACCTTTGCCAGCTCCTAGTTCTGCCCATGATTATCACACTCTATGGGATGGCATCAGTCCATGAGAGCTTGGTCTGCTCTGGGGTCCCCCTTAGCCAGGGCCCTCCTGGCTTGTACAACTCTCAGGGCAATTTGGAGGCTCCCTGACAGTCAGATACAAGTGATTAATTCATGTCAAACAGTCAGAGTTGTCCAGATGCCTCTCTGAATTACTCTGTTGTTTAATGTATGTTAATGTGAAATAAGACCATTTTGTACATTAGTCAATCACTTTGACTGTCATTCATGCTAGCACTGGAAAGCCAATAGCATGGTTTACTTGCATGTAAACAAACGGCAGAATTATTCCTTTGAGAATAGTTTATTATCCTAGTACTGTTTCTACTTCAGGAGTGTCCAGAAGCATGAGATATCTGGTATAGAATAACATGATTATCTCGAAATTATTTTTTGAAATCTCACTGGAATCAAAACTTAAACGTATATTTTCTTTTTGTGATATAAAAGAAAATAGTAGTATAATTTTCCATCTGTTCTGTGTTAAAAAGCAGATTTTGCATAGGATGTGTTCTGAAGAAATAGTAAGACCTTGAGAGACCTATGAGATCTGTGAGCATTCTTCCTTTTTTATTATACTCTTGATTAGATTTGATATCCAGTTAAGTGGCAAAATGGAGAGATTGCACACAACACTTCTGCTGTTCCAGCAGTATGCTGTATACCTTTTCCCACTTTCTCCTAGTCCATCAAAAATGCAGCAACAAGATGTCTTCCTGGTGCTCACTTCTCAGTATAGTATATATATGTCTGGCAATTGCAAACTTACAGAAGAAAATGAGACAACTCTTAAATCTTCAAAAGACAGAGAATGGTAATGGTTTCAGGAAGTGAAAATCTTGGTTTGAGTGATTTTTTTGGTTTTTACTAAAAGCTTCTACATAAGTCTGGCAGGCTAATAGCAGAAAGGCTTTTATAAGTATTTTTAGTTTGGTCATTTTGATTAGTGGAGTCATCAATAGCTCTGAAAGTCAGATAGCAGTTTCTTGCTATTTATTGAGCAGCCATTTGCCTCCTCACAGAAAGTCGTTTTCAGAGTGGTTATAAAGAGGTGAATGGGCTTATGGACTTCTTTTTCCCATAGGAGTTGTCAGACTTGAGACATGGAAAAGCTCAGTGGATGACTTCTAAAGTCTGAGAAATCATGGGTATCACAGTTAAGAGTTTTCTCTGACAGTAACCAGATTTTCTGGACTAAGTCATCTAAAGAACAGAGTATAGACATTGGAATCACTTCACTGAATGTTATAATTTATGGCTGTTATTCTCTGCTCCCCATTTTTCTTCCCTCTGGTTTGTGCAAGAATGATGTCACAGATTTCACGCTGCTTTGATATACTGTGTTACTACTGCTCCGGTCTCTTTGTCCTTCCTATTCACTTGATGAGAAGCTATCAACAGCCTATAGTCTTTGTTCTCTTCTTTGTCTGTGGTGGTTTGCTTTTTGTGGCTTTTTTTGTTGTTTGGGTTTTTGGTGGTGGTGGTTGGTTGGGTTTTTGTTTGTTTTTTTTTATTTGTTTTTGTTATGTGAAAGGTGGTAATTCCCTGCAGACGAAACAGATGAGCTTCATAGAATCTTAGTCCCCTTTAATGCAATAAGTCTCCTCTGAAAGCAAGTTCACTGTTCACTAAATTCCTTTTCACATCTCTTTCAGAAGAGATACTGTTGATGAAGAACCTCTGTGAGTTGCCTGAAAAGTTTCCGTGGACTATGTGTGGAAGAATTCAGTGGCCTACTTACTCCAGTGCTTTAAACCCAAATCTGTTTTTGCAAGATTACTAAATTGAAGTATAATTTTACGTGGGTTTACACAGAGCTAAAATATTTGTGCCTTCAGCAGTAACCTGAAATAATATATTAGGATGAAGTTTTACTTTTTTAGCCTTTCTTTGGGCTTTCAATGGAGCTGATGAAGTAACCTCTTGCTCTGAAAATATTAATTATTCTATTCATTCAGTGAAGATACCAGACAGAAGTATTTAATCTCTGTGCCAAGAACAAAGCACTTGATATTGTTCCTTAGAGCAGAAATTTTATGCAGAGTACCTCAGGATCAAGGCCAAAAACTTATTTTTCTTGCCCAAATTTGTGGCAGTTTCTCCTATCCTTTAATTCTATACTTCAAACCCTCTATCTCTGACTTTGGAATCCAGGAATGAGAATCCGCTGGAACTTTTCATATAACTAGCATGATACTAAACAGATTTATTCTGTTTATGTCATACTTGAAACAAGTTTATCAATTAGTTTCATGGATATGAAGGAAAAGAGAAAAAAGTTAGTCATGCAGACTCCCTAGTGTATTTCAGGTTCTTTAGTAATACGCATTGATCAGCCTACAAAACTTTGCTTGTTCCATCCATAGTTGCAACCACATTTTCCTTGTCCTAATTCTGCTACAATTTTGGTCTTTAACTTAGCATAAGGTCTTTAACCCCTTCACACATTTGCTTTACAGTAAATTTCCTCTTTGCTTGGCAGTACTGGTGTGAATGTCCGGCTTTTAGTGCCCGTCTCTTTTTTAACCAATATTGTGTTCTCCCTCTAGTCTCCTAATTTGTTTTTTTCATTCAGAATTATACATTCCAGCCTCTAATCCTTTTTTGATAGGTTTGTTCTGCACTTACTTAACATCAGCGTAACTGAGATAATTTCCCATTCCTTCTATCATGTTTTGTATCCAGAAGAACACCAGACACAAAAATTGAAGAGGAAATAATATAAGATGCAGGGGAGTTTTTTTTTTTTTTCAGCAAATGAATTGTCAGGTACATGAGGTAACAGGTAGGTCTCTACTTAACGTCCTCAAGTTCAGATGTTGCAAAGGACTATAGCTTAGACAGGCCTTTGCATATTTTCACTGAAATTATAAATGTCATCAGAGCGTAATCGCTGACTAAATTAACCTAATCTAAAGCAGTGAGGTGAGATAGATTTCATAGTAATACATATAATTGGTTATTTTCAATGCAAACCAAGCAATACAGTCCCCTGATTTCTCATTCTTGGAAGCAACCAATTCAATGAAGCGGAGGCAACAAGTAAAGTTTAGATTTCTGAGTGTTTATGTTCTCCTGACTGAAGTAGAAATCTAACCCAGATATTTCTCTAGGAGCATTTCCACCAAAGTTACTGTTTTTTATCAAAATGAAAACAACTAGAAAATAATTTTTCTATGAGGACTGTCCCTTTACTATGTATAGAATCTCATAATAGAATATGATAAACTGCACAATAAGAAACAAGTTTTGTAAGCTCTGTATTTTAATTATTAACAAAACACTGTAAATATGAATCAAAATATTTCACAATTTTAACAGAGAAATGTTTCTGTAGCAATTTGAAAGGAATGAAAGGAAGAATGTGTAAAGTGAAAACAAACTAAAAAGCACCAATAAAACTTTAAAAAAAAATCTAGGAGGAATTTTGAATATAGAAGCTTCCTGTACAATAACCAACTTTTTTTTTTTTTGTTTTTGAAAATATCACAGGAAAGCACATCATAGTGCAATGATCTCAGATGGCTTCTGTTTTATATTCAGAGAACAGTCCTGTTCATATATTGCATATATTCAGCCATTTTGCATAGCAATTTTAGAAGTATTTTCTCTAGTTTAATGCTTAGAATGAGAAGGTTAAAGAAGCCTGACTTTCACCATTTTCTTCATGCAGATTACTTTATTTTAATAATAATGAGACAGTTTTATTTAAAGTGTTCTGGGGCTTAGTCAAGCACATAATTAAGACATACCTGAAAGCAGACATGTAGACCAGAAAGATATAAGCAGAGCAGTCTTTATGAAACTTTATTTTTTGACAAGACATTTAACTCCATTTTGGGCTCCCATGTTTTGAATGATGTAATTTCTAGTATTTCAGGTCTGTAATTTGTTTTATTTTTGCACTTTACAGATAATGTATGATATTTACAGAATAAAAGCTTTGTGTCTTAGTGTAAAATGGTTAGTGAGAGGAACAAATCTTCATCCTTATTAAAAAAAAATAAAAAGATAGCAGAGCAGTTAGACAGTTAAAACAGGAAGAAAAAAAACAACACATTTGTGAATAAAGTTAGACACAGGATGAATTTAATTAACAAGCTGAAATGAGAAAATGTGTGAGTTCATTCAGGAATAACTGTGAAGTTGCACACTAAAAGTTAGCAGCAAAGCAAATAGAGAATTTTGTGAGATAACAGAATCATAGTAGTGTAGCAAAATTGTGAGCTATTGAAAAAAATAAGAAAGAAAGAAAAGGCATGGGTTAGCCATGGATGCTAAAATTACTAACACTATTTCTGATATGAGAAAAGGAATAAAGTAGAACTCATTTAGATCAAAACCATTTTAGGAAAATAACAATATACGCTGGTATAATGCTGGAGATTTTGCCATAAAGTCAAAGGGAGAGTTTAGGGACAATCAGATCTGTAACTGTTAAGAACAACTACAGCAAGAACTATGAAAGTGTTAGAGAGGTAAATACTGCTGAAACTAAGTTATAATGAAAGTCTTGACATTCTTAGTTATCAATTAGAAAGCAAATGATAGCACTAACTGTATTCCAGATATTGCTGAATGAGATAGTCACGATTAATTAAGCTAAAAGGCTTTTTAACCTATTTTAGGAACTCCTCATATGGCTTCCCCTCAAGGCCCTTCACTATCTTCATTGCCATCCTCTGGATGCTCTCTAATAGCTGGAATACCTTTCTCATATTGCAGTGTCCAAAACTGCACACAATATTCAAAGTGAGGCTACCCAGAGCAGAGCAGAGTGGCCATGCTGCTGACCAGGACCTCCAGCTCCCTTTCTGTGTCACTGCTTTCCAGCATCTCATTCCCCAGTCTTTATGTATATTCAGGGTTGCCGCATCCCAGGTGCAGAACCGGGCATTTCCCCTTGTTAAACTATATTGTTGGTGATTGCCCAATCTTCTGATTTGTCGAGATCTCTCTGCAGGGCCTTTCTGCCTTCAAGGGAGTCAACAGGTCCTCCCACTTTTGTGCCATCTGCAAACTTGCTCAATACCCCTTTCCAGTCCTGCATCCAAGTAATTTATGAAGATGTTGATGAACACAGGGCCCTGTGGAGCACCCATGGAACCCTGTGAAACCCCACTAGTGACAGGTCACCAGTCTGATGTTACCTCATTCACTGTTACCCTCTGTGCTCAACCCAGGAGCCAAGTGCTCCCCCACCATATGATATATTTATTCAGCTGTGTGCTGGACATTTTGTCCAGAAGGATCCTGTGAGAGACAGTATCAAAAGCTTTCCTGAAATACAAAAAGATTGCATAAACTGGCTTCCCTTGATCAACTAGGCAGGTTACCTTGTCATTAAAGGAAATCAGGTAGGATAATAGGAACTTGACTTTCATGAAGTTGTGCTGGCTGTGACCAGTGTCTGCATTGTCTTTCAGGTGTTTTCCAATACCTTCCAGAATGATGTCTGTAACTTTACCAGGCACTGAAGTGAGACTGACAGGCCTGTAGTTTCTGGAGTCATCCTTCTTGCCCTTCTTGAAAATCAGGACAACATTTACTACCTTCCAGTCAGTTGGGACCTCTCTGTATTCCCAACTGAGAGAGTTTTGCGATGACATCAGCCAGCTCTTTGAGGATTCTTGGGTGAAACCCATCAGGCCTTATAGAATTGTAGGGATCCAGCTGGAGCAGCAGATCCTACACAATTTCAGAGTTTATGGGAGTTGATCATTATTGCAGTCATGGGCCTCCAGCTCAGGACATTGAGACTCCCTTGGTATTGAAGACAGAGGCAAAGAAAGAGTTCAACACCTCTGTCTTGTCTCTGTCCCTGCTTTGGAGGTGACCATCCTCATCCTGTAATGGCCTGATGTATTTCTATACTCTCTCTCTCTATATATATAATATATAATGTTCTATACTGCCTATTGCCATTAATATTTTAATTTTAATAATAATAATTTTAATTGCTTTCAACCCCTTTTTTTTTATTGCCCCCCACAATTCTGGCAGCTTCAACTCCAGCTGAGACTTGGCCACACAAACTGTCCCTGCAGCAGCAAGCAGCATCTCTGAACATTTTCCATGTCACTTGACCTTGCTTCCACCTTCCTTTTACACCTTCCTTTTTTGCCTTATTTAGAAGAAAAGATCCCTGCTTAGCCAAGACCGCCTTCTGCCTCATCTACTTGACTTCCAAATTTTGGAATTTCCTGCTCCTGTGCCCTTAGGAGGTGATTTTAAAAAGTGACCAGCACTGATGGATCCCAGCACCTGCAAAAACAGTACCCAGGGGACTTACTAATTCTCTGAGCAGCCTGAAGTCTTCTCTTCTCATGTCCAGAGGTGAGTTTTTTCAAGCACTTTTTCTCCTGTCAACAGATTTTAAACTCAATCACTTCATGGTTGCTGTGGCCAAGAAAGCCACCATTTACCACTTTGCTCATGAGATCTGCTCATTGGCAAGCAATAGGTTAAGGAGAGCATCTTTTCAAATTGGGTCCTTTAGGACCTGTACCACAAAACTATTGTCCACATTTTTTAGGAATCTTCTGACTGGGATTGTACCAGCTGTGCGATGTCCCTAGTTAACTTCTGGCAAGCAGAAGTCCCCCATAAGAAGAATGGCAGTTGACTTGGAAATGCCTCTTAGTTCTTCAAAGAATAATTCATCCTGGCTGGGAGGTCTATAGTGGACTCCCACAATGACATCTGCATTATTTTTTTGCCCCTTGTTTCTTACTCAGAGGCTCCCAACTGTGCCACTGCCAACTGTGAGCTGCATACATTCTAACCCTTCTAGTCAGGTGGAGCTTGTGATGCTTGGTCTGCAGTAGGGGGTGTCTGCTGCATTTACCAGCCTATGAAAAAAGAGGGAGCAATTGGGAGAGGCAACTTCTTTACAAAATATGAATATAAGGAAAAGACAAAGTGGATTAAGTTAAATTAATAATAAACATATGACTTTTAATTAAATATATGGGCTTAAGGTTATTAAAATCAAGTCTGTGTTCCAGACTTCAGTGTAAGTAGAATATAACTTTCAATTGAGATGCTTTCTCATGAGCATAAATAGTCAGAAATTTTCCTTGAGAAAATTAAACCTACTTCACTTCTGGTGATTTTGTTTCTTCTCTGATTAGAATACAGACAAGAAATTTCATGTTATAGATAATGTTAGGAGATTAGTATAAATATTACTTTTGTCTAGGCCTTCTTTAAGTACACCTTAAAACATCAATAATTTTGTGGTTTAAAATACTGGTTCTGTTTTAGTTAATATTTCAAGCTTTGTCCTGCCCTTCTGCTATCATTAGTATCATATGTCTAAGAATGGAAGTAAGAATAGAACTGCCAGCAATTTAAGACAGATGTATGGTACCATAAGGTATCTTGTAGATGTTTATCTTCCCATGGTGAAAATTTAACTGCAGTGAAGTCACTGACCAAAACTCTTGCATTTTTATATACAGTCTGTTGAACGTAAATGATGAATTCCTCATAGTGATGGTCTTTTATTTTATATTAAATATTTACAAAGTTACTCTTTCATCAGTAGTGAGTAGCAGCGCAAGAAGGAAGTAAATATAATAATATGCTCAGGGGTTCAGTTAATAAAATGTTCACACTCCAGAGCACTTTACCAAGAATTTATAAAGTTAAACACTTTAGTGATTTTATTTAATCCCCATGACATTAATGCAGAGGTCAAAAGGAATATTATTTACAGGAAACAGCCACGTTAGTAGAAAAACATGTTAGAAAAGTGGTCAGTAAGAAAAAGTGGAATAGACAGAAAAGAGAATACCTAGGAAGAAATATTCACTTAAAGTCTTTCTTACTGTTCAGGCCCTACAGATGCTTATGTGTAAAATAACATAATGTTGGAGAATGGAGTGGGAGTACTCCAAAAGAGCTACCCACCATTATGGCTCCCAGTCTACACAACATTTCCTGACACAAAGCCTGTTGAAGAACCATTACAGAAACAGTGTAATGGTTACAAAGCAAGGGGGTAGAGCTTTAGAGTTGAATACTCAGTACGACCCACAACACAGCTGAGGGTGCGGGTTTTGGCACAAAAGGAAAACAGAAGCTCCAGAACATGGAAATCAACATTTTTGCTTCGCTCTCTCCAGCAGAAAGGTGCAGGGTCAGTCATCCTGTGGACCTGGTCCCTGCCACCACTACCAGTCTCTTACCCATTCCTTTTGCTGAATAAGCAGCTCCGGCATGGGAGGTTGCCACAGGGAATAGAGCTGCAGGGGTAACCCCCAGTCCAGCCAAACCGAACCAAAAAAATCAAGGGCAGCAGAGCTCCCCGCTGCCACCAGGAGAGTCCCTGCCATCACCACCACCACCACTACTGCCACCACCACCACAACTGCCACCACCACTCTTGCTGCTACTGCTGCTACTGCCACCACTGCCACAGCACAGAGAGAGAAACAGCTCTTCCCTGCTGCTGTGCCACAATCCATTGCCATTTGTTGCCACTGCACTGTGAAGAGCAAGAGCCCCTACAGCTGCACTATCATCATGAGAGTTGGACTTTAGGCAATACGACTCCTAGTTCGAATAAACTATCTCTCCAAGTTTTGTTTTGTCCCTGCTTTGTTTTGCCTTTGTTCCAAGGAGGGGAGAAGGAAGGGGGCAGGTTGAGCTGGGAGAACCTCTCTGCCATCTTGCCTTTGTTCCTGGGGTGTCATATGGCGTGCAGTGCAAGAATGGGAACAATTTTGTCTTTGTCTGGGGGGAAACCATGTGGCTCACAGTGTGGGAGTGGCCACCATCTTGTTTTTGTTCTTGGGGCCACAGAGGACATCTTGCTTTTGTTGGTTAACCCATTCCCTCTTTTGTACAATCTTTTACTGTTATTGTTGTGTTTATTGCAATTTGTTCAGTAAATTATGATTCTAGATTGTAATATCTCCTAGGATTTTTTTTTCCCTCCACTATCAAAAGGGAGTTGTTTGAGATGTCTTGGTTTTCCCTATGAGTTTTAAAACCAGCATAAACACAGAAGCATTATCCAGTGCAAATTAATTAGGCTTGGCAGGTTGTTTTACTGTGCCATTTGGTGTACACTGCCCATGTGTATAGATAAGCACATGCCATAAAACAATGCCAAATGAATTGCCTGAAGGTAAACTCTAATTTGTATGCTGGTGTAGTAGAGGAACTATACAATGGAAAGCAGCTAAAGACATAACCTTTTCTTGACCTGATTTGTATGAAGTGAGATGAGCATTCAATTACACCTCTCTGAGTTACTGTAGATCACCTGTACTCTTTGGTAAATTACATCATCAAATAATACTGCTGATAAGAAGCAGTAAAATGAAAAGTTGAGGTATTTTTTTCCTCATACTACCAGTACTAGCTGCAGTACAAGCACCAGAAATAGTGAGTCAAATTATATTTCAAAAATAATGTGTGGAGAATATGCCTGAAAATTTTACAACAATGTATTAGTCATAGAATCCTAGAAAAATAGAATGGTTTGGGCTGGAAGGGACACTAAATATCACCTAGTTCCAATCCACCTGCAGGGACACATTTCACTTGACCAGATTGCTCAGAATTCCATCCAGCCAGGCCTTTAACACCTCCAGAGATGGTGCATCCACAGCTTCTCTGGCCAACCTGTTTAAGTGCCTCACCACCCTCACAGAAAAACCTTGCTCCTAACATCTAATCTAAACCTACTCTCTTGTTTGAATCCATTCCCCCTTGTACTTAGAGGTGTTAGAACTTCCCAGAATACACTTACTGGCCCTTTGAGGGATACAATATTCTAACATGCTTGCATTCACTATATACTTATCAAAAATTGAAATATCCTGTACTATCCAAAGCTTTATAGTAAATGAAAATCTCCTTCTAAAACAATGAATATGAGAGACTGACAAACCCATAGGAGGAGGTTGCTAAAAACGGGCATCTTCTGGTACAAACAGACCAACACTCTCCAGAGTTGTGACAAGAGATTAAGCTGAGCTTCTGGTTCTAATGCAAATGTACGAAGGATTTTTAAGAATCCTTAACTTAACTATCAGCTTGTTTATCAAACATTGTCACAAGCTTTTATTGCAGAGAAAGGTATATTTAGAAAAAGGTTCTTCACCCAGAGGGTTGTTGGGCATTGAAACAGGCTCCCCAGGGTAGTCACAACATCAAGTGTGACAGAGTTCAAGAAGGGTTTGGATGATCTCAGGCACATGGTGTGACTCTTGGGGATAGTCTTGTGCAGGGCTAAGGGTTGGACTTGCTGATCCTTGTGGTTCCCTTCCAACTCAGCATATTCTGTGATTCTGTGACTCTCATAATATTGTCTCATAATTTCTTTAATTGTTCCTGTAGCCCTCTTCTGCTAATCAAAGTAAGACTTTGGAGGATGAACCTTAACAATTCTGAAAGAATATGACAGGATCCTATATATAATATACAACTGCATTTATCTTAAATACCATACTCTGAGGAATAGATGACATCCACTTACATTTTCTTATTTTTGTATCTTTTTCTTTCTTATCAGAGAGAAAAACGCTCCTTAACAATGTTGATTTATATCCTTAAAAAGATGCTCAAATAATGGGAATTTAGGGTTTAAATAACTTACCAATTTCTCTTTCTACAGAAAGATTCTGAGTTACAGATTATCCAAGAAGAATTAAAATAATATAGAATAATGAAATTTTCTTACAGAATAGAAATTTTTATTTCCCAGAACTATTGATACTTTTTTTTCCCAATGATCACAGCTCCAGGATCATGCTCAGAAATTCAGATTAATTTTTGACTATGAATTTTAATCACAAGTTTCTAATTTTATAACTGCCTAAAATGTGCTTTCATATATATATATACATACATATAGATATGCATGCATATATATACATATTTGTATATATTTGTATATTAAATTAATTATTATTATTAAAATAATTTAAATTACAATTTAAATTAAGTTAAATTAGTTATTAGTTATATATACATATTTGTATATTAAATTAGTTTTTCATGGAGATAGGCTTGCCTTAGAATACACAATTAATATATATTGAGTGAATGCTAGAATGGTAGATATAGATAGCTTTTTAAAAACATAAATATTGTTATTAATAATTTGATAACTGGATATTTTTAAACTAATCAGGCAAGAATATTGCCATCAGTTTGATGCATGAGAACAAATAAAAGGACATTTTTCTTACTGCTTCTTGTCACAAATTTTGAATTAAGAAAACCTAAACAATTAATGACAAACACATTACTTTTTTTTCTTTAAGACTCAATCAAAAAATTAATGGCTTCATATAAAAAATCTGACTCTTGTTGAAGTTGTCAAGAACTTTAATATAACCAAATCACTGTTTAGGATTTGGCTTACATTTATAAACATATTTTGTACTTGTGATCTAGAAAATATTCACTTGTTCTTAAGAGCAAATTAAGACTTCACCAGTACACACTTTCACACTTGAATATTACTTCTACTACTACAACTACTACTAAACTCAATGTAGCTAGGGCATATTATATACTAAGACAATATGCTATTTGTTTTATATTTGGTGTTTAATATGAAGGAAATAATCTACACTGAAAAATACAAGGAATAGTTTCAAATAAACACAATCAAAATAAGAAAAGCAGGAAACAAGGATGTAGTGAAAGGACAGCAAAAAAACACAGGTAAAAGTAAAGTACCAGTTGAAGGAAAGAGTTTTTTCTATTCTTAGAAGAGAAATAAAAAATGACCACAACTGAAAATCTAAACTAAACAAAATAAACAACAAAAATAAACACCACCACCATAAAAAAGCCCCACAAAACCAAAACGAAAATGACAGTTTCAAAACTATATGCATTTTGTATCCTAAAATAATTAATTAGATTCAAAAGTTATTGAAGACAACTTCAGAAAATCTGTTTTCCAAAGCCCTCTGGGAAAAGCTATATTTACAGGTAGTGAAGATTTACCATTTCCACAGGAACCTGGCAAGCTGGAGTATATAAGAATATAACAGGGGTGATTTTTAATTATTAAGTATTAAAAATTATTTTTTAAAGCAAGAGAGCTACATAATATAGGAATTCTAATGGCTGAAGAATATATTTCCAGCTGACTCATAAGGGCTTTTTATTCTGATCTTTTGATAAACTTTTATGATAACATTTAGAAATTGTTTTGTGCACTAATAAACCCTGAAATGGAAGAAAGGTTGCTATTTTCCATTTTAGTACAGTCACTGAATATAGAAGGCTGTTAACATTCAAAAAGAAAATATTACTTCAAGAAGTTATTACACATAGAAGCCACCTATGGCAGGGGGTTTCATGAGGGTTTTGTCTACAATTTTTTTATGTATGAGACTAGGTACAGTTGTAGGGTGATGTATTTTTATCCCCAACTATGAAAAGTCATATGAGAACACAGGATGTCTGTTTTCTCTCTAAGAGATTGGAACTAGTCATTGAGGAAAATAATTGTGAGTCAGCTTGGGGTTTTTTGGAGGGAGGTGTAGGAAAATTGAGGAATAATTTGAAATTGGAAAAAAAATATATAAAAAAGAACTGAAAACAAAAACTTCAGATTATCATTTTTAGTATTTCCTATTTTAAAACAGGACTAAGATGACAGGGATAATATTTTCCAGAGTGTGCTGGTGATTTTGTTTTAGGGCCTTGTTTCTCAGCTCATATTAAATATGGCCTTCCACATTTAAATATCATTTAAATGTCATTTAAATGAAAAGAATCTAATTATTTAGCATGTACTGCTTCACCTATAAGGGTGAGAAGGGTCTACTGCATATATCTAGAAGCAACTAGCATTTTCCTTCCCCCTGTAATTAACACAGTTAGAATCCTGGAGCTCATTCTATACTGTGCTGACATGAGCTAACATATAAGCCTCTACAGTTCAGAGCAGCCAATTACACCTGCTGACTGTCTGCTGGTAGCCATGGTATCTGCAGTCTTTGATGGTTGTTCTCACAACAATCTCAGAGCTTAAATAAGATCAGACACTGGCTCAGCTAGTTCAAAATTCATACTGCTCTGGCTTTTGCAGAGCGATCACACTGCCACTCATTAGGAACTGAAGTATAAGGCTGTGGAGCTCAGAGTGTTTTGTGCATTGCCAGGTAGCCTTCACAGGAACAGGAGTGATATGTTTTTCCTTAGGCTTATGCAGATATTTCAGCAAAATACAAAAAATTTTGGGGCTTCTATTGTTCTATTGTTCATGAAGAACATGCCTCTGTTCTTCATCTAAATTTGGTTTTATTCAGTCTGATTATTTTATAAACAATGTCTGCAATGTGTGCTGAAGTTAAAAGACATTGTTTCTTTCTTTATGCTGTGGGTCTAATTTTATTTGGGAGAGCAAAATAATGCATTCCAAGCATTCAGATCTATTATTAATTGTTGAATTTGTGCAGGTAAACATAATCAACCAAGCACTCCCTGTCATGTCTCTTTTCTTGTTTCCTGCATTTGTAGTTTGAAAAAGACACCTCTGGGAGGAAGGTGACTCTATCTTCATTCTCAATTGAAGCATGAAAATAACTTATTTTCTAAATCCAGTGGAAAAGCACTTAGATTTGAGTTACTAAAAGGTTCTGACTCTGAACAGATGCACAATTTAAACTAAGAATTTCCCCTTCGCTATGCAAAATTAGCATCCAAAGGAACAAATTTATTGTTCAAAAATAAGAAAAAATATATCTAATTTTTAGATAAGTTACTGTTAGTTCTAAACACTGGTACTGCCCAATACTAAGAAAGCTGAAATATTTCCAGTTAGCATGTGCAGTCTGAATTATTCTGCAATCTGTTTCTAGTGGATAGCCTTTGCAGAAGCATAATTGAGAAGCATGAGTGCTTCTTCCATAGCTTCATCTTTTTGCCTAAAAGAATTTCATTCAGGTGTTGGCTGTGATTGGTTGGTCGTGTCACTTCTGAAGAGAGGTATCTGTTTCTGAACTTCAGTTTCCTCTTAACTCTACTAACTGAAATTCCTGTTAAGATTAAAGGTGTAGGCCTCTGAGCCGCTTTCTGTTTATTAAGTCAAAAAAGATCCACCAGTTCTAATACATGAACTGTATACAGACCTCATTACATAATGTCAAATATCTACCCTGACAACTACAAGAAAGAAATAAGCACAATTTATTTTTCCTGAGTTTTATTTGCCACTAACACAATTTTTGAAAAAGAAAAAAAAAATCAACAAAATATGTTTTGAGCATTGCTGCTTGTTTAAAAAAAGGAAAATTAATCAGATTGCATTTCATCCTTCAAAAATCTCTCCAAACATTATGATTTTCAGCTCTATTTCCAAAGAAGCTACAGTCAATTGACACTATAGAATGTCCTTGAGTGTAATCCTTTCTACACCAATTCCATTAATATTTACTATGCAGTATTAATTGACACACAGAATAACATGATTTTCCAGTGGGATAGCTAAATATTGAGTTCCATGCAGACTAACTTTCTACAAAAGAAATAAAATATTGTTCCACTGTTATTTTTTATTTCATTTTCTACATTGTGCTAGTTTCTACACGTATCATATTCTATTAAAATTATATCAAATCTTGAGATGTTAGCTATATTCTTTAAAAGCTGTTACCTCTCTAATCAATTAAGTATCTTAGAGATTCAGTTTCTCTTTATAAAGTGAGAGCAAAATGAGAAAAAAAAATATTTTCCTGTTTTGTAAAATTTTGTAAAACCAAGGCTTTTGTGGCCTTGTTGACTGTCATAACATTAATAGAGCTGTGCAACATAACAGTGCATTTTCTTTATTACTTCACATGATTATATAAATTTTATAAATGCCCATTGGGGTTAGAAACAGCATGCATTGCAACTGCCTATCACAACAATTCTACATAGAATTCCAGTAATGCTTCTTTACTCAAAGTGCGAAACCAAAACCTACACATGTTCACATGTAAGCAATTTTTCTCCAAATAAAATCTTGTGAAGAAAATAAATCTTGATTATCACAATCTGTCACTCATTCTGTTTCCCATAATATTATACTTTCATTTCACAAGGTCTTTAGGGACAGTGTACTCATTCCCACCAGAACTGTAAAATCCTTGTAAAATATCACTGAATCTTATTTTCCCACTGTGCTAAGCACACAGTATTACCAAGCCCAGCATTACAACACAGTGGAAGAGAAATTATACTGCACCTATGTGCTGAGATCCTCTCTGGTATTAGTCCTTTCACAGATTCCACAACAACTGAAAATTATGTGATTTTTCAGGAAGGAAAACAAATGCAGTAATGTACAGGGTAGAGGAATGCATTATACATGGAAGGAAAAAAACTCTTTCTGTAGCCTGACTCTAAACCAAATATGTAATTAAACATAGGCAGAATTAGGTACCAAAGAGTAAGATTTTGCAATACACACTGAATTCTTCATCTCTAACACAGCATTGAACTTCAAGAACCAGTACTTATGTCTGGTATTGAAAAATACATAGTAATAAGACAGTAACATTTCCAAGTATTGATAACTTCCTGTGACTTACCTTTCCAAAATGAAAAGGACAAAGCTTGCCACTGTCAATACAGGATAAATGGAGACTTGACTTTGACCACTGTTTTCTGCCAAAGGCTTCTCTGAAAAGTAACAATCTTCTGCTTCATGTGTTACCTAAGATTAGAGACAATTATATTTTATATCTGATCATCTAGTAAACCAATGATGTTACATTCCTTCCTGAACAGTAACAGAGACAGCTACATTTATATTCATTTGTTCATTAAAAGTGTAATTTTATAGTTTTCATAATCTAGAAGGCAGAGTAAAACGTTTCAAACCAATACCAACCCTTGTTTTTTCAATGATGTGAAAGTATTTTTCATGAAACATAGCCTGATCATATCAATTCAATGAACGTGAAAATTTGTAGATTTCAACAGTCTTTAATTTTATGGTAAATAAGTTCTACAGCCTTTTTTTTAGAGTCAGTGTGTAGTCTTCATAAAATATAAAAATATCAAGGACTGTAAAGCTATGAAATTAGAAGTAATTAATTGTGATGAAAAAATACATAATGTCCTAGATGTAATAAAAATGTAGTCTTGGAAAAACAATGATACCATACTCCATTACTCCTCAGATGTATAAAGATAAAAGAAAACACAGAGAACTTAATTAGTTCAAACACCAGAAAGAGTTTGCCTATATATATTGCAATATAAACTTGGTTTCACTGCACTGTTTGGAGGATGATTAGAACATCATGGAAAAAAGTATTCTTTAACTTATTGACACATATAGCTGCACAGAGTGTATGGCAGTGTGGGGGAATGACCCTGGCTGGACACTACATGCCTATCAATGGCACTCTATCACTCCCCTCCCCAGCTGGATAAGGAAGAGAAAATACAAAGAAAAGCTCATGGGTTGAGACATGGACAGGGAAAGATCAATCAGTAATTACCATCACAAGCAAAATAGACTTGACTTGGGAAAATTAGTTTAATTTATTGCCAACTAAATCAGAGTAGGGTAATGAGAAATAAAAATCTTAAAAAGCACCTTCACCCCACCCCTCCCTTTTTCCTGGGTTTAAGTTTACTCTCAAATTCTCTACCTCTTCTGTTCCTCAGTGACACAGGGGTAAGGGTAATGGGGGCTGCGGTCAGTTTATCACATGCCCCTGCCTCTCCTTCCTCCTCAGGGGGAGGAGGACTCCCTGCTCCAGTGTAGGATCCCTCACATTGGAGACAGTCCTCCATGAGCTTCTCTATCGTGGGTTGTTCTATGGGCTGCAGTTCTTCATGAACTGCTCTGGTGTGATCTCTTCTGTGCGGTACAATCCTTCAGGAACAGGCTGCTCCAGTGTAGGCCTCCTGTGAGGCCACAAGTTCTGCCAGCAAACCTGCTCCAACATGTGTTCCTCTCTCTACAGGCCCACAGGTCCTGTCTGGAGCCTTTCCTCTGGGATCACAGCCTCCTTTGAGCATCCACTTGCCGTGGTGTGAGGTCCTCCATGGGCTGCAGATGGATGTCTGCTCTCCCATCACGCCCATGGGCTGCAGCGGCACAGTCTGTCTCACTGTGGTCTTTACCACAGGCTGCAGGGGAATCTGTGCTCTGGCGCCTGGAGCTACTCCTTCCCCTCCTTCTCCACTGACCTTGCTGTCTGCAGGGCTGTTTCTCTCATGTGCTCTCACTCCTCTCTCCAGCTGCAGTTTGTTTTCCCTCTCAAATCTCTTGTCCCAGAGGCACTGGTGGGTTCAGCCTTGACCAGTGCTGGGCCCATCCTGGAGCCAGTTGGCTTTGGCTCTGTTGGACAAGGAGGAGGCTTCAGGCAGCTTCTCACAGAAGACACCCCTGTACTTCCCACGTTACCAAAGGTTTGCCCTGCAAGCAAGATACATGCAGCATGTTCTTCTTTCTGGATCACTGGAGGACTTCAATGGTTATTCACAGATAGGATATGGGCATGTTTTCAGGTGAGCAAGCTGACGATAGGTTTACACTTTTTTAAGCAGAGAGAGAGCCACCTTCGGTATTCCCTATGTGAGTTTTTGTTTGCTTCTGTAACTAGCTAGAGGAGAGCTCAGGTAAAGGCCTGACAGGTCTGGCTACTTAAAACCTAAGGCAGCCAGAAAAAATGTTTTCACTGAAAACACTGATATGCTTAAAGGGCAATTCCATCCATTGATTTTATGGCTCGCAGAAACATGGCAAGCATTTAAGAAATGTTTAGTCAGGTACTGCATGATCTTATTTATTTAGTAAATAAATAATAAAATCCTTTAGACATTACTATATTGTGAAATCATGCAGCCCTGCATGGTATGCCACGTAGATCTACACAGCCCAGAAGATAGCAGCTCACACAGATGTCAGGTTCTGCAGAGCTTTTCATTCACGGAGTTATTTGATATCAATTTTTTAATCTTATTTTGCTATCTCTTCGCTCTGCATCCCCTGATCATACCTATTTTGTTATGAACTAATAAGTAAGACCATTAAAGACAATAATATGATGAATAAATGGACACCAGTGCAGTAAGCAACTTACCAAATAATGTCAAGTTAAAATGAACATTTCTAACATCCTTGTTAAGTCTTCTTGGAAGACATACAAATTATACAGGCATTGCTTTCAGTGACCTAGCATTTGTAGTGTTCAATAACTGAAATAAAACTCATGTATATATATATATATAATGAAACAGTAATTTTCTCTGTCTTGAACCATCAACATGGCTAGTCCAAGAACATATCTGACGCAGACCTGATGGAGTAGAATGACGAGCCACTCTGCATAAAGGGTGGAATGAAATGGCCAATTTATGAACACGGACGCCAGCTTATATAGGGAGAGCATGGAGGGTTCTAGAACAGGGGTGGGGTTCAGGAAGGAGTTTGAACAGGTCTACGACAACTAAGGGAAAAATAGGTTGGGCTTCCACGTGTAAGGGCAGATCAGGGAGGAGCAAGGGAGTGGCCAGCCATATATGGTGCAGCTGCACTGCACCACTGACTGACCAATGGGGAAAGCCGTCACATCCCTCAACAAGGTAACCAATGACAGGGTTATGTCATTAACCCTGTTATGTAACCGGGGTACATGAACCAATCAAAACATTAGAACATACAGAGGTAATTATGACTTATCTAATACCACGGTATTTTACTTATATTATATATGAAAGTTATCCTAATACAATGAAAGGCTATGCTATGTAAACAGCAATAAGTTTTAAAAACTCATCAGTCCACAGGTTACTTCAACGGTCTTTCTCTTTTCTTTCATTGGAGTTTGGTCCTGTTTTGTTCCTCTTTCTTCTTTTCATTGTGGGTTTCCTGTTACCTGACTCCAACACATATCTATGGTATCTGTTTCCCTACCAAAATTTCAAATATATAACAAGTCTTACTGTTTCAGATTGACTTTTTTTTTTCCAATGGGTAGTTTTTTCCCGCCCACAACATTATAGTTAATAGTGCATTTCATTGCAGTTAATAGGTGTTATTCATAAATTTACTTCTAAGTAGAACAAATTCATTTATATAATTTAATTCTTGAACAACTGAGAGCTTTTATTAAATTGGCTCTCAACATATTAATACATCTTGGCAGACAATTTATACTATTATTTTTCTTATGATAATGGTACATCAGAAGACAAAAACATAGTGTATAAAGAATCTATCCATGTCTACTCTGATCTCATCACCTCTCTTATTGTTTATAGTAATAATAAGTAAAGCCCTCATGATGTAAATTACAAATTTTTTTAGTCTTAAGGTTTCAGGAGCACATTGTCCATTTTTTAGCTAATCAAGACTTGTTTTGAACTTTAAATAAGGGTAACTGTTCTGTTAGCTTTAGGGAAACAACATACAATACTATTAAAAAGTTAATTTTAACTTTTGAACACTTTTTTTTTTTTTCTTGAGGCTAAATACACTACACCAAGAGTTCTTACTCTCTTTGAGCCCAGTGTTCAGATCACATGTTACGGTTTCAAAATAATCTGTCATGGAATTTTTCTTTTTTTTTTTTTTTTCTCCTGGGGCCAACTGACTGTATAAACCCTAAACAAAGGGATAGCTAATAGGCTAATAGCTTTGCATTCCAACGTGATGGCTGGGGAGGCCTGGGGAGAGGACTGGGTGAGGTTTTCACTCTTTCCCCGGCTTGGGAAGTGGTCAAGAGAGAGGTATCCCCCTGCTAATTTTTTGCCAGCGCGTTACACCTTTTTTCTGTGCCTGCTTGGGTGCCCCGCGGCCAGGGAGGCAGCACTGGGAGGGAGGTCTTGGCTCAACCCACCCAACTCCACGTGTCCTATGTTGCTCTCCTGAGAGGACAGCCACCACTGTCTGGATTCTCTACGGGCTCATTCAGGAGCCAGCACCAACTGCAGAGAAGTTTCTAACCCCTCCCAATGCTTTTGGACAAAAAAGATGGTGAGCTGGCCACAAGAAAGGTTCCAACCCACCCCCGTGACCGACATTCCCAAGGGAGCTTCGGGATCGGCACCGCTCCCTGCCCGTGTTTTTGCTTCCCAGGGCGCGACTGCTCCCCATGCTGTCTGTGAATGCCATTGCTCCGAAGGGGCACGGAAAGGACTTCATTGGTTTGAATATTTTGGTTACGGTGTTGTTGTTTGTTCTGTTCTGGTTTTGGTTATTTCTTTATACATATATAGTAGTAAAGAGCTGTTATTTCCCTTTCTTACATTTTGTGCTTGAAGCCTCTTACTTTTGAGATAATAACTTGAAGGGAGGAGCTTTCCTGCTTTTACCTCCCCCCCGAGGGCTCCCGCCCCCTGAGCAGACATTTTTGTCATGTTAGAGTGACGACATTACGCAATGTAAATCCAGCAAAGAAGTTGCACCAATTTCACTATTAAAAGAACTAACTTCATAAAACAGGTAAGATAATAACCCTTCAGGATAGGGTAGATCAGATTCATGACTTCCACTGGCTTTCTCCTACTTATCTTATTAGAATCAATACCTTAAAAGTATTTGGTGACTGGAATACACTATTATGAGGTATATAACTGTCTTTTCAGTATAAATTTATATATATTTTCTGAAGGGATACCGCCATGGATCTTTTCCATAAATTTCTTCAAATAAGGAAGTAAATACAGGCTTGTTATAACAATGTCACAAGGTATTTTGATCTTATATTTCCTAATTAATTTCTCCAAGGTACCTATCATGTGTGACTCACTAAAACAAAAACTATTTTGAGTAGGTAGTGAGTTTCTCATTGTCCCAGAAATTAAATGTCTATATTATTAGGAATAGGCCACCTACACGCTAGGTTGGTTTTGATGTAGTTTTTCACATGCTTTGATCTGAGACTGTGCTTGAATGATGAGCAAAGGGGGAGAAAAATATGTTTTGTGGTACTGATGTGATTAGTCAATAGATTGATGACTGTTACTTTGTGAAGTTGTCTTTGTCTATTCTGGTCTAATGAAACAAGTTATTGAGTTGAGGTAAGTACCTTGCATAATTAATGTGTTATTTTATTTAGTATTTTCATTACTTGAAGTTTTACTAGATCCTTATTTTTTTTTATTTTCTTTTTTTTTTCCTTTAGCACCATTAATTCATTTTTTAATACTGCATTGTAGTAAGGCATATATATTGTCTGTTTCTCGTACAATTTTAACTATTTTAACTTTTTTTTTTTTTTTCCCTCCTGGATGGAGAAATTTTCGTCACAGAACCAAAAAAGAAAATTCAACAAATATCCTTTTTCTCTCTCCTTTCATCTCTGTTTTTAAAGCAGTAGGCATTGAAAACTTATCTGTTTAATGGCTTTCATAGGAACATGTTTGGTGCAAGACTAATTTTTTTTTAAACTGATACAGGCCATCATTCAATAGAAATAAAGCTCTTTTCTTTCCCTTAAAAAGAGAAGGTTTTGAAAAAGTATCCGGATGCTAAGAGGTTAGTTTCACTTTTTCTCCATGCAGTAAATAAGTCAATGGTCAAAGTTATCATGGATTTCATATGTTTTGGAAATAGAAAAAAAGAGTTCCATTAGATGCTGGAAAGTACTTTTCTGTTCACTGAAAACTGAAGTAATGGCCATGCATTGTTAACCTTCTAACCTTAGACTGATTTAATGGTATCTGAAATAATGTTAAGATAATAAACAGGGTCAAGTAGTCCTACTGTATTCTGAGCACCACATTCTGTGTCTTGAATATTCTTTTTAGTCTGACAGCGAAACAATGTGGAGAGCAGTTCATTTTATTTAAATCTCATGATAATATAATAATAGCAAGACTAAATGGCAATTAAGAAACTGATAATAAAAAATCTTCTAAAGAAATAAGCTATTGCTTATACTGAAAGCAAAACTCATTTCATTATGAAAAGGACAGGGACTAACACTAATTGGATTAAACACCCATTGGACATGAAATAAGGCGATTTTTAAGTAATTTTTGTTATGTTGGTTTATAAAAGACAAATTAATATGCCATAATGAAGGCTGAAAATTTTCTTTGATCAAGTCTTAACATTTGTCTGAAAGCTGCTGTGGTCAGAAATATTTGGCATCCTTAAATGTGATTTGTATCACCATAGTATTTCTAACAGAGCTTTAAGATAGTCACTGTTCTTAAAATTCATGAAAAAGATAGTAATTGGCAAGACCTTTTAAACAGAAACATAAATGAGACAGTTTCTGCTTTGATGAGCAGCTCTATGTTATTCAATACTGAATGACACGTTCAACAGGTTTTTTGGAAATGTGCATCATTCTGCTTTGTAATCAATACCTTCAATGGCTGATGACTAGCAGGGGAACAGAAGTGTGAGAACATTTAGCTGCTTGTCTTGACATACATTGTCATTTAATTTCATCTTAAAAGCTGCCTTCAGATGTTGTTGAACAAAAGTAAGATGATACAGAGCAATACCTTGAAATTAATCTCTTTTTTTCATGTTGGTGTTACTTTTATCTCAATATAAGTCAACAGATATTGTCATTATAATTAAAGAATAGTCAATATAGTCAATGTAACTAGTCCTTTTTGTTTTCAGTAATATGTATAAATATATATATATATATATTTATAGCTATCTACCAATTCTTTTGTTCTCCTACAAAGAAGAGTACATAACACTGGTATTCTTCATGTATCTGCTAAATCATATTAGGAAACTTCAGCTTATGATGCTCTAAGAAAACAGTTCTCCTACAAGTTTGTATAATTACTGCTGATTTAACAGTAATATTCCTTTCACTCATTGTAAATTAGATTGCCCTAAAAAGTTAATTCCCCCAAACCAAAAAGATGTGATATTCTGTTGTCATTCAAAATGTTATTTCCCCTCACAATATATTCATATATATATATATATTCAGACATATATATATATAAATTATATTGCTAACATTTTAAGAACTTTCCATAACACTTTCCTCAATAATTCTTTAGCATTAGAAATGTTATTTTCTCAGCCTACTTACTACTTAGGTACTTAGGTGTTTATCCCTGGCCAATGATGATATTAACTTTTTTTTTCATAATAATATTGCATTTGTGACAGTATTATTTTATCCACTTCTCCATTTCTTCCCTCTCTAAAAGATATCATCACCACTTCCTTTATATGACTCTGAAATCTTTTTCACTAGGTGAGAAAATTCCTTTTTATTTTCATCTACTGTTCGGTGAGGTTGACTCAAGTTCTTTCACGTCTGCTAAGTCCTTCCTTTACCATCTTACTGTTATCAAGAAATAAAGAGCAATGAAATTACATTAACTTTCTCATCACTTACGAAACTATAAATGTCACCAGTCCATCCAGACCATACAACATTTTTATAGTTCCTGTAATTCAGAGAAATTTTTAGACTGCAGCTTTTTTTTTTTTTTTCCAAATGAAATGATAGATACAGTATATTCTTAGAGAAATCAGGTATCAGGTATTCTGAGACATAAATTACATTAATAATAATTTATTCTACACCAATCTTTTTAAATTACATATACATTAGGCTATGGTATACCATTCTTTAGTTATTTTTTAACTAAATCAAATATTAGTATTTCCCGTACCTGAATCATCTTGTTTCCTCTTCCTGAATATTTTGTGTACAACATGAGCTCTATGTCTGTTTAACAAAAGTTCTGTAGTATATCAACATTCATTAAAAATAGATTTTAACAAGCTACGCATCTTCTCGTTCGGCTCTTTCAAGTTAACAAGACCTGAAAATTTATTTTTTTTTATCCCCTATAAATGCCCATTGGAATATTATATTCCCTTATGTATGGAAAATAAAGTACTTTGTCATTTTTATATGTTATATTCCTGCTTCCTTCCAAATATATAAATTATTTCTTGAAAATTTCTAGTTCTTCTATTAGCAGTTTACTAATCTTTGTGTAAAATATTGGCCTCTCCTTATTTTTAAGACTGTTATTTCTGAGATTTCAGAATTACAGATTAATCAGCTATGTTAGATGCCTTGATCACATTGAAGATCAAGAATTTATCTTAATTAACCTCTGGTTAGGCAATATGTACAAAAGAAGGAAGGTTACTTTTATACAAGTGCATGTTTGGCTATTAATTTATAATATAAATAATATTATAATTTATAAGCAAGATATTAGGAGATTGTAAAGACTGTTCATTGTATATTTTAATTGTGAAAAGGGCTTATGAAAATGTGTAGATATAATTCTGAGGTGAGATTAAATGCATATTTGATGCATTTGCAGCTTGTGATGCATGGTAAAAGAAGTACATGATTATTTCACTTCCTTCTTTTCTTCTTACCTTTCTGTTACTTTTCCATTTTAGTTCTTTTGTTTTCTTTATCTGCATCAATGCATCTCTCACCCCTAGCTAAAAAGGATTATTTTTTTGTATTTTTTGTATATCTCTTAAATATTTCCATTTTTCTATTATAATTTAAAATAAATGAAACAGAGCTTTCTTAAAAATTAAGGACTCTCAAATGAAATACTAACTGAAAAGAAAATTATAAAAGTGAGAAAAGAAACCAAAACAGTAGGTGAGATTGTAATGTATTCAGAGATAAAATGGAGACTGAAGAAAGTAGAAACAAACATGGTTTAATATGTAAGGATTGTTAATTATTTTTTTTTTTTAATAATGGACTTTTAGATTATTTAAAAACTGTATAGACTCAAAAAGTTTTCCTCAAAATTTTTCTGTAAAAATATACCCAGGTAATCTAAGTAATACTATTCAAGTCACTGAAACAAAACATGACAAAAACGCACCTGAAAAATTACACAGATATGTTTATAAATACTAAACTCTGCACAATAGCATCATCTGTCTCAATCAATACTTTTCATTGTTCTGCTTTCAAAAAATGAATTACATTACCTATTACCCAATCCATTTCCCACCTTTTCATCTAAATGCTTCCATATGCAATAGAATATATTACCTCAACATACAGTTTAATTAACTACAGTATTCATCATGAACCAAGATCAAAGTCACTTGTGTAATAAAGCATTTATTTCTACTTCTGTAATAAAAACATAATCTTTACATTTTTAAAGCTGTGTATATCCTCTTTTTTCCGATTTCCTGATTTGTCTGATTCTAAAAAAATTCCATGAAATTTAAAAGTACATGGCAATTATATGTTATAATTATATATAATAATATATATTATATATATTATAAATTATATATAATATTATTATATATAATTATAACATATATATTATAAATTATATTATATATAATTATATTACAT
>JAWWMP010000116.1:72446931-72470213 GCA_035047865.1 Dendrocincla tyrannina | reverse complement strand
TTATAATTACTTCCTGAAAAATATTTACCTCCAGACATGAAGGAATAACAAGTAGAAGTTTTCTGCAAGCTGATGCATTAGATAAAATTAATTTTTAAACGGAAACATGTAATATATCTTCTTTCTAAAATAGGTAAACCAAATGTTTTTCTCTTCTCAGTGCTACAAGTAAGATTTCCATTTGTGCATGAGCATATACAATTATACTTTTCCAGGCATGTTTGTGACAGATAAATAATAATTAAAAAAAAAAAGAAATCAAATCATAGGAACATCTTTCACTGTGTGGATTTGTTAAAGATCTAATTTCATAAATGTACTGGGACTGACTGAGATTAAGATGCCTGCCTTCATAGCAGCTCATACTGTGCTGTGCTTTCTATTTGTGGCTAAATTGGTGTTGATAACACGCCCACATTTTGGATTTTGCTGAACTTTTCTTGTGCAGCATCAAGACTTTAACTTGTCTTCCATTCTTTGCCCAAAGGTAAGTAGGCAGTGGCTGAGACTTTTGGAGGGGACACAATCTGGAGGTTATGGTCTGTGTTTATTAGCTCTGTTAACTAACTGGAAGGGACTAAGGACTTAGTATTTGATATTAATAATCAAGGTTCTTTATTTTTTTTAATATACCCGATTTTAATAGGTTTAATTACCAAGTGCTTCCAAATTTTTCTGAGGAGAGCGTATTTAGTCATGGAAGATATTTCCATTTATGGGCTAGATGGTAAATCTTCATTGCTTCACACTGCACCATGAAAAAACATAAATATCAGTTTACAGAAGCACATAAAGATGAAGATCTGCGTTGCTCTGAAATACAAATGCAGCAGAGTTCATTGCAAAGATGGTTGTTTGTAGCAACTCACTATCTGACCTGAGATAAACTTAGGTTAGGTCCATCCTGCTCCCTCTACTTCATTTATTCTGCAAGGAAAACGAAATCATATGTTAATTGGAAACATGAAAAGGCGAAATCAGTTGGAGAAACTCAATCCAATTAACTATCATGTTTTTAAGGCCCTACATCTTGTAGCTAGATTTTCTTGCACTACAAAGAGCTGACATTGAACTGTGGATCAGTTGCAAAACAGTCTTCAGATGTATCCAGAATGACCTTGCACAGCTTAAAATAAAACTTAATAATTGTTTATGCTTCTAGTCATTGGCAGGAGACAAACACAGCTAGGCATTAAGGAGCTGATTAATAAAATTAAGAGGCTCCACGAGTGTGGAAACTTTATCCATCATATAGAAAATTTTAATTAAGACCACAATTAAATTTTGCCACGTAATAGCATTTTGCTTTACAGATTATAGTTAGCACATTGTTGAAATTTGGGGGGGGGAGCAAAAAGAAACAAATAATTAATAAAACCCCACAAAACAAAACAAAACAAAAACTACCAACCAGCCAACCAACCAACCAAACATAAAAGCCCCTAACCACAAATAAACAAACAAAAAGCCCCACAAAAAACTCCAAACCAACTTGAAATGAAAATAAGTAATTTAAAGAAGCAAGTAATTTACAACAGTTAGTAAAATTTACACAACTCTTAGAAATACATCTTGTATTCCTCATTAGTTAAAGGAAATATGCCTATTTGGAAGCCTCCTGCACAGCTGAGTTTCTGTTTATTCACTACTGAGGCACTATTTGGTGCCATTCTGCCAAGTCGATGCAGTAAGCTTTACAGAATCACCCAACAAGAGGCAGAAACAAATCCCTATCCATCTTGATTTATTTAATTAATTCCAGTAAACAAACATGATAGTAAGAGCTTTGCTTCATGAAGGTAGAGGATCTGTCAGTCACCTTAGGAGCCCCTAATGAATAATCTTATTCTCACCTGAACATAGAGACAGTCTTGCCTATCTCTGTTTTTATACAGAAATCAGCTTAGAAGCTCAGAATGAAGCTACATGTGTCTGTGGTGTGCCTGCAACAGCCTGATATTCAGGTGGAAATTACTGCATACCTTATTACGTGAAAAGGAAGTGAAAGGTCACTTTGGAGCCAAGTCATTCTGGATGGCTATAAAGTGAAGCATCATTATGGTTTTTTTGTTTTGTTTTGGTTTTTTTTGTTTTTTTTTTTTTTTTTAATTTTGAAGCATTTGTTTTTTTTCAATAGTCTCAGTGTAATTGTGTTAATCAGTGAATTTGGGATAGCATTTAAACATACTCCTGAAAAAAAAAAAATCCTTCAAAACCACAGATGATTCAAGGCAGCAACTTAAAAAGGAAAATGGGAAGCATGGAGGGAAAAAAAAGAAAAAAGTTGTAATGCTATGGTGGTGTTGAAATAAACATGCCCCCCCCAAAAAAAAACCACTATAAATAAATAAATAAATAAAATCGGTACTTGTCTGAATATTTGTTATCTTGCTTTCCACCTGCATAAAATATTCATAACTCCCATGAACTACAGATTAGGACTTTATTTGAAGTCATCACAGCAGGATAAAAAAGTTTAAACTATGTTTGCCTGTAATATGCAAGTTCCTTCAACTTGTGAATGCTCTTGTTTATTTCACTGGTGAATGTTGTTGCATTTGATAAACATATTCCTGTAATGCAATAACTAGTAGACAAGAAAAACAAACAAACAAACTAATACAGGTGACAGAGGGTTCTTTTTTTTTCTTTTGCTTTGTTTCATTTTTACTTGTTCACTTGATTTTCCAGGAATGTTGGAAAATACTGTGGATTCAGCAATGTAAATTCTTCATATTATACATATTTGTTAAAACACCAAGAGCGTTTCATGTCCAGGTCCTTAGCTTTAATGATGATTAACTATTGTTGCTTAAGGAATAATAAATAATGAAGATAATGCTAATTTATATTTTTAAATGAGGAAGCTTCTTCAAGAAAATTATGTAACTCTACAGTTATTTTTTGCATGTGTGTGTGTTGATGTGGATGTGTTGGATTACTTTTATTTCTTGACTTATACATGTATTACCACAAATGTTCCCAAAGCTGTAGCATGAGTCACAGAGAGGGCCTACTCAGAAAATATATTTTTTAAGTGGAAAAACTTACATCATATCCAGAGTTCAAATTCTGACCTTGTAAGATTAAGCCTTGAATTCTTATTGTTTATGAACTTTAAAAATCTATTGGATTGCTATTAATGAAGATGGTGATTCAAAGAGAGACATGTCATTTCTTTTGCATTCTTAAAAATGTATAAATGGATCTTATTTTTTTCTAAAGTAGGAAGATTTCTATGTAGCAAATATGTGCTCTGCAGCTCATGTGACTTAACAGAGTCATTGAAACTTTGTCAGAGAAACATCTTTCCAAGGCCATCCATAGGAGGATATATGTATGAAAGATGGGTGGAAGATAGGAGCACTCTGCTCCAGATGCAGACACACTCAGGTGTGTCTAGGTGTGCACAATGTAGGGTTTAGGGATCAAACTGAGACAGACACCTACATTTTTGTACTAATATGTCTGAATATTTTCTAAATACTTGCACCCACATAGGCAGTGGACTTTAAGCATGCATTTAAAGGAATCTGGAGACTGATTCAGCTAATGCAATTACTTGCCTACACATGCGAATCTAGTCTCCCTAAGAAACCAAGGTTATATATAAAGGGATTACAAATATCAAACGCAAGAGACATCTGAAATTTGCTCCAGTAGGAGACTGAGGCAAATATGGCAATACAAATAGCACTAAGTGCCTATTTCCACAATCTCAATTTCTCAGTAAGGGGATGCACTAGGTGCATCTAAGTTTGGCTCCTAGCTGTCAATCCACAAAAAAATCATCTCCTGTTTATCTTTTGTGATACCAGTCACTGGACAGCTCTGGGTAGTTCAAATGGCACTACAGTCCTGTGTATTCGAAACTGATACTTCCACTAATTATCTAATTTAAAGAGAGCAAAATAGTTTTGTAGGCTCCATTAATGATATCTACTAAATCTTCATTGAGTTTAATAGCTTAGACAAACATCTTCCTTTTAGGCGCAGTTATAGTTAGCTAGTTGGTTAGCTGAATACATAGATGAATCTTGCCAGAAGTTTCTTAGGAGGAATCACCATTTAAATGCTTTCAGAGGCTCTTGGAAGCTCTGGGGACTACAGGCTTTCCACAGAACCACAGAATCAGAATCACAATAGAGTTAGGGTTGGAAGGGACCTCTGCAGATCGTCTGCTGCAATCCCCAGCACAGGCCCTTGTAAAATTAAAAGGCTCTCAGGGTTCATAAATCTTAGTGTTTTCCTCAAACAGTAAATATCCTAGAAACAGAATGATGCAAGAATAGATTTGCACAGCATTTTGTTTTATTTGAAGAGCCTGTATATATATGTGCAACTAAATTAAATTCTGGTTTTTACAGTTTAACCATGATATGGTTTTATACCACTGAATAAGGACTGTTTAAACATAGAAGCATAGAACAGAATTAAACAGGTTGGTTAATCATCAAGTCCAACCTTTGATCGAAACTCCTTGCTTACTAGACCATGGCACCACGTGCCACATCCAGCCTCACTTCAAAAACCTCCAGGGACGATGAATCAACCACCTCCCTGGGCAGCCTATTCCAATTCCTGATTACTCTCTCCGTAAAAATATTTCTTCCTAATATCTAACCTAAACCTCCCCTGGCACAGCCTAAGACTGTGCCCTCTTCTTCTACTGCTGGTTGCCTGGGAGAAGAGACCAACCTGGCTACAACCTCCTTACAGGTGGTTACAGAGCCTCCCCTGAGTTTCCTCTACTCCAGGCTGAACAGCGCCAGCTCTCTCAGCCTCTCCTAATAGGACTTGTTCTCCAGTCCCTTCACCAGTCTCCTTTCCATTCTCTGGACTGGCTCCAGCACCTTAACATCCTTCCTGAGCTGGACACCTTTACCAGTGAGAAGTTATATATTTATTTTTAAAAATCTTATTCCAAGTTATGTTTCTAAAGGATGCATTATGATTTCTAAAGGCAATTTACATTAAAAAGTTGCAGTCATTACTACACAGATGTAAATAAAAGGCATTAACGGCGCTCTAGTTCATCCATATTAAGATATTCTTAATATCTGTGACACTCTTCTTAGTGCCTTTGTGCCTTTGACATTCAGATCCTGCAGAAGTGCTGTAAATCAGTCCTTTTCTCTACCAGAAATACTTCCTAAAAGATTGCACCATGCTGTTAGATTGCACAGGAACTGGTCCATACGGTGAATTGCCGGGAACTCTCAGTCAGCCTTGGTGTGCACCTTAGAGTGCAAGCAAAATGTCAGATCTCAAGTTGATGTCAGGAAACTCTCTGAAGAAAGCCCTAAAGAGAAGAAATTTTTTTAGCTTTAAACAAGATAAACTTGGTCTGTTGGCTACCCAACAAATGTGAGTGAAGAGATATTCCCTTGCAATAATATGGAATAAGTGGACTTGTCCCTTCCCTCTCCTCTACTGTAAAGCTGAAAAGAGTTATGACACAGTAGGGTGAAATGAACAAAACTTTTCTGATGAACCAATTGAAAATTTAAGGGATTTTGAGAGAATGAAACTGGATGCAATCTAAGGTGTTGGAGAAACCTTTATAGTCATATGTAGAAATAAACTGTTCTGCGTAACTTAAAGATAGTTTGAGTTAGAGCTCTGAAATTGGCTGCTTTGGGCTCTTCTAAAATAAGAGGAATAAGGAAATGTAACCTCATTCTCAGAACATGTTTTCAAATAGTGTCTTGGTGAGCAGACAAATAAAAACAATATGAAGAAACATTGTGAGAACATCAACTCATACGCAAAGTTTTAACCTGTATATTTTGCATTGGAAGGGGAGGTTAGAATACCTTTATACTGAGTTTATTGGATGGATACATATTTCTTTTCCAGTTTTTTCCTCTAGAAATCAAATGTTGCATATCTGGAAAAAAACATTCACTTTGTTTTCTCACCTATCCAACTGTCTTCTCATTATATCATTAAAATTATGTATACAGCGAAGACACTAAGTAGTTAAATTGTAGGAAATTTTCACCAGAAGGAATTTTCTAATCTGCATATGAATGGTCTATAAATTCTGAAAAAAAAAAATACTGCTCTGATTAACTGAAGCCTCTCATCCAGAGTAGTCAAATACTGGCTGTTATTTAAATTTATGTGGTTCAGGTGTCAAGTAGGATCAGAACTCAGATTCTCAAGCTATAACTACAAACGAAAAGAAGAATTAAGTTTTCCTCAAATATTTTCAGCATAAGCTGAAATGAGACAACAGGATGTAGAAACTGATTGTTTATTAACCTACTGTGAAACTTGTCTTTTTCACATGGAGATATTAAGAAACAATTATAGCTAAGTTTCCGTGTCAAAGGCTTTCATGAGCCTGGAAATGCCACAATGTCTCAGTTCCTCTTGCCTCACACCTTCAACTCTAGATAATTTTACTCTCAAAGACTTTCGCAGCACTTATGTCACCCTTAAGAAGCAAGGATATCTCACTGTGGTTCAACAATAAAACTTTTTTTTTTTTGGCATAACAAATTAGAAAATGAGGTCATAGATTTCCCATGTACACAGCCATTTTACTACAGAAAGTAGAAAAGCTCCTAAGTTCTTCATCACTTACTGCAACTTCAGAAGATTCTTTCAAGAGAGTTTGACTGACGCTTAGGAACATGTGAAAATACAGTAGTCGCACCTTTATTTTCTAAATGAGTGTGTTAGGGTCACTGAATTAGTCAAAGAAAGGATTAATATGTTTGGTTTGGATTACTTTTGCTTCTAGGTTAGAGAAAGTGTGAATTTATTTTGGTGGTCTTATTGTAGTCCTCAGTGAAAGGCTTGCTAGTTCAAAACCCACCACACTACACAACACAAATCTGACAGCCCTGGCACAGGGAAAACGTACACAACCCGTATTAGAGCATCAGAGGTGTTGTAAGTCAGGAGTGGAGTGCCTTTTGCAGAGATATATGGAGGTGTTAATGCACAGCACCTGTCAGCGCTGTGCCTTGAAGCAGCTTGTGCTATAAATCTTTTGTTTTTGTGAACAGTAAAATCCCCCAAACTTACAAAGAAATATAAATGCAATAAAAAATATTTTCCCCAGCCCAAATACAGTTTATTCCTTATGAATAAACATGTGCTTTTCTGTAGCATATTTTTGAACCATGAGTTTCAACCTGCCAAGAGGTGAGTAAAGGGTAGCTAGAATATATACAAGATCCTTCTGAGAAAAAAAAAAAAAAAAAAAAGACTTAAACATGAACATAAACCATTTTGTAAGGTTTCTGAAATACAGCCTGCTGGTTCTGAAAATCTTTGAAGTTCCCTTGAGGATCTCCACTACAAAGTAATGGGTAAATTTGCTTTACTACCCCCAGGGGCATGATTTTTACCATTATCTGCTAATAAAAATAATATAAAAATAGTACATAAGAGTGAAGAAAATACTTTTTTTATATGAATACAAATTTAGTAAGATTTGAGAAGTGGATAAATTAAGAACCTTTATACATACCCAATACATTTGTTTCTCCATTCCCCCCCCAAAAAAAAAAATATTAAAAAAAGTTATATTTATTATTCTCATGTTTAATAAATAAGATTTTTTATTAAATGTTTTAGACCCTTTCTTAGTTATAAAATACAGCTATTATTCTGATCACCACATATTTATCTGATCACAGATAAGTATTAATATGGCTTTAAAACAATAACCCTGAAAATGTTAAAACATCCATGATGTATTTCTTAGGATTAAGTGATTTTAAATTTCTGCTTGCTAGTTTCCTTCTTATACTGTTTTCTAATTCTGAATATAAATCTAATTTATTCATATTTGTGGTTATGGTATAATGGTTATAATACATTCTGTGCGTGAGTTTAGCAAAAATCAATAAACCAACTTGCAATTGGAATATGAAATATCAATATGGCACAGGTTTTTTATATACTTGTATAATGCACATTAGTATTCTTGTCCTGCATGTAGCTCATAATGTCTTAAAATGCATATCGTTATATTGTTCATATCCACACTCTTGAAATGGGCTCGATAGATAAGGCTTAGTAAGACAAAACAGAAGATTTGTTTGCACAAAGATTATGTTAAGCTTGCTGGAAGCAGTAGTGAAATCTCAGGAGAAGAAATAAAAAGCAAGCAGGCAATCTGTGCGCCTCTTATCTCCCTGCGATTCCTAGAGGTTACATATAAGAAGATTACGAAACAACACACTGACACAATTGAAAAGCTGCCTAATGAAAACAAATTTGCCATGTTTGACAGCTTATATATATCATCATTTTTTGACAGTTACATAATGGGGAAAGACAATTTAATGCAATAAGAAGATTCAACTTTCTAGGCAAATTGTTTGGGATAGTTCTCTTACAAAGAAAGAAGAATTGAAATGACATTGGAATAACCCAATTCCAATACTCTGAAGAATCAGAAAGGCATTGATGGAAGTGATGCTATTGTTTTGATGGTTATTTAATTTTCTCAGGGAAATTTGAGAAAACAAAGTAGTTTGAATGGACTGGTCAACATATGATATCTACGGGCACTGTCATGACACCCTTGTTTAGGCAAAACTGATTAGTGCATACGTCAGACATTGAGACAGAAAGCTGGAAAAACCATACCAAATCCATCTCTATGCCAAAGCAGACTTAACTGGTTTAAGTTGCAGAAAATTATTCATGCTGTGTTGAATGTTCTTATATTCAGCTTTGTAGCAGTATTACTTCTCATAAATTCTTTACAGATCACATCTTTTAAAATATTAATATATATTAGATACTTGTTTCTGCCCTCTGTAATCTTTATTCCTGTCTATTCACATACTCAGCATCCCTCAAAGTGAACATCTTTTTTTTAAGCTTGTGATCACTTCCTTCCATTTTACCAGTGCACACCTTAGAATGGTTAAAATTGAATTCCTTGTGTTATTCGTAAGTAATTAGTAAATCAGGCAAAAACAAGACACTTTATTTATTATTCACTTACTTTGTGTGTGAAACAGCTTTCACACCCTTCTAGGCTAAAATTTGCACCACACTCACCGACTTCCACGGAAGTTCCATAAAACTTCTACTGGCATGTTGCAGTCTATCCAGGTACATACATACTCCAACAGAACTGTTGAAAATAGATATACTTCTGTTAGTAACATTGTACCAGAATTGCTTCTTTCACATATAAAGAAAGAATGAAACCTTACAACTAGGAGAGCATGAGCAACACTCATAGTTGACACTTTTATGAGTATGGTTGTACTGTATGGTTCAGGGATTATTACTTTTTTAATATAAATTAGAAGCATTTTAAGGGGGGAAAGTGAATACAGTATTTACTGGAAAAAATTAATTCTAAAGTTACTTTGGAGTTTATTTAACTTGGTCAGAATTAGTGAAACATTTCTGACAAAGGAGAATAAAATATGTCATAATTGTATATAAATAATCCTGTTTGAATGGTCAGTTTTTGTCCTGCTGTCCTGTTCTGGTTAGGGTGCACTATTGACTAGACACAAGTTATTTCTTTCACTGAAGCTACTCTTTCACACATGAACCCAGAACTTTCAGCTGAGTCTATGCCAGTGATGACAGACAGTTCAAAGTATTCTCTTTTCTGCTTCATTGCAAAAGCAGGTAAAGGCAAGCAGCCTACCATTAATGAGCTAAATGAATGCTTGGTCAACTAAATGAGTGGCTTAAGGAACACAAAGACTTTGACTAACTTGTGGTCCATGGTCTAGTGCTCACAAACACACCAGACAGTTATAAGAAATGCCATAGCATGTGGTAGTACATGCTTGAAGCAAATTAGGCTCATTGTTCTCTGCTCTGTCACCACAGAAGGTAGAAGTGAAGTAGCAATGCCCTGCAAATGAAACAAATACTTAGAGCTAGATGCAGGAATTCAGCCACTACCTTTGCAGGCAAGAGCAGGGACTGAGAAACTTTGACTCTGGATTGAAGTCTACCTCCTATCACAAGACAATGTCTCTCAGAATCATCATCCATCTTCTGGATCTACTAAACTTTTAGATTCAGTTTAGAAGAAGAGATGGAAACAAAGACAGTAGGTGACACTTCTAACTTAGCTATTTTTCCTTTTCAATGAGTACGGAGGTCCCTGAGACTTAGGCCCAGTAAATTATGTGACCAAGAACAGCCTCAATGAATGATCTTTCAATTCAAGCTTTATAAGTCTTGTAAACTACCTGCATTTATGATATTGAATGACTAACAAACATGTTTTGAATAAATCTGCTGAGAAGAGACGAAGGCAAAACACAAAGGAATTTCGACTGAGCTGTCTATGGTTTCAAGCTAGCGAAGGAAGTCAGGAAAGACCATTCATTTTCTTGTTATGGATGACAGATGGATTTGAATAATCTTCTAAATACAGAAATCCAATTTATTTAAAGTGAAATTAATTTTCTTTATCCAAAGAAAAGATGTCTAAAAGATGTCTATCCGAAAATCTCTCTGAACACATACTTTTCTCCATTGAGCTGAAAAATCAGATATTCCAATAATCATGTGCCAGTAAAGCACTCCTAACTATAAACATGTTTTCAGGAAAGTAATTTCTTATTGGAACAAATGACTGATATTACTGAATGAAAAGATCATCACTCATTTTGCAAAGGTAGAATTCTAAAGAGAGAAAATTATTTCTTATGCAAATTCTTTTTTCTTTATTATATCTCCTTATACATGTATTTTTTAAACTATATTATCACATATTAATTTTCTGTTAAATTTTCAAGAAAAAAAAATAATTCTATACTGGGCAACATGAACATAAGTTTTTAAACTGGCTCCCAGTGTATTACATGACTCCCATGAGCTTTCAGACAAATATTAACTCAAGCCCAGGGAGTTTTTTTCCTTCTTGGCCCAGGCATAGTTTCTCCTTGAAAAAATTAAGCCCATTTTAGCTTGTTTGGGAGATGAATCCCAGATTTTTTGTACATGTTGCAGGTTTTTGATATATCTGTGTGGGCAAGGCATAGATATATTTGAAGTTACCTTTCCAGATCCCATCAAAGCAAAATAGTAAGCCCAAGCCCCTTTGTAGGTCCTTGCATAAGGAAGTGTAGTAGGCACTGTGTGTAGAAGGGATCTTGAAATGTCTCATTCTTAACTCTATTGTAAGAGATTACTTCTCGAGAAGGATCCGGGCTTCACAGAGACCTAATAACTGTCAGCAAAAGAAATGGTATTGTACACATCTGGACAAGGGAGAGCCTTTCTGACTCTTTCTTGCCAAAGTCCATATACTTCCACCTTAACTTTTTCAAAGTGGTCCACCAACATCCCTAAAAAATTATTTTGGGAACTGCGTTGAAAAGAATTATTTTGATTGGGAAAGCTTAAAACATTTTGGCTTCCTCTCCTTTATCTTGTTTCATTCAGCAAACTCAGTTTAGTCCTTATTACAAACTCTACTTCAAATCTTTATGTGTCTTTCCCCACTTTACAATTGATGAAGACTACCAAAGCTTATTTGACAAGAGACTTCAAACTCAAGAGTGGAGAGGTGTAGACCTTAACAACAAGAGACTATGTGAGTAATTAGTAAAAGGAGTATTTCAGTCTGAAATTAAGGAAAACTATTTTATCATGAGGAGAGACAGACATGGGAACAGGTTTCCCAGGGAGGTTTTACAGTCCCTGTCCTTGATGGTTAGCAAGTTTTGACTGGACACAACTATGACCAGTCTGGTTTGATCTGAGAATTAACCCTAATTTGAGCAGGGAGCTGGACTAGAGATGCCCTGAAGTTCCCTCCACCCTGAATTGTCTTATAAAGATGGGTCTTTTTTGTGTCCCAGTCTGTTTGCTCTTCTACATTAACTGTTGAATTTTAATTCTCCATATTATTTTAAAGAATATTAGTATTAGAAGTAATTTTGTATAAAATTAACTTTTAAGCTTGTGTCACTTTTTACTTCCTCAGATTCCTTCTAAATGTTAACAATAGGCTTAAACATAAGTTTAATTAGTATGCTGCTTCTGTTTTTTTTTTCCAGATAATTAATGAAGATATTAAAAACTTTTACTCAACAAAAGTCATAAAAAATTACCTCTTTTGTAGCAGTAATTCAGGTTGCTAATTCCTTACAATGACTGGCATCAATGTTACTATAACTCATCATTATCTGAATATCCATTAACTTAAAATATGACAGAGAAATTTATATTAATGTTAACTTAATGCTTAATTTACATTTACAGCTGGGTTTAATTATTTGAACAGTCACCAAAAAATTAAAACCTGTAATCAGTGAGGTTTTACCTTTACGGATAATTTTCTGGGAATTTAATAAACAAAAATTCATCATAAATATGATTAATTGTTTCTAGGGCTTTGCCTTTGAAATTACTTCCCAACTGCCTTAATTTCAGAAGTTGAATGTTGCATATATATTTATTAAACTCTAATAAAATAAAATACCCCCACCCCAAAAAAACCCCAAGAAACAAAAACCCCAAACCAAAACCCACACAAAAGAGGAATTTAAGAAACAAACAAACAAACTGCAAACCTCCTGAACCCCGTCTCTGTCCTCTCTATTGGTGTCTCAATGGACTGTTTAGACAATGTCATCTGTTGTTCATTATTAATGTGATAAATTGTTAAAAATGTGGCAATTTCACAAGATTTGTTCATTTTCAATGTTTTACAAGGCAATGTAATGCATTGCAATAAAATGCAATTGCTTTACACTCAGGAAAGAGAGAGAGAATTTGAAGTAATAGTCAGGAAGTAGTCCACAATGTTATGCTTTAAGATATTTGAAGCAAAAAGCGGACAGATATTGACATATGGGGTTGTGTATGCAAGTATCCAGCATTTCTGCATTCTCTGATGTGAAAAAGATGCAGATGTTACTGGAGGTTGCTACTGAATTTTAAAGAATCAAAGAACAAAGGATAATTTGAGCTGGAAGTGACCTCGGGAGGTCTCTATTCCACGCCTCTGCACAAAGCAGAGTCAGCTATTATAGAATCATAGGAATATAGAATATGGGAGTTGGAAGAGACCCACAAGGATCACTGTGTCCAATTCCTGGCCTTGTTCAGGACACCCCAAGGTCACACCATGTGCCTGAGAACATTATCCAAACGCTTCTTTAACTCAGACAGACTTGATGCTGTGACTACTGTCCTGGGGAGTCTTTCCAAACCTTAATCACCCTTTGGGTGAAAAACCTGTTCTTGACATTTAACTTAAACCTCCCTCAGCTTCATGGTTACCCATGGTTTTATCTAGTTAGGTAACCTCTAATGAAGGAAAATGCATGTCTCTGGACAGCTAGTCCCATTGTTTGACTGTCCTCATGGGGAAAATTGCCTTTTATATGTTTATAGCAAAATTTTACAAAGAGCAAATCAATATTCTAATTTATCAGGACAGGGATAGAAGGTTTCCTTTTTTTTAAAGTCAAAGTCAACATCAAAAGTAGGATGTGTTGTCATTTAAATTCTCTCAGTTGACAGGTTTGAGTTTACTTAGTGATGGAAATGCTCTCTAAGTGAGGTTGCTCCCCAGGTAAGTGCAGCAGTTGTACTGGACAATGGCTTGTTACATTTAGAGCTGAATTATAATTGTCCAGGCTGTGGACAACTACTGTCCCTTTGTTTTGTTCTTTTATATCTTTCTGGAATGCATAAATTAATATTTTTATGAAATGTCTGCAGAAAGGGAAGAATTATATAAATTGCCATATTCTCCCTCTAAAGCTAATAAAAACCTTCTCCTTACACCTACCATCTTCTTAAACTGCAATAATTATAAGCAAAATTTTCTAATTTCTTTGTTTTTCTCTAAATTTGTAAATCCAGATAGAGCAAAAAGACTTCAAACTTCTTGTCACACTGCAGCTATTAAGAAGATGGACTATTTATATATCCCTTAGCCAGAAGATAAGCATAGTCCTTTCACCCTAGCCAATTTATCCTTTGCATCGATACAAGCTTTGATAAGCCCCTCAGCTTCATTAGTGCTATTTGTGATGTGTAACTATGAGAGTGGAGCAAAGGTAGGATCTATAATTTTTCAATATTTGTTCTGAAAACACATTAGTAAAAGTCACTCATATTTAAGATATAAAAGAAATAGAAGTTGGAAGAAAAAAATGCAGCCTTCTAGGATTCACACCTTGCCTAAAGTTAGTGGTTTTTTTGTTTGTTTTTTTTGGGTTTTTTTTGGCAAAGGAAAATCGATAATACCTCCCAGGTCTCTGAAAAATTTTAACGGCTGGAGACTGAAAGTTTCAAGTAAAAAAAAAAAAAAATAAGCCTCAAAGAAGTAGAATGCCTTGAAGTATAATTGAAATTTTGCTCATTAAGGGCAAACCTGTGAAGACTTGACATTTCATCCTTTTCATCTAGAGTTCCTAAGAAAATAGGCTTGAAAAAGTTGTACAAAGGACTGAACTTTTTTCTCGCAGTGTTACCTTTTGACACAAACCTTAGAGTCAGTCTTTTGATTTTCAAGAAGCCAGCAGTGTAATTTTGAACCTTTTAGCCACATGTTGACCAACAAGAGCATATGCTAAAGGAAGTTACACTGTCATATTCATTATAAATAGATTCTAGACATTGCTGCTGTTCCAAGTACTTTGTTGATTTCCCTCTCTAGACAGGATCGACTCTTTGGTACAGGTCTACAAAGGGCTAAACTCGGAGGCAAACTATTCCAAATAGACAGTGTCAAACAGAGCAAACGCTGGAGAGCCAACAGTATAAAGGTCATTGAGAAACATCTCTTTTTCTGTATTTGTATACACTGCATTTCAGGAAAGACAACAAAGCCATCTCTGTTCAAATATTTCAGACCATAAATGACTGCGATAATTTACACTGAATTATCAGCCCTAGGGAATTTAGATACAGTTCTCTTTTTCCCACCCCATGTCCCTTTTACACCACCATTATTTATCCACTTAATTTTATCTATCCTTTCTGTGAACTGCAGCCCACATTTGCAGCCTTTTCCCATTTGTTGTTTTCTCATAGATTATTATCATTACTTCCCATTGTCTCCTCTTTCTTCCACATATCCTGATTTCCAAGTTTTATATAGTCATTACAGGATGGTGATTATGTGTTTTCTTTGAATATTTGGTTAAACTTTTCATACAATGATCAACATCTACATTATTAAGACTGTTTGGATTTACTGCTGGTTAAAGATATTTATCTTACATAATGAATAACTAAGTAAAAGTTTTTTATATACTCATTGTTTCCAAGAAGACTCACATCTTGTATATTTTTTTTCAAAAAAATCCACAATGTGTCATATCTGTTGAGTGTTAAGGAAACTTCCCTGTCCGACCATCCAGGAGCCACTCTGTCAGTCACTCTCACATCACCTGAGCTGGGACCAAGGCCCCTTTGCAGTTGCACGCAGTCAGATGAGTTTCTTTATGGGCTCGGCCCAGCCCCGGGTTTCCCATAGCCTGGCTGGAACCACAGGATGCTTGGCCCTTTGTTATGCAAAGAGTGTGCAGGTCCCAGACTCTTGCCTGGGGGTTCCACCACCCCGAGGTCAATCTGCAGCTTGCAAACCTAGCTACCTTCACTGAATGTTTTCCTCAACAGTGAGTATAGAGATTGGTTAGGACGAACTGCTACCATGTAATTGAAAATTCATCACATCGGGGAAAAAAGAAGTTTCTATCTTTACTGAGCTACAATACCCTCGGGCTCATGATTTACAAATAAAAGCTTGATCAACGGTAACAAAACTTTACTGAGTCCCACGATACTGTTTTAGCATTTTGAGAAGCAAGTTCACGTGCTTAAGAGATGAATTTATGAAATTGAGATCTAAGGTTTTTGGAATAAGAAAGTAAGTCAACTATCCAGCCTGCTCTAAAATATCCCCAGTGATTAAGGGTCTTTATTTTTTCTATTAAGTTTATTGCTTTTGGATAATTTCTGGGCAGTTTCATGTTATTGAGCACTGAAATTGTTAGTTTTAAAATCTAAGGGGAACAACACTGACAGGTTTGACTCATCCAAGAAGAGATAATTCTGTATAATAGTTTTGAATGTGATATGTTTGGAATAGATTAAAGAAGAATTTAGACATTTAAATTCTAATCTGAATCCTTTGGTCCTGGAATATAACGTGAAGAATTTAGAGATGAGTTACTGTTTCCTATTGAAAATGCTCTTTTGTTGGAAAAAAACAACTCAGTTGAGTCTATAATCTCTGTCAGGAAGATATTCTGTTTGGAATATCACAGTGCTAAGTGTTTCTATCCTCATTACAACTTCATAGACCAAAATATCTGGATCTAAAAGTTCTGCTTTGAAAGACATCTCATAAATTGTATGTTAAAGGTCTGACATGTTGAAACTATTGCATATCTTCAGGTAGTCTGCAAAAACACAAAACCTAAACTTAAAGTTAGGCATTCCGTATATGTCTAAAATATATTACATATAGCATAAGTCTCTGATGATACGCCTAACCAGCTATGTGCTTGAACCCTCCAGTGCCTTCAAGTAAGCCCTAGGACACTTTCTTAAGTCAACACATTTCTCTGAAAGTGGAAGAACTAATTCAAAAAGTGTGTAACTTTTAGCTATCTTTTTATCTAGGTTCACAAGCACCAATTAGATGTGTTCCAGATGGCTCTTTTTGTGGCCTAGCAAAACTGTGCCCAAAATATACCCGTATGCATTAAGTCAAAACAAAGACGTATGAAATTACCACTTTTGTGCACTGGCTATTTCACTTTGTCTCCAGATGCACAGGTATAATGAAAAAAAGCATGCCAGAATGACTGTCATCACAGAGCTAGAAGGAAGGAGATTGAAAACCACCCATCATTTGGGCAGTAATATTAAGAATGTACTATTTTTGATGTGAAGAACCCCTAAGTTTATATCTATTATTTGCCATTATAATACTCTATCACTTTATTTCTCCTGCTTCAGTATTATTTTTTTGTATTTCAAAGGCAGTTCTTGCTAGAAAATTCTACTGATTGTATTGAGTTTGCATGGAAATGTTTTACTAGTGTGGGGATCTACGTGGCTTCCATGGGAAGCTGCTAAAAGCTTCCCCCATATCTGAGTGAGCTAATGCCAGCTGGGTCCAAGACAAACGCATCAAGACTGAGGCTGTCAGCAGTGGTGGTAGCACCTCTGGGATAACAGATTTAAGAAGGGGAAAACAGTAGCTGCAGCCAGCAAAGAGAGGAGTGAGAATACGGAAGAGAAACAGTTCTGCAAGCACCAAGAACCATGAAGAAGGAGGTGGAGGAGTTGCTCCAGTGCTCCAGGTGCCAGAATAGATTCTCCTGCAGCCCATGCTGAAGCAATCTCCTGACAGAACCTGTAGCTCAGTGGAGGGAGGAGCCCACAGTGCAACAGGCAGCATTTATGACTCCATGGGGGACACACGCTAGAGCAGTCAGTTCCTGAAGACTGCATAGAAGGGGCCCACAGCGGAGTAGTTTTTAAAGAACTGCAGCCTGTGGTAATGATTCATGTTGAAGAAGTTCTTGAGGGTCTTCTGTTGGAGACATGCCATGTCAGAGTAGAGGAAGAGTGTGAGGAGTCTCCCCCACAGAGGAGGAAGGGGCAGCAAAGACAACAAGTGATGAACTGAATGCAGTCCTCATTCTCTGTCCTTCTGTGCCACTGGGATGGAAGAGGTACAGATTTACAGTTGTAAAGTTGAGCCTGGAAAGAAGAAGGGAAGGTGGGGGGATGTGTTTTTTAGATTTGTTTTTATTTCTTATTACCCTACTCTTATTTGATTGGTAATAAATTAAATTATTTCCCCAAGTCGAGTCTGCTTTGCCCATGATAGTAATTGTTGAGTGATCACTCCCTGCCCTTATCTTGACTCAGAAGCCTTTCAATATACTTTCTCTCCCCTGAACAAATGAGGAGGGCAGTGGCTTGGGTAGGCACATGGTGGCCAGAATGGTCAACCCACCACAGCAAGTGCTGATCAGTTACTCAGAGGGACTATTAGAAATACCTAATGTTCTTCTTAGACTAACCCTCCCATAAAGATATGGTCTGTCCAGAACACTGGAAAGACTAAAAAATAGTTTCTCAACAAAGCCAGAGAATATAAAACATCTTACTCATATCTATCCATGTTGAATTATAGGACTATCTGCAAGAAGTTTCACAGAGCATTAGCTAGAACTAATTTTATTTGACTGGTTTATATTTTCTGGGATACTAATATAGGGTTAATTACTCATTATAGACCATTTCAAGATTTATTTTCAGGGGTTGTCTTTAAACAGCACAGAAACTCAAAAATGTCAAGGTATTCTGTAGACTTCTAGAATTCTGTGTATGCTGTGAGTGTCTGCTGAGTCATTTAAGCAGCAATCCCAGTCCTGCAATAAGCACCATAAGATAGATTTAGTAATAATAGAAACTTTTAACATAAGAACATAAATTCCTCAATCCTGTGATGTTAAATTCATGCTTGGACCCTTACAGCTGTGCAGAACCTAACAGGCTTTCTCTAGTCACTCTTTGGATTTTGCTGTATAGACAAACCTGAGGAGAAGTAGAACCGCTTGCAAAACAAAATGGAACAAGATGACAAGATAACCAATACTGTCATTTAATATGTTTCAGAGTATCATTTGTCTCTGCTTACAAGTTTGAGAACAACTGGCATCAAGAGTTTGACTGATGTCTGCAAAATGTTGAAATGATATAAACAATTTGGCAGCAAGAGGAAAATCTTTCCTTAGCACTCTTCACTTACAGTTATATATTTTGTCACAGTAATAGTAGATACAATGAAGATGCGATCTAGTGGGCACTAAATGTCAATTAGAAAGAAAACAAACAACTTTGTAATATTCCTGAAGTAGAACATAAATTCTTTTACAGATTTTGGGGTTGATACAAGTATTTTCCCACAGAAATGCTATATATACATGATTTGTTCCATCAAAAAAAAAAAATGCTGTATTTGTTTTCCAATAACTGTTAAATAAGCATATTTAAGAGATCCAGAAACAAATGGGATAAATGTTCACCCTATAGATAGATTCTCTTATCGTAAATCTGTGACCTATGTATAAACCAAACTATCTTATACTAGCCCTTTAAGTCTCAGGTATTAAATTGTAATCGATTTACATTTGATTTAGGAAGAAATAGTTACACAGAGAAGAGTAAATATTGATTAGACATTGGAGGAGCCACTGAACGATGAAGCTCTTCCAGCAAGTCATAACTCATGAAAACATACCTGGCTTCATTTGTTTAGTATATGCAGGTCTACTGTATTGCTTGGGTGGGTGTGTTTGCACTCAGATTGGTGAGACCTGGAGTTGAGGGGGCAACCTGTTTCTGTGTATGTGGGTGAGAGAGAAGTAAACGGTCTGTTAGCAAGTGAGCATCTGGCATCATCTGCAAAGAGGCGAGCTCAAGCTGTTGAAACCATCTGTGAAGAGGAGAGAGATACTGAGAGAGAGAGAGAGAAAAGAGTTTCAGAGACCAGCATAAAGTACCAAAACTGAAAAGCTACGTTATTAAATAGCAGACCTGCTACAAGTGAGTTCTTAACTACAAGACACTTTTTGGATTCTGATAGAAAGAGAGAGTGAAGTTTCCCTAGGGGCACAACCATCCATCTCTGCAGCACATCAGACATCAGGACACACCTTATGTACGGTGAACATCATAAGTCCACAGAGGTCCACGTGCTGTAAGACGAAAAAGTCTTTTGACTTTTATTTTTTTTATGGTGAAAATGCAGACATACCAATCGTCAAAAACATCCCACTCAACTTCCCAGCCTCTGCTATTGAAACCTGTACTTGGTGAGTTCTTCATGTATTCCTTTAAGCAAGGAAACTTTGCTTCCTCTTTCTTAATCATATTTAAACTTGTCTCTTTTAAACCATTAAAACCATTAAAATATTTCTAGAAGAATTTGTACAAATCATCGTGGTGTTCATTGCCTCAAGGAGGTAGCACAAATCCTCCTTACTGGACCCCTCAATTTAAGCAACATCTTGTCACTTTTAAAACCTTTAAAGTTTATTCCCACTGCATCTGCAGTTGTACATGGAGGATGAAAATTCCTACTTCCACACTGGTTGGAATCCTGGTTTCTGTTTGCCTGTTTGTTGCATTTTTTCACACAAACAATGTAATTTTTTTCATGTTCCCTCTTCTGTGTGGAAACAACTCTATAAAATCCTTACTTCCACTTTAAATCCTTCCTTCAAGCTTGTCTTTGTGGCAATGATAGAAACCACTTGTCAGTGATTAGCCAGCTGGTGTGACCACTGCTTATTGCACTGGTTACAGCTGTCTTACTGCTACTTTTCTGTTTCCTCTCCATCTGTCTTATCCACCTGCTGTCTCTCATTTCAAACTTAAATTTAAGCTCCCTGGACAAAAACTCTCAATTTGTTATGCTTGCACAGTGCCTAGCACAGTGTGTCCTTAGCTATATGTTCTCCTTCAATACAAACTAATATGCGATAAGCTGTCTGAGAAAGAGGGATGGTGTGTATTCTGCATCTTAGGGTGGATTTACACCATCTGTTCCCTGAAATGGAAGCCTGAACAAGTTTAAAAACTGCTGGTTGTCTCAGCAAGTTATCTGGGAAGTAGAATAAAATAGCACATTTTGAGTTCCGGGCTGTTGTGACTGGACTCCAGCAAAGGTTGAATGGGCATGTCTTTACACAGCAATGGAAAAGGTAAACTTGGGAATATATCTGTTGCAAGAAGGACAAAAACCTATACTATAGGTATATATATAGCATATACTATACAACACAGAGGTGCATACACAATGTTTTTACTGTAATACCATTGGCTGTAAACCTACCCACAGAACAGGGTTAGTAATAATCACAGAATCTCGAAAAAGAGAAAGTGAAAATTGTGCAGTTTTGTTTTAATTTCACCACTCCAAACTTTTCTTCTATTTTCGGCCATTGCTTAATTTTAGGGATTTAATTTAATTACAGATTTTTTTCAAAATTATTAGTATTACTACTAATACTAGGAGGATATCTTTTTTTCCAAGAAGGTTTTTCTAAATATTTCCACATCTAATTCAAATGCTGTACAACACCATATCACCATCCTAATTCAAATACACTTCAATAATTTCTATTTATTGTGGAATCACATTGCTAAATCTGTACATATGGTTGGAAAGGCTATGATAAGCTCCTGTGTGATAAGGTCCAACATGTGATGTTGTGAAAACATTAACTATATGAGATTAAATTTCTTATTGCCTAAAGACAAATTTACATGCTCAGATTTAGAGAAATTCTATTTACCTGTTCATAAATCTGCAGCTATGTAAGAATGGAGACAGTATGCTTTAAAGCATAATTCAAGTGCTTGATACTTGTTTTGGATATCTACAGCTTGCATATAGAAGAAGTAGGCTGGAATAAAATAGGACCGTAAATTTGAGGCACAAAACCTAAACTTCCACCATCTACACAGATTGTCTTATCCTGCTTAATGGATGTCTGCCAAAAGCTTATTTATTCTATATTCAAAATTTCCCAGATCCTGTCATGCACAGTTTGCTCTGCTAAACTTCAGATGTATGTAATACAATGACAGATCTAGCAGAGATAATATGAATGAGTGCAAACTCATTCACATTACTATTAAGATTTAGAATTTCAATATTACTTTCTATGTTTTTATTCCTGGTTTCTGTGTTATCTTTTCTGAACTGATGACTTTATTTACATGGTGTTAGAAAAAAGACAAGGTAAGAATCTTACCCTGAAGTATCAGTGAAAACAATCAGACAATACGCAAAAACAGTAGAACAACTGAAAATCCAAACAAGCAACCAAGCATAAAACCTCCTCTCCTTGCAAAAAAACCTCCCAGGACAAAAGCTTCAGAAGTTCTTAGATTTTCACTATGAACACTTCTTGATGCCTGCTCCGAGGACCACTCCCCAAGTAGGAATGTATCCTAGCAGCACTCAGATTCCATTACTTGCTTTCCTTCTCCTCTCTCACCCTCCGCCTCCCCCAACCCCCTGCTTGCCTTCCATGCAAAAAAATCAGACACCACAGTCTGAAGTGAAGCAGTGAAGTGGTCCAAGAGATCATCTTATCTGGTTGATTAGGAAACTGCAACCTTCAGGCATTTTGCAGCTTGCCCCAGCAGGTAATGGTAAATTGGTATGCTGGGGATTAAATCTTTTAGACTTAAATGGAAAAAGCCAAAACAAGAACCACAGGCAGAAGACTGATTTGCAAAATCACAAGAGAATTGAAGAGATTTGAGAAATATTTTAAGGCAGCTTATCCTTTTTTTTTTTTTTTTTAAACACTGAGGGATTTGCTATTAGAAGAAACTGCTAAGTGAAATAATGAATTATTTTAGTTGACCTGAGCTGCTTTTACCGTGCATATATTTTGGTCAGCTGGAAGGCATTGTGATAAATGAAAGATTATTTTGATTAAATTACTTAGTATAGTGCAGTGGTTTAACCCCAGACAGCAACTCAACTACACATGGCCCCTTGCTCACTGCCTCCCCAGTCGGATGGAGGTCAGAATGGGGAGGGTAAAAGTGATAAAACTTGTGGTTTGAGATAGAGACAGTTTGACTGGTAAAGCAAAGCAAAGCAAATAATTCATTCACCACCTCCCACTGGCAGCCAGGTGTTTAGCCATCTCCTGAAGAGAAGGGCTCCATCTTAAGTGGCTTGGGGTGGCAAATATCATCACTCCAAGTGTCCCCTCCTTCCTTCTACTTCCCTAGCTTTATATGCTGAGAATGATGCCATATGGTGTGGGACATCCATTATCTCTGTTGGAGTCAGGTGTCCTGGCTATGTCCCCTCCAAACTTCTTGTGCATTCTAAGCCCCATTGCTTGGTTTGATGAGATGAGAAGCAGTAAAGGCCTTGACTTTAAGCAAGCACTGCTCAGCACTAGTGAAAGCATCCCTTTGTTATCAACACTGTTTCCAGCACAAATCCAAAACACAACCCCACAACAGCTACTGTGAAGAAAATTAACTCTAATCCATTCAAAACCAGCACAGATAGTATAATACAAAATTGATTATATCTTCTGGTATTAGATTTGTGTCAGAAGTGTTGCCAGTGGGTCAAAGGAGATGATTTTCCCCCTCTATTCTTTTCTCTGAGGACACCACATGGAGTACTGTGTTCAGTCTGGAGGCCTCAGCATAAGTGTGGTGGTATAGTTTTCTTGGTTTTGGTCTGGGCCTTCCTTGGTAGCAAGGTTGTAACTAAGGAAGTATTCCACACCGTTCCTTCA
>JAWWMP010000116.1:72428526-72446831 GCA_035047865.1 Dendrocincla tyrannina | reverse complement strand
TTTTGTTCTGTAGATTCATAGTGTTTGATTGTATATAATTGTAATATATGTGAATATATATATATATACTTTTACTATAATTTTCTTTTTGGGTACTTTTTTTTCCCTTCTCTCTTGGGAGGGGGGATCCGTGTGGCCAGCAGTTGGGCTTGGCAAGGAGCCAACCCAAACCTCCACAATAAGAAAGATGTGGACCTTCTGGAGTGAGTCCAGAGGGGGGCTATGAAGACGATAAGAGAGCTGGAGACGTCACTGCGCACTTCCAGTACTTAATAGAGGACAAGAGGAAAAGTGGGAAGGGGCCCTTTATCAGGGACTGTTGTGATAGGACAAGGGTAACGGCCTTAAACTGAAAGATTCAGATTAGACATTAAGAAGAAATTGGTGCTGAGGCAGGGTGCTCACAGAAGCTGTGGGTGCCCCATCCCTTGAAGTGCTGAGATGCTGAACAATCTGATCTAGTGAAAGGTGTCCGTGCTCATGGCAGGAGGGTTTGGAACTAGATGATATTTGAGGTCCAAGGCACTCTATGAATATTTGCAGTCTATTTGAATATTTAAGTATTGAGTATTTAAGGTTATTATATAATTAATGCTATTGAGAATTAAAGATTTAGACCAACCCCTGCCAAAGCAATTTTTTGGGGGTTTGAGTTTTATTCTGTGTTTGCTTGAGATTTCCTAATGCTGATGACTTTCCTGGGGAATAATTTACTCTCTTAGTTACTTTTCAGTTTAGAACCTTTAACAAATCTGAGCATGTAACCCAAGTAAAGTTTCTCTCAGTTTGCTTCCCATATGTCCTTTAAGGAAGTATGCATTTTTTTTTTTGACATTTACAGATACTGGCACAGAAAATTAATTTCCCTGAAGTGGAAGGGAAATTGCACTGGCAGTATAATTACACAAGTTAAATTTGCATCCACTTTCTCAAAAATAAAATTTCCAGCAACATAAGGAAATGTTCTAAACACCTCAATTTTTTAGGTTTGTAGTATTTTACCTGTGCCCTATTGGTTAAGGGCACTAATATTTATCTCTGATTGTCAATTTTGAAGTTAGATAATTACAGTTACTAACTTGTATGATTGCTAACTTTACTCAGGAAGTGGTCGAAACTCTGTAATAACAATTATTGTCACCCAGAATGTGCAGGAGCCAAGCAGTTACACGCAATTACAGTTACTTTAATTCCTGTAATTATTCATATTTCTTTACTATTTATTATACTACTTTATACTACTTTATTTATTATATTACTTTTATAGTAGCATGGTCTCTTTTTTTTTTTTAATGTCCATAATAACAAAGATGATTAAAACAAGCCTGAGATGTTACTGATTCATCTACTCTTCTTCATTACTTTCCACCATTGTTTGTTTTCTGTATGTTCTGCACCAACACCCTTAATTTTTTCTTTTTTCTTTTTTTTAGGAAAAAAACCCAACAAACTTACAAAAAAAATAATTTAACAATGTTTCTGAGTACTCTTTGTTTCTGATTTGGGGCTATTTGAAAGTTATTAACTTGTTAAATTAATGTAAGTGGAAAACACTAATTCTAGTAGTATTTTTTTCAGTCTTCTTAAGATAGTAAACCACAGTACATTAATTAGATATAGGCTAACTTGATCCAGGAGATTTTAGTTCTTAGGAATCTAATGTTTGAAAGAAATAGTTGGGTACTAAACTTCCTGGGAGCTAACTAGCTCTATATTTCATTACAGTCCAACTAATTCATGTTTCAGTAACTAATGACAGTTGGACTAATGACAGGAAAGCCATATTTTAAAAAAGATATACAAAAATAAGAAGTAAGTAAAGCTTGCGGTTTGTTGTTATTTTGGGGTTTCTGCATAATATTTGTAGTCTCATTTTTCAATCAGGTCTACCCGTCAATCACAAGTGTACTGTCCTCTTCTCCAGGGCGGGGGGGAAAACAAACAAAAAATCACCACCACCACCACCAAAAACCAACCAACCATCCAACCAACCAACCAACCAACCAACCAGTGGAATGATAACTTCTTATCTTAGAACAAGATGTCTATTGTGAGAAATAAATTTCTGACTAAAGAAGGAAGTCCACTAAAATTTCAATCACTTACTTCTCTGCCTGATTACGAGAAGGACATCTGCATTTGTTTTCTATTGTTTTTCTACTTAAAACTGAAAGAAAAAAGAAAGGAGAAAAAAAAAAGTCAAAAAAAGAAAAAAAATAATAAAAAGGAAAAAGGAAAAAAAAAAACATAAGCCAGGAAAAGGTATGGGGAAAAAAAAAAGAAAAAAAGAAATATTGATTTTATTCAGTAAATTCATAGATGTGCCTTCACTCTGCAAGCAGTCTTTCAGTTGACTATAAAAGGGCCTTGATCATGTAAGTAAGGAAGAGAAAGAGACTAGTCATAATTTTCTTGTCTTAGGTTCATTGCACACATATAGTTTTCATTATATGAGCTTTGGGAAGAGGATTACAGCTTCAGGGAAGAGGAATGAGTCTCAAGAATTTTGTCACAGAATGAAAAATTCAAGAATGGCTTCTGGGGAGCAACCATATCCCAAAGTTACTCTTTTGTAACGTGCTACCTTCTACCTCAAATATTACTCAAGGAAAGCTGCCTGTTTGGTTTGTATTCAGAAATGTACAAATAGTGAGAAGTAAAACACTCAGTAAATACAGCACAAAAGCTAAGAGCTTTATTTTGCTTTTCTACAGTATTTGAGATAGTTAATTGTTAATGAGAGTTTTGTATCCATGCCTTTGCTAAAACTGCTGTTTATGAGGTTTCTGGTAGCCTATATTATAGGTGTTGCAAGGTCAACAACTAATTACTCCTGTTCATTCATATAATTCTTGTTTGCCTCTAACACCATCCTATCTATGAAATTATAACTCAGAGGTGGCTAGAACCAAGATTAATTTTCAGATTTTTCCTGTCTCTTTAGTCACAATTCTTTTCTCTGAGAAGGAAGTAGAACCATCTTACAGAAAACAAGACACCTGAGGTTTGAAAGTACCATTTAAAGACAACAGGAACTTTTGCATCTGTACTTTGTTTAAGGAAGAGGAAAAATTATTAAAATCTGTAAGGAATCAGATATCTTGTGGGACTATAAATTGTTTGCTGCTTGCTTTTAAAAACAACATCCCTGGTAAGCTTGTGTGCTGTTTAAGAAAAGATGTATTTTACAAACAGAACATATCTTTTGGAATTCTATAACACAAACTGTGCCTACAGAGGGACCTTCTGCCTGAATGAGAGGTTATTCCAGCCCTCTAATGTAAAGTAAAATTAAAATTGCAGTCAGAAAGAGTCCCAGAGGCAGAAGTAAAAACAGCTTGGAGCTATCATTTTTTCACACACTGCTACTGCCTTTCAGAAGGTTTCAATGCACAATATCACTGAATGAGAAATGCTATATTTCTTATTCCAACCAATCTTTTAAGATCAAAGCAGCTATTTTATTCCAGTGAATAACCTTATCTTGACACAACAGCTAGTAACCCTGCTACTGTAGGATACTCTGTACTTTGCTAAACACAAGTTTGCCTCACCATCCTTTCATTTTAGCTCATGGTCTCTGGCATAGGAGCATCTGTATTACAATCAGTAGGGAGACTGGTCAGTCAGGAATATCTGCTTTTAGTTAGTCCAGGATAAATTCTGGGGTGTTTCATGGAAAGGTAGTTCATAATCAGAAGAGTGTTTGAAGAGGGAAGATACAGGAATAAACCAAAAAGACCTTTATTCACTCTTGGAGATATATTCTAATGCATGGCCAGTGTCCTTATAAGCCCAAAGAAAACCTGAAAATGTTGGTAGGCAGATTATTTCTGACTATATATACTAGAAGATAAATCTCAATTCCTTAAATTAAGAAGTAGAAATCTTTGATTGATGTTTAATGTAGTAATATGTCTGATAGAAGGGTGAAGTACATTCTTAGTCCTACTAGGAAGACAAGTTCGTGCTTTCTCAGCTACCTGACATGTTCTGGATATTAATGTACAGTTTGAAGTTTTAGTTGAAAGAAACAGAATGAGAATCAAAACACAAATTATGTAAAGAAGACATTCTTGCAGGTTTTATTGGAACAAATGCATATTTTTAATTAATGTAGCCATTAAGCTTATAATTTCTCAGATTTCATAAGGTTAGCTCACATAAATTAGACACGTGAAAATTTATTTGTAAAGTTTCTAAGATTGTTTTACTTGATTAAAATCAATTTTAGAAACTTAGGTCTAGAAATTTATTGAGCATAAGACATAGTCAAGAGTGACAGGGAGCTATAGATCCTTGGAAGTTGATATATATATATATACATATAGATATATTTGATAAAGTAATAGCTCTTGTGACAAGACACCTTTAGAAGAACTGAAATCAAGTATTAACTACATAAAGAAAAGAATTCTATGTTAGGAGAAAAATTAAAGCCAAAGTAAAATAAAAATGTGAAGGGACCCGCCCAAATCAGCATCCTGGATTCCCTTACCCATATCACCACATTACTGAAAATGACCATTTTTTATAAATATATTCACACAGCTGATCCCAAATGCAGAGTGTGAAAAGGATGAGAAATGCCTCGTTTGGTGGCTATTACACTTCACCCAAAAGGTTCAGCTTCAAGACAGAGATGGCCGAGTTTTCATTCTGTGGGGAACAAATAAGTGACAGAAGTATAGTAAAGCTGAAAATTTTAAATCCCTGTGAAATCCTGAAACTCTGTCATGACCAGATTAAATGCTACAGACTACAAATTGCTCTGGGCTGGAACTAAGAGCATTTTAGTCAGATGATTAACAGAAAATATTTCTTATCATCATACTCGTTGATCTTTGGTCTTCTCTTGGTGCATATGGGTACCAAGGGAGAATAAACACAGGTCATCTGTGGTCATCAATTAGACTAATCTGAAGTAAACCTAGTGTTGCTCGTTTCAAATGTTTGTTTGAATAACCATAGTTAACAAAGAGGAAAGAAAAATAAGTTAAAGAAAAGCTTTTTACTTACTGTTGTCTTCTTCAATGGTGTCCACAAGTCAGAAACCTTCTTTTAACAGGGGAGATGACGTTGCTTCTGGAAACATTCGATTTTATTGTCATGAACACCTTCCCAAATTTTTTTTTATGACATTGATGTAGTAGCAGAAAAAATAAGTCAAGCAAAAGAAGAAGGAGTAAATAATAATAATTATAATAATAATAAATAAATGTAAGGAGGGAATATGATTAACTTAGAGGATTATTTTTATTATTCCCCAATAGCTAATCAAATTTGAAAATTTTAGATAGACCATTCTTCAAGAAGAGAAATTTATGAAAAATTTATTTTATTCTCATTTTCATAGGAATCCAGCAATTATTTTATTTATAAATTTTATTTGCTAAAATAAGTGCAAGTTGGTATATGAAGGTGTTGAGCTTCATACCATGGCTGTCTTATATCAGAATTCCTAAATGAAATGTACATCAAGGTCCATTTCTTGGAACGATGTCACTAAGTTCTCTAGAAAAAAAAGCAAAAAACCACAAAATAATAAAAAAAAAAAAGATCTTCACAACAAACACCAATTTTTCTTTATAATACATAAATAAAGATAAAAGTCTTTAATAACACTGTCTTTAAACTGTCTTCGCACTGTGATATTAGGCCTTCAAATTTTCCTATAGGGAATGCTTTCTCTTCTTTATTTTCCAGCTAAGGTTCACTTTCTTCAATTCAGATTAGGCAAAAGAAAAGACAGAGATAGAAAAGTATAATTCACTTAATTTAGTTTAATTAACTGCAAGAGAATGAAGACAATTAGTTAATGCATCTTAATGAGTTGAATTATGAAGTGCATCTCTCCCAATGGGAGAAAATGATCCCTGTAATGGGAAGAGTGGATATGGAACAAAAAAAAAAAAAGAAACAGAATATTACTTTTTCTCCATATTAAGTTGACCAATCCAAAGCAACTAGAATACTCCAAGTGCACATGCACTCTGGGCTGGCATCCAATGTCACCAGGTGAAGCCTGATTGGTGAGTCAACAGGGGAAAGTCAACACTCTAAAACTACCAAATGGTGTACAAATTCCTCATTTCTGGTAATTATTGTCAGCCATAATTCAGTTTTTAAGGTATATTGGTCAGTAATTGTAGATGTGTGTTTCAGAACCTAAGTGAAATAGAAAAAGGAATACATCTTAAAAACAAACACACAAACAAACTCCTTATTCAACTCTACTTAACACTATAAAAAAGAGAAGCCAATTTATGTACGACAATAATAAAAGTACAAATATTAGTTGCATTAATCCTGTTTATCTATGCTATTGAAAACTGTGATTCTCATCAGTGACCAACATTAAATATTGTATTTAATATAATGTATTTAATATTTAATGTATTATTATATTTGTTATATTAAATATTGACATAATAATTAACTAATTTAATTTATTAACTATGACATCAATTATTGTATTATATACATAAAAACCTACTTTAATTAACTGGAAAATTCCTACATTTTGAGTATATAAATAATTTTGTTGGGAAAAATCCGTTAAATTTTGAAACTGCCTTATATTTTATATTTTCCAGAATTGTACTTTGCTGTGTAATCCTGGTGAATAGAAGAAAAATACCTGGTTTTATTAGTACAGTATCATTCATTTATTTTCTTCTAATATTTAATGTATTTTATTCATTTAATGCAACAGAAATGTAAGTTCACAGCATTTCTTTACTAAGGCAGTGCCAACTGGTTTACTGGAAAAATTACAAAGCCTACATCAACTTATAGGTAAATATTAAAACTAAGTGTTACTGCTAGCTAATAGTATTCATTTTGTCTGAATCATTTTTCTCTAGCTTTTAAAGCTACTATTCAAAAGCTCCAGTAGCATATTGCTTGATGGTAGAGGTGCACAAAACCAAAGAGTGACTAGGAGACCAAAAGAGGCACTATCAACAAATAGTGGTTTATCACTTTGGGAGCAGGAAACTATTGTAAATCTCTGATATTGACGGTCAGATTAGAATCTTTTAGGAAATTCAAGGCACTGTAAAGGTAACATCTGAGTGAATTGAAGGAAAGGGATGGGAAGGGAAAATACAGTTATACTTGAACAAAATACACTTTCTGGTCTACTTCCTGCTTTAAAAGAGAAGAATTTCTTTGCTCCTTTTGCTATGGGATGTAGAAAACACTTAATATAATTTCACTTATATATCATAGGTGGAAACAACAAACTGACAAAATAATCATAAAATATTTTCAGCTTTGTTCCCACATCTTTCCCATGACTTTCACAGAAAAGTTTGTCGTACTACATAATTATCAGAATGAAAATGAAGATCTATTTCATATTAAAGTGACAGTCTTATTGGTATCACCTGAAGAGAGAAGTGGTAGTCTGCATAGCCAGTGCTTGAAGGGCTACATTGCAGCACTCACCACAGAACAAAACCTGTGTGATCCTCTTATTAATGCCCTTTCAGACAGCCTAGTCCTTGCTAATAATTTAGCATGTGTAAAATGAGCCTACAGTCACATCAGAAAATTTTTTCTGCCTTTATGCATGGGATTAATTTCATATGGAGGGCTAAAAAATCAACAATGTGTGAGGTTTATAGAAATGAACTCAAAATATTACCAAAACTAATTACAAAACTTTGGTGAAGTATGTTACATTGGGAGTTAGCTAGATGGTGCTAAAAGCTACTTCTGTATTGATTAAGCTAACAGGACCAGAGACAACAGCATTTTAGGTCAGAGGTGAGATTAAGTGGATAATTTTATTTAATTGGCATTTTGATGGTTGATGCTGACAGGAGGAAGTAGAATAGCTTAAGTAAAACAACATAGGTTCAGTGTTCAAAACAGTGGAAAAATACAACACTAGGACAATCAGTGCTTTGCTTAGGTAATGTCAGCTGAGCAGTGAAAGATGTCAATGCACATTGAGATTCAGAGAAAATGTCTAAAATGAGAACTGGGACGAGATAACTACTTTAAATATGTTGATTGCATAAATCTAATTTTGGTTCTTAGGGATATAGTTCATGATCAATTTTCCATCAAAAAAGGATGGACAGAGAATAATCAAATTATTAAAAAAAAAATGTCCTGACAGTAAAGGCCAGTGTGCCTTATATGGAATTGACATGAATGACACAAAACAGGGAAAGATTTTTCAAAAAAATTGGTAGCATAGTGTTTTTTCAGCTCAAACAGAAGTAGATGGATGAAACAAATCTTAGGAAAATTAGATATAAATTAGCTATGATATTTAATAAAATAAAAAAGGAAGATACTGCTTACCTTTTAGTAATACACACAGCTGCCATACCATAGCCACATATTTATATGTGTACATGCATGCCAGCAGTGATAAGAAACAACCCTATTGACACGGGAACATGTTTTGAATAGCAATTACTAAACCTGTTGTATAATTTCATCCCAGTCAGTGCCTTCCTCTTGGAAGAGGATCATGCCTCAGCTACATGTTCTTTTGCAGAATGCTGTTTCTATGCAGGAATAACCTCCACTTACGGGTGCCAGCGGCAGTAGCAGCCAGTAAATATTCTGCTGGCATTATCACTCAAATATTCTGTTCAAGATTTTTTAGTCTTAAGCTAGTCAGGCTTCCCAAGCAAAATAGAGTAAAAATCAATCAGTACTACACTAAGTATTGTACTGCAGGTAGAACTGGTTGGAAATTTCTCGCCATAATGTCTTTCAACAGAAAAAAATAAAACTATGATAGGGAAAATTGTGCATGAAATCTACGTGATAGAAGAAAATGGGGGTATGAGCTTATACCCCCCAAGGAAAAATTGAAACAGCTTAGGCAGAGATAATTCATTTCCAGCCTCTTCTCTCCCTCAGAAAAGAGAGATGATTTGGTTCAAAGCAAAGTGTTCAACTCGGCATGGTCCTGATTATAGGAGAGGTTTGGATTAGATCTGCTCTAAACCCTCTGCTCGCTGGAGCTCTAACAGTCTCTCATATGCCCGTACAGAGAGTTAAGCTGTTGCTGCTGGGAGAATAAGCAGGAGACAGTGGAGCAGGCCACACCTTGCTGACAACAGAATTATTTCTTGGTAATGGATTATAAAAAAAGACTTGGAGGATAAATTTTGGCATTTTGGCTGGTATTTCTTGTTCATAATTTCATGTTCTGTGCAGTAAGGGAAAGGTGCTTGTCTTGATATGTGTGATTCAATACGCAGTTTTCTGATCACTAGCTATATTATGCTGGTTTAAACATAATTTAAATTAACATTTTTCCTTACTATACTTTTTCTTAATGCAAGAAAATGTTATATAAATAAATATTTTACAATAAAAGTCAGCATGTCAAAATTTATGCTTAGCTCTAGAGTTTTTTTTTTCATAGAGAGTGCAGAAAACAGCCATTTTCAATTCCAAACTCATCTCTCTCACACACACTCTCTCATGAGAAGCTTCACCACTGAACAGTGTTATAACACTACAAGATTTATCTAAAAGCTAAGTTCATTCCTATAACTATATTCCTTCAAAGAACACATATTGCTCATTTCTGGAACTTCAACAAAGAGACCTTCCACTACTGAAGGGAAACCTGGAATACATGAGACACTGAAGGAAAGATTCCAAGTATCACCACTTACACTTTGGAAGTTTTTCCTACCTTCTTTTTCACAACACAGTTAAAGCTGAGAACACATCATCATCAAGATTCTCGGGTTGTCATTTCTGCATTTCCGGTTATGCAAAGGAAACTGCCTTGCAGTTATATTTTCCCTTACTGATCAAAAGATGAATAGAAAATTCCCTTTCTTCTGAACCTTTAATGTTTCTAGAAAAGCAAGGGCATCAGGATTCTTGTCCCCATTCACCACTAAACAAGAATAGACAATCACTTAGCAGCAAGAGCCTTAGACTGCAGACTTACACTTTCAAGAGAAAGTGTATTTTTGATCAGTAAATAGCTGGAACCTCAGCCACACACTTTGTACTTCATTACACTGATCAGTCAGAGTGGTGCTGGACCACCAATTCTGATTTTTTTTTTTTCAAATAAACAGACAAAAAAAGTGCCATCCAGTAATTTCTAAGCTTCTTCAATAGGAATTTAAGCTACAGTAATTCTCATGCAGTTTAGAGAACCTAATCAACATTTGCATTTGGCATGACAACCCATGAGCATTTAATTTTATTTTTCTGATATGGAACACTGACAAGGATATCAGCACTCTATTTCCAGCTGAATGAGTGTGTTTAACTGCTTAGTTCAGTTGGTAGGTTTAGTCTGGTGATGGTAACATGTATTTCAGCAGAGGCATTTGTATTTCTCTAGTGAGTTGTGCAACTTGTTCTGCTCGTGAAATTAGACTGCTACCTATGCCTGAGAGAATTAATTTAAAGTTGGTTTGATTATGTCTAGACTGAACCATAGCCAGTGAAGCATAAAATGATTTCAGAGAAAGTTTTGAGTTAATAGCTTTCTGGTGAAAATGTTTTCACAGTCAAGTTACTTGGTCATGAAGTAATTGCTGTACTAAGAAGGAGTCCCTATTCTAGTCACATCAGGATGGGGAAGCCTATCACTTTCATCTGGAACCTGTACACCTGTCTGACTCTGTATCAAAAGGATGAAATAGGAGAAAGCACTTTCTATGGTGACTGTTGGGGGAAAAAAAAAAAGTGGTTAGGGTTCTGGGTTGTACCAGGTTAATGAGAAGTTTTGAGGCATAAGAATGCTATCCCTGTTTGGGAAAGAAGAATATGTGGCACCAGAATAAAGGATAGATTACATGTCTGGGGTCCACACCTCAGGTTTTTGAAGTTAGCTGATACAAGTGTGAGAAGTATTGTTTTACTATGTATTTTCTAGGCAGAAAAGGGGGAAAACTTTTAGAGAGGATTTCTAGATAGTCTTACTTGCTTTGAATATTCAAGACAATTTTCACTTCCCACTCCCCTCCCCCCACACACAGAAATAGCCAGCATTTCTGAGTATATGGTAATTTGTTATTTTTGTGTAGTAGTTTAGACCATGATGCCAGATGTCTGGGTAGCAAAGTACAAACCTTATGAATGTTTTAGGTGGTGAAGAATAGAATGTGACCATTAAAATTTAGCTGTACACACACCCTGTGTGTGTGTGGCCAAGGAACCAGAAACTTCTCTTACAACAGGTGTTGCACCAGACACTGCTTGTGTTCATAGGGTACTATGGCTAAGTTTAGAAATTCCTGTGTTGCAACTGTTTCCCAGAAAAGATTCCTGAGAGAATGGGTTCACTCTCTCAGTAGCTGAGGTGTTTCATAAAGAAAAAATCACTTTTATCTCAGCAGGGGGATGAAAAGTCATCAGCAACTTGATAGTTTCCATGGATGCACAGATTTTCTATAATTCAGGAGACTCTTTTAGGTAACTTTTCAGCTTTCAAGCAACATATATTTCTTTCTACAAGAGTTAAGCTTCATGGTTTTATGTATCTGTATGAAAACAAAACAAAGCAAACAAAAAAAATCAACAAAACAAAATGTGCTAATGTCTGAGAATCAGGCAAGTCTCAAGATTTCAATGTGTTAATGTTTCTAAAATCCCCCAACTGAGAAACAAAGGATGATAAAAACCAGGGTGTGTGGGGGGGCAAAATACCTTGCACAAAATACTTTGCTGATGAGAATGTGCTAGTGTGCCAGGAATCAGTCTTGCATAATTTTATCAGTCCCAAATTTCTGCAGGTGCTGATGGGAAAATAAAAATCTCTGATATTTTGCACTAAATTCCAGGAAGTAGGAATTGTCTCCTCTTAGAGGGAAGATTTTGCTGTTAATTTGAAGCAATGGATTATACCATCTGCAGAGACATCTATTTATTATTGTTTCAATACCAGAGATACATAATGTAAAATCTCAAGACTTTTCTTTTAACAAAACCTGTATTTTATTACAGTTTCCGTGGTTAACCTGTTTATTTAGATCATCTCACTTGTCCTCATTTTGTCAGAACAAAACATTCTGAAACACAGAGAATGTCTTTGAGATATACTTGAAGTCATGGAATTAATGAAGGGTTAGTGGGTATATACTGGTTCTGTTCTTGGGAGGGGCAGATAAGCATATACTCAACATTTGATTTCTAGGTGATTCTGAGCTTATTTTTTTTTTATGAAGAACTATATCTACTGCCAAACTATTAAAATACACTAGGAACGAGCGTGACAGGAATATACCAAATGGAAGAGGAAGATAAGCTCTTATTTGTGATTACAATTATGCACATTAAAATTTTCTATTGCACGAGAAATATCTGAGAAAGGAACATTATACAAACACCACAAAGCATAGCTACACAAATGGATTAATTCATCTGATCACTATTTTGGCAATGAGAACAGTAACTGAAGTGGTGTCAGGGCCCTGAGTATTCTGACAGGCTATAATGCTCCTGACAACCTTTTGCTGGGACCCCTTTCCTTTCTCCACATGGCCCAAGGGCACCATTGCTGCTCAATTCAATGCTTCCAGTCCTGGTCAGTACTGTAGTTATACCTGTGCTCAGCTGTATTGAGTGGTCATACTGAGATGGTTTGAATGACCTGAAGCTGACTTCTTACCTTGCCTAGGCTGATGGTTTCTGTACTGTTTATGGTAACATCTTGCTGTCACTAGCTCAGTTCCACTCTGCTTGTGCTGAGCACTGCAAAAATGGTCCAGGCCATCACTGACTGTACTGTCATTGTGAATTCTGAGATGCCTTCCCTCTTGAAACAGCTCCGGTTTTGCTGCTCCCCAACACATATCCAGCTGTGAAGAAATTTTCAATCTTAGATTACTGTGTTTTGTTTTCTCATACATCAAAGTAACACAAATAATATTATCATAATTTAAAACTTGTTCATGTCAGGGGTTCCATATGAGATTGTTGCTAAATTGGTGATGTTTAGTTTTGTGTTTTTTCTTCTTAATATTTTATATAACAGAAGAGAATATAATCATTCAGTTGGAAGGTACCTACAATGATCATCTTGTCCAGCTGCCTGACGAATTCACGGTTGATCAACATGTTATTAATGGCATTGTCCAAATACCTCTTAAACACTGACTGTGTTGGGGCATTGACTACTGCTCTAGGAAGTCTGTTTCAGTGCTTGACAACCCTCCTGGTAACGGAATGCTTCCTAATATGCAGTCCAAACTTCCTAACATGCAGTTATGAGACACTTCCATGTGTCTTATTACCGGATACAAAGAAGAGATCAGCACCTCCCTCTGCTTCTCCTCCTCAGGAAGCTGTAGAGAGCCCTAGTCTCTTTTTCTCTGCACTAGGCAAACCCAAAGTCCTTAGCCACTCCTCTCAGGACATTCCTTCTAGCCCTTTCACCAGCTTTCTTGCTCTCATCTGGATGCATTCAAATATCTTAAATATTCAGCAAGAAAAAATATAAGACTTCTTTATAAAAAAACACCTATTTGCCTTCCTTCAGATCATGTTTTCCATGTATTTTTCCTTCCATCAAATAAAAATAAAATTAATTTCTTCATGGTGAATGAAAAGCTATATAAAGCAGTTCAGTGTCTTTCTCCATATATTTCAATGCTGTCCTTTGATGTAATGAGGGTTTTAATAGGGTTATATGGCTCTGTAGAGGTTTTTTCTTTTAGCTTTCTCAAGTTGGTGCTACGCCTAAATCTTTTTGTCTGAGGATAAACTCACTATTTTAATTTCTAAACCTTCTGTCTGAATATTGAGATATTAAAAAAATCTTTATCGCTCTACCTGGAGCAAATAAGTAATGAACATTTCCTTCAGCTGAATCTGAGGACCCATGATTAAATATGATGTTTGCTTTTAACAGCCAGGAATTTTGTTTTCAAATGACTGCCAGTCTGATTGCTTGTGTGTCTCTCTAAAGATAGTTGCAGTTATCGAACAAGTTAATCGAACTTGTTCAGATACTTTGCTAGATCTTGTGCCAGTGCTGTGAGTTTTTAATCAGGTTCTTTTTTTTTTTCTTTTCCTTTTTTTTTTCCCCCTTAGCATTTATAGGTGTTTATAATTAGCACTTCTGCACCTCTCTCCTTTTTCTCTTTAACAGTTTGCCAGCTCTAGTGCTCTACATCTCAACAACTGGACCTGTTTACTTCCCAGGGAGAGATGGAAGAAACTAATAGGTGTTGGAAAGAGTGGTCTCTTTTTCTTTTTGCCTGAGGCAGATAAATTGTAGTATACAAAAAACTTGATAGTGGAAAATACATATTTAAAATTAAAAAGCTCCTCCACATTCACATCAGGGGGTACCCATAGTTATTAAAACATACAGGAATTTATTTTTACAAGAAAAGCTGTTCTCTGAGATGGTTTTCATTCAGAGTATCCTTAAAATATCTATCAAGTAACCAAGCCAAATAGTTAAAGAAGGGAATGAATAGCTACAGATTTTTATCTAGAACTATAGATAGATTATGGTCTTTCTATTGTCTTCTATTTAGCTTTTGTCCAAGTCCTGAAGGCAGTGAAAACAATACAAAAAATTGGAGTAAAGTAGGAGAAAAGTCTGTCAGACACTCAGACACATATACCATAGGAACTACTTTCTGCCTCTGATGTAGTTTTGAGTCTTCTGAAAAGTTAGAGTGGATGTATTGTTGCTGAATAAATTCAATTCTTAAAGACCTCTAACAATTCCTCATACTGTGCTATAAAACACACTGTATTCTCTTGTTCCAAGGACATACAATGACTATGGCATGACTTTATTCCCAATGGTATTTGAAACCTTTAATTTTTACTAATGTACCTTATTGTGTTAGGTGTAGAAAATGGAAGGTATCTATTGAAGCAGAAACTGTTTCCATAGCATAAATGCACAAGTGTAAAAGTGCTATAACAATTAAGTTTTCAAATTACCTGGGTTCTAGCTAAAATAATTTTATTGTCGCAACTTAGAAGTGAAAGAGCTCCTCAAAGACCAACTAAGATACAACACACACGGTATTTATTTAACAATTTCTTCTCATAGGTAGTTCTGAAATAATTTTCTTCTAGCTAGGGAAATTTTCCGTGATACCTGTTTGGATTTTTTTTTCTGGAAGAACTTTCTTGTTTTCAATAAAGACATTCTATTTAAAATATGAACTAATATTATTCCAAAATAATCAGCATATTTAAAATGCTCAGTAATTACAGTGGAGATAATACTTCTTGTTCAAGAGAGTTCCACCAATATTTAGGTACAGGTTTTACAGCTGATATGAGAGAGAGAAAGCTGTTGAAAACTAATGCATTTTGGTTTTGTTTTTTTTTTTTTTTCCTCTACCAAACAAGAACCCAGCTTCTTCTCTAATAGATTTTGTGAGGCACTCTTCACTTCGGCAAAAAATTCACTTTTAAAGTCCTTATATTGCATCTATGCAGAACAGCACCTTAAGAATGAAACACTTTTTTTTTTTTTTTTTTCCCCAGTCCCTACTGAATATACATACTGAAGAGATATACTGGAGTTTCCCTCTCTGTCATCGGAAAAAAAAAATTTCCTTCTTAATATTTTCAGGAATCAATCTTGACCTTATTACTTTGATTTATTAGTTATCACTACCTCTGTGTCAGTGTCTCTACTACAGTATGTCTCTGACAGGTAGTGGGAAATAATTTCCTCCCCTAACATTACATGGAATCTTGTTAATGGCTATGAATTCATTAAACCATTTTTCTGTTTAGTAAGCCAATTTTTAATCCTCATCACAAAATCTTGTATTTTATATACACCCCAAATAACTAGTATAAATTCAATCAATTTTGAAGTATGTGCCAGTTCACAAATGTCAGTGATGTAGAAGCATCTTCTGAAATGTGTAGTTCTACGTGCATATTACTAGTAGTCATTACTATTGTTTACAAATTGGGGAAGTCTAGATAAGGAATCCTTTGGTTCAAATGATCCCCAGCCCTAGGAATAGAAATGTCTTCTATACTACATGCCTTAGTCTGCCAGATACAACATATTTTAATGCAAAACTATCGTGATGGGCAGAAAGGAATTAGAGTTTGTTAGAATTAGAACAAGAAAAAGGTAAGATGCCACACTACAGGAAAATGCTGTATACTCAGTGGGAAAAATTGCTCAGTTTTGCCCTTATTCTAACCTTTTTTTTTTTTCACATTTATATGTCTTAACAATTTCAAACGAATAGTATATGCATCAGAGATCCCCTTAGTCTAACCTCAATAAACTGCCACATTATGAAGTCTCCTGTAATATCTCAAAGAACCTTGCCTCTTTGTGGCATAATATATTGATTTCAGCAGAACAGAACTATGTGCAAATTCATCAGGAGGAGCAGAACTTTTTCATTTGGTTTGAATTTGGAGTGTGGATCCTTTAAAGGTACTCTATTGTATAATTGCCATTAATTATGAACAGAAGAGCATTAAGAAATAGAAGAAAAAATATTTAGGTATCCAGAGCACCCAGTTCCTTAAGGTTTATAAGAAAGTGAGATCCATTGAGAGGTAACAGCATACATACAGTACTTTCTTCAAAATAAAATCTAAAACATTTTACTTATTCTTCTCATTTTTAAGCTAAACTTTGTAATCAAAATGCTACACATGAAGCTGCGTGTTTAGATATTTTAGTACCATGCTCTTTTTTCCTTCTTTTTTTTTCTGGTTGTGATTTTTGAAATTGTGCCAGCAGCTCACTTAGTCCTGTACTGTCTCCTTAACTGAAAACATATGCACATGCACACACAAGCGTATAACCCACAGGGAATCTATCACAGTGGTGATTTTACAATGCTGATGGACTGGCACAGAGGTCAGGAACCATACATTCCATGGGCTCTAAAGACAATGAACTGTGGAGATTAGTCATAGCTACTTTAGAGAATATAGCTTGACAGGTTCATTCTTCCAGTTGCACAGGATCATTCAAAAGATAGGATCGAATTCTGTTCATCCTGTATACACTTCAGTATTTAGTCACCACAAATTCATTTAAATCTTATGCACTATTTTCTGTACAATAAAAATGTTATGATTGTTATCACATTATTAACTACTTGCAGCACAAAAAAGAATTGCAAACCAGTTCAGTGATCTTTACTTCTACACCAAAAATATATTTTGTTATTTTTAAAAATTAATTTTTAGTAAAGTAATTTCCAATATATTTTTTTATCTTCTGGGAAACATCAATCTATTGATTTCAGTTTTCTATTTAATTAAATGACACTTTTTGTTTGTGTCACCTTCCATCTATGAACTTCATCAAAAATATTCGCTTTTCAATGGTGTCTTATTTAAGTTAATGCTTGAGTTTTTAAATAAGGAGACTACTTAGGTCTCCATGAGAAAAAAAGGCAATATCCCTTGAGAAACAGCTGACAGGTGCCAATCAGATTTGCTAAACATTTTTGTTTAGTTGCTCAGCATTCTATCTCTTGGGAATTCACATTAACTTGGACACATCAAATGTCTAATTTTGCTCTGTGTTGCAACAAATGACTTTTTTTAAAGCTCAGAAAAAGTGTTGTTTCAAACAATCAAGATTTTTTTAAAATAGGTTGTCATAATGTAAAAATATCTTTGCTGTCATGTAATCCTGAGTAATGTGCTCTAGGGGACCCTGCTTGAGCAGGGAGGTTGAACTAGGTGATCTTCAGTGGTCCCTTCCAAAATTACCTGTTATGTGATTTTGTGAAATTTGTACACAGTTTGTGTTGACACATTGCTAAAAATACATTTTATAAAATAATTACAACATAAGTTTGACTTCTAGGTTAAGATAATAAGTGGGGGAAAAGTTCCATTATTTGATCTCTAGTTACCCTAAAAATAGGCAATGTCAGGAAAATATACAGGATGAAAATTGCGAAAAAGAAAGCATAGATAGGAAAGGAGGAAAACAAAACAACCTTGACGGAGGCAGTAAAATAAGAAAAACAACTTCTAAAGTTTTAGAAAGACTTAAGGTAAAATTTCAGACATTGCTCAGTCAAAAGAATGAACATTTAAACACTACAGTAAAGAGAAAATAATATGATCAACAATTACAGGTCTAATGGTCCCCATTAGTTTGTCCAGCCTCATTTTAAAAATCAGTCTGAACATATTCCCCTGCTTTCTCCGTGGTATCTGAGGAAAAAGACGCAAGTGAGATTTTCCTTCTTCTTTCCCAATATTTCTCCTGCCTATTTTCCTCAACTGTGAGAAACACAAAGCTTTCCTAACTAAAAGGTATAATGCCTTAGCTGTGCCATAGCTGTGAGCTACTTGTCAACCCTGTAAAAAGGTTGAAAAAT
>JAWWMP010000116.1:72404895-72426384 GCA_035047865.1 Dendrocincla tyrannina | reverse complement strand
AATAGAATAGAATAGAATAGAATAGAATAGAATAGAATAGAATAGAATAGAATAGAATAGAATAGAATAGAATAATTCTGACAAAGGGGACCTACAACAATTATCCAACTGCCTGACCAATTCAGGGCTGACCAAGTTAGATCACATTGTTAAGGGCATTGTCCAAATGCTTCTGAAACACTGACAGTCTTGGAGCATTGACCATTTCTCTAGGAAACCTCTTCCAGGGTGTTTGACCACACTTCTGGTAAAGAGATGCCTTCTAATGTGCAGCCTAAATCTCCTGTGACACACCTTTGAATGGTGCCATGTCTCCTATCATTGGATACCAGGGAGAAAAGCTCGACTCCCCACTCTGCTTCCCCTCCTCAGGAAGCTGTAGACAGCAATGAGGTCCCGCCCACCAGGCTCCTTTTCTCCCAACTGTATAAACCCAGAGTCCTCAGCCACTCCACATTTGACATACCTTCCAGCCTTTCTCCAGCTTTGCTGCCCCCCTCTGGTTGCATTCAAGGACGTGAACAATCTTAAATTCTGGAGTTCAGATCTGCACGCAGCTGAGTTGAGACTGCACCAGCACTGAATGCAGATAAATACATAGCTGCTTATGAATAAAAGACAGATTTATACTAACTTTAGCTTGCAAATATTCTTCATGTAGAGTCTTCAGTTATCTCAGGAAGAGTGAAATGTTTTAAGAGAGGCTGCCCTCTGTGTTGTAAAACTGAAAAATCTCAATCACTGTTAAATATTTCAGGAATATTTTAAATTGTTTCTCTTTTAGATACATAAATATGGGAGGTGTCCTCTATTTTTCCAACATCTTCATCTTGATAGGATTTGTATCGTTTTTTTGGTGCAGGTTTGCCCTTTTTTTGTGGGTTTTTTGTTCGTTTGCTTGTTTTATTATATTTTTTAGTCTGTGTATCTTAGTATTATCATTTTAAATGGTCAGTGAATATACAAGGTTCCTCAAAAAGTCTAGTCTGCTCTACCTGTATATTGTTGGAAATAATTGAGGCTACTATAGTATTTCTGCTTAGCCTTTGACCAACTGTCACTGGAGGAATGCCTGAGAACAATCAGAAGAAGAAAGACAAGTAGCTACACTATCATGTGGATCTCAGACTCATCAAACCTGAGATCATCTTCCAGTGACTTCCATTTACTATTGGAGATAGAGATGTGTTCCTAGTCATGCCATTCTCCAGCAGCACCAATTCAGGCAGACAGATATGAAAGTAAATTATATCCTTTGGAAACAACAGGTAAAAATGTCATGCCTGGTGGGAGTGAAAAGAGTCACTTCTGTTGTTTTGGAAGGAAATCTCTACAATGTCATCTAGTGGCCTTTCAAAGATGCAAATCTGACTCTCCATGAAGCTGTAACCTATGGATCAGTTTTATAATGCTCATCTGTCTGTGACCCAAGTCTCAGTTTTATGAAGAACAATTGTATGGTTTTAGAGAAGCAACTAAGGTTACCACTTCTTTACCTGATGATGGGCAGCTTCTGGATAGCATGCCTTATCATGCAAGTGAGTATATTGATCCTTAAACTGTTAGTCTGGCAGGTTCCAATCATTTACCATACCTGCTCGATAATAAATATTTGTGTGCTCATTAATTCTATGCAGAGAAAAGCATTCCAAGGCTTTTCATCGTCCCCCCAAAAGGTGATTATATCTGCCCTAAATATTCACTGAAAAAGTGGTTTATATTGCATAATTCTGTCTCAGGGTCATTGAAACAAGCATCACTTTCCATACTCTCACATGCACTGTTCTTGTATGTACCTCATATGTCCCACAAATGCCCTAGAACTGTGTCTGGAAAATAAAGATTCATCTTAGTCATAAAAGTTAGTGTTTTAAACTAATAACAGGAAGAAATAAGACTTTCTCCTAGGATAAATCAACTCATTATAAAGCACACTTCTGAGAAGGGTTTGTATTACTTAATGTCTGTTATTTAAACTTTCTCCATTAGCTGACCCAGGACACTAGAAGAAAAGATTAGAAGCAGTCTAAATGACAGGCATCTAAGGTGGGGCAAGATGAATAATACCATGTGAATGAATCACAGAGTCAGGAAGTTTGACATCAGATGTGAATTCTAACACAAGCTACTCCAACAACATAAATGCTTGGTCCTTCAGTGGCAGCGGGAGAGCACAAGAGCATTTGACTACTGGTGTTAATACTGTTAAACCATGAACGTCTTCAGCTACAGGTTCCTCGAAACTATTTTAATCATGTTCTAATAAATTATTCTGTAATAAATAATGTAGATAAATAGATGTGTATACATAACATCTCTCTTTCAAAAACTGATCCACACATGCAGCTGAATGTAGTTAAAACAAAAGTTCTCACTTCTTAGTTTTAGCAAAATTAAACACTCATACACCTGGAGTTTCTAATTATATAAAATATAATAAAATCTGTCTTTAGAAAACATAGAAAACATAGTCCACACATCTATGACAACTAATCAAATATAGTTACATACCTTTTCTAACTTAAGAAAAAAATAAATTATAATGAAGTTGCCTGATTTTTATTTTCTAACCAGATAGAGTTGCAACCCATAAATAGGAGCTACCATAACAAGAAAGTAATTATCAAAATTATTGTAGGAACACTGAGAAATAAAACAGACTGTTCCAAGAGGTGCTATTGAATTCTTTCACTTCAGCTGCTCCTTGGAAAAATATCACAGACATACTACCATTATATGTCAAATCCTGAAATAAAAACTTGTGTAAATATTTCCAATCTTGTATGATTCTATCAGGATTTTTTTTTTCTCCTTTCCTTTTTCTTTCTTCATAATTAAGCAGCTAGATGATTGAGGTGAAAAAAGCTTTTTCACAGAAAATAAAATTATATTCTTTTAATTTCTTCTATATTTTTAAAAGCTTATATTATATTTCAACTGTCTTGTGCTTTAGCTCCAGACAGCAGCTAATTCCCTAAGCCCCACACAACTGCTCACTCATTGCCACCAGAACAGGAAAGGGGGAAGAAGTGTAAAAGCATAAAAAACTAGAAAACTCATAGGTTGAGATAAAGACAGCTTTAGGAAATTTCAGGAAAGGAATTCTTTCAGCTCTTTCCATGGGCAGAGAGGTGCTCAGCCATCCCTGTGAAAGTAGGGCTCCATCATGTTAATGGTGAGTTGGGAAGACAAACCACATAAATTTGAATGTCTCTCCTAACTTCTTTCTCTCACAGCTTTATATGCCAAGCATGAACCACATGGCATAGAATATCCCTTTGGTTGGAAGGTCTTGACTCTCTGTAAGGTTTGCTCAGCAATAATGAAGGCATTTCTGTGTTATGAACACTGTTTTGGACACCAATCGAAAACATAGCCCTGTATGAGCTACTATGAAGAAAATTAACTCTATCCCATCCAAAAATCAGTACAAACTCCTGTATGTAAAGAATGCTTATTTAAACTTAAGATTGATATTTAAAATCTATTTACACTTAATAGATGATTTTTTTATTTGATTTTATCTTGGAATGTTGGAATATTCTGAGGCAAAAACAAAAAGAAAGCTGCTTTTCATATTTGGTTTATTTTGACTTTCGAATGTCCAGGTCAGAATTTATTTTTACCTCACTGTTGTTCTCAACAGCAAGAGCTTGGATATCTATTCTAGGGTGCAGAATTAACTTCATCCTCTGAACCCATTTGGCAATATGCTGTTGGATTTCTGATTAGAGCTGAGATAGGGTAATGAGATTGTTTACTCCCTGATATTTCCTCTTCTGTGCAGGCTTAGGCTGTAATCATGAAAACGTGATTCAGGCAAGCAGAGGTCACAATAATATGTAAGTATTATTTGCAATAGTTCTGCATACATGCTGAAGTATTTATTTTCTCAGAACATACTATTCATATAAAATGATGACTCATAAATATACCAGTTTTCCAATATTTGCCTTTATCTGCTACATGCTTTCTGGTTTTAAATCTGAAAATGTACTCAAACAGAATTTCTTATGTTCATTTTGGTAATAAAATAATTCCATGAGTAAACGAAGAAATTTTTCTTTTCATCACACTATAAAGGTTCAAAGCAACTGAAAGGCCATAGATCTTTAAACCCATTAGCAAGTATCTTCTAAAATGATTGTCTACAGAAAATCAAATGACAAAAGCAAATGAAAAGGGTAGTCTTGCAGATATTCTAAGCATCTTGAAAAATCTCTAAGAAGGAGGGTGCTGGCTGTTGAGGTCTCTGTAGTTTGAAGGCTAGTTACAGTAAATATATTTCCTATAACTGCTTCAGAGTAAATAATTATGGAGAAAATACACTGTATAATTTAGGGAGCAAAGCTGAGCCCTGAAAATTAAAAACCAAAATATCTACATTTTTCCTTTCATATTAGTATGTCTTCTTCTACATATTGTGGGGGCATTTGCATGGCCCAACTTTGTTGAAAGGTCTTGGATAAATGCAGCTATTAATATGGGAATAACAGTGTAGCCAGTGTGTAGGTCTCAGACTCTCAAAGCTGTCTAAGGCATTTGACAAAAAATGATCACTAACTGGATGATGTTCGTCATGTTTAGGCTAACTAGAGAATTTGTGGGAGGTCTGCATGGAACTCATTATTTGTTGCAATGCTGATATTGATCTGTAGTTTGCAAGTCACTGATTGCCAGTAAATTACATGTCTTCTACAAATTAATAAACCACTTTAATCTATTTAAATCCATTTTGAATTAAAATCTTGTTTAGATAATTCTGGTAAGACCAGAACACAGAGCTGATCAAGTTTGTCTGCTGTGTTCATTACTGGCAAACAGTCAATGACACAAAAATATGTATAATCACTCTACCTTACTCGAAGGAATCAGCTGCTTAAATGGATAAAGTTCAGATGGGAATTATTTAGCTGTTCTTATTTTATGGATGTTGTTATAATCTGGAATTTTGAGTTCCTCTCTGTCATGTTGAAGAATCTACTCAATGCTATACTGAAATGCTAAGGATTTCATTCCCTGAAACACGATTTCATCACCTGAAACACAATTTCATAAAGTGTAATATTTTTGAAAGCAGTTCTGAATATAAATATATGTTTTATTATATTGTGGTACATTTTGGCTTTATTATGAATTTGAATTAATAAGTAATAATACATATGTTCTCACCTCAAGTTCTCAGATGTCCTTTGAGTTACATGTAACAGCATGCAGGGGTTTTTTCTAGAACAATTTTACTGACACGTGTCACACCTGCCACTTGCATATGAAAACAACTTTGGAATATTCTTGGGTTTAATTTGTTGAAAGGTTGATCATAAAATAACAAACTGCTTGACCTCTATGTGTACGTAGCTTAGGATACCTATTTTGTTTAAGAAACAGTACAGTTTTTATCTGGGTATCAGCTATAAATACTTTCACATTTACAATCCATTAATGTGATTCTGCAATGTGATTCTCTCTGACTTTAGGAGCTATTTATTTCTATGCACTGGATCACATTTTCTGTTGGTTAGAATAAAGAAAAAAAGTGATACTAAATTTACCATACATGCTTAAAACTAATGTGAACTTGGAAATCGGTCACATTTATTATTTATTGTGCAATCAGGAGTTAATCCCCATTTTAAACTTGAATAATGTGTTTTGGGGTTTTGATGGGTTTTTTGCTTGGTGTTTTTTTTTTTTTTTGGGGGGGGGAAGAGGGGTGAGGTTTTGGCTGCTTTTTGGGGTTTTGGGTTATTTTTAAAGTATAGCTTATGTCTCTAGTAACTTATTTCAAGTCTAAAGCAAATCCATTCATAACCACTATTTGTTCTTATTTTTCAACAAAGGAGCCTGTATTCAAAGAATTATTAAACCTCCTTTAACTTCTGTGTATCAAGAATTATGTATCCTACAGGTTAAAGCTTTGGACATGGAAATGTTGCCAAATGTCTCCTTATAATACTTACTAGTTTAATTAGTGTATTTTTTTTTCCTCTTTCTGTCTTGATAACAATGTGCATTAGTGAGAAAGAGCTATGAAAATGTATTAACTTTGTTTTATCAAGATAAAGTTTTCAAGGTTTCCATCCATTGTATCTTTAAAATAATAGATATTACTTCTCCTGTTATTTCTCCCTGAAGTTAAACTAAACTGCCATTTAATCTGTCCTTAGACTTTTATTTAAATAATAGTGTTAGACTAACCTCCTTCCTGTCTTTCAGGATGCTGCCTGTACTAAATGAGCATGGTAAAGTGACAGTGAAAGTCCATTCGATATTCTTCTAGTGAGTCAGAAGTTAAATTTGTGCTATATTATGTAGTTATAGTACCACATGAAATATCATACAGTGCTATATTTATTGTAACAATCTGTACTTTGATATTTGAAGTCTTTTATTTTATTTTCCTATCAACAGCTATTCCCTGCCTCCCTAATTAAACACCTGCTCAAACTGCAGAAGGCTTACAGAATCTCAAGAAGTCTTCAATTAAGAATTGGTTTAGTTTCGCAGAAAATGTGCCACCTATGCCAATAGCTCCTATCCAGTGTTTCTCAGTGATCTGATACACTCCTGCAAGGCATAACACAAGCAGATTCATTAGATACAGAGCAGTAACTCCTCATGTGACATTTAATAAAAATTGATTATGCTAGAATCTATCAAACTTGAAACATATGCCTTTTCCTGATCCAAATCAATCAATATATTTTAATAGTCCAGAAAATAAATTGCATGAACTAATGATTTACAGATGGGTTAGAATCATTTTATTCCCTGTGATGGTTATCAGCAAGTATAACATCAGTAATACTTGAAACTACATGCACCATTGCCTTATTTTAAGAAAATAAAATAATCAAGGTCATAACTACTACATATTAAGCAATATAATCTGCTGTACTCTGTTTCTACTATTTTATTTTAAAGTAGCCTAATCTGCTGTACTCTGTTTCTACTATTTTATTTTAAAGTAGCCTGTCTCAAGTGTTTAAGCATTAGTATAAAGGTAAAATAGAGCATTCGTCATCAACCCAGAACAAAGTAGATTTGATACAGAGGCAGCAATGGACATGAGAGGAGAACGGAGCTTTCAGTACCTTGCTCTTTCCTTGTCTCGCCTTTCCATTGCTGTTCTCACAGGAAAGCTCTGGACACACTAAGTTATTAAATGTAACATTGTCAGGGCCTGTTCTCTAGCCCTAAACATAGCTGCACAGGCTGACTATATTATATGGGCTACGTTTAAAAATGCTTTAACATCCATGACAGTTTCCACATGAAAACTATTGGTGTAGAAGGATACCTGCCCTATGCTTTTTTCACACACTGTGCTTGAAAGAGCTCTATTGGTGCTGACCCAAATATGTGCTGAGGATTGTTCTAACATTTAAAATATACACAATTTTAAAATTCCAGTATCCTTGCCTGTCACTTGGTATTATTTATTCTGTATCTTTTAGAGCCAAGATCTTTTAGAATGTGCTGCTGTTTTCTAGCTCAATAGAAACTGAAGTTACTAAAATGTTACATGTTATTTGATTAATCCTATCTGTCCTCCTCGGGTGTTTCATGCCAGAGGTTGCTCTCCTTCCTTTCACTGCTGGAAATCGTGCTGTGGATTTTGCCATTGCACAGCTTGAAAGGAGGAAGGGAACTCTGCTCTTGACCAGGTCTCTGGCAATGCATTCCACCTTCTCTACTTTTCTCATTTTCCACAACTCTATTTCAGCATGTAAATCTGTGTTAAAGAACAGTTCTGTCTGTAAAGCTACAAGACTAAAAAATATGCACTTACTAATAAGGTTACAATTTTAGAATTTGCAAGCCTAAAATGGTTAGTAGTGAAATTATGAGAAGTCACAAGTTAGGCTTATAAGACCATAGTTTTTGATAAATTTTTGTGTTTTAAAATACCACCTATGTCTGCTAACATCTCCTGCTATTTTCCATTCACATTATCCTTTTAGTATACAATCTATTCAATTATTTATATCCTTTTGTTGCTCTATAGGAAAGAGATAGATCTATACATAGAAAAAAAAAAGGCGCCTAATATGATTAAAATGAGAAGATAAATTTTATTGAGTTAATCTTTGCAAAACTCAGGTCAGTGTTGAATTGATCAATATCAAAACATACCTGGCAAGTTGTAAACATCTGCCCACAAACCAGGAATGTTCTCTTTGCATCATTAAGGGAATACACAAATGGAGTTCTCTCTTGAATTCGTATTTCAAGTTTCTTATTAACTTTAGAATTTTAAAATCAAGGTTAAAAATAAAACGGTGGTGTATGGCTAAAATACTGTTTATATAGTAGCTTATGATTTCAAATCCCTTTTACTTTTAAAAATCTGCTTTTTGCTTGTTACATTGGTGTACTTTTAGATCTGAGAATTATCTGAGTTTGTTTGTGTTAGACAGTGGGGAAGAGAAAAAAAATCTTCACTTCTCTCCTAGTTTAGATGGTGTTAAAGACATATGAAGATGATGGTTGCTTCATAGCATGCCAAGAAATGAGATCTAAAGAGGATAATCAATTGAAAGGAATGAGATTGGGAAGGGAAAGGTCTTATGAAATGGGTCTGTTACTTGTTTCTCTGTGTGCCTTCTGCTTTAGTTTTGGACTCTGGAAGTGCAATTCTCGAGTAAAAGATGTTTAATTAATAAGGCACTGAACATCATTATTGAAAAATACAGTTGAAATACAATGCATGTTAAGACAATGTATATTTTCTTACGCCAGCGCAGAGACCCCTTTCTATGACTTTATCTGTGTGTTATTCTCTACCCAGATCTAAAATGTTACCAAGATTTAAAAAGCAGCAAGAGAAAGGAAAAAAAAAAAAAAAAGAAAAGAATAAAATTCCTTATTAAATATATAATATACATATATAACTATCTAGTGAACAATCTGGTTTCAGTCTTTCTTTCTTGTAGAGTTTTAAATTATTTATCTACCAAGCCAATCTTAAGTTGGAAGGACTGAACATTTATTTCCCAGCTTAAATCCTAGCTTAAATTATCATCAATAACAAAAGATACAGTCAAATTACTTCACCTAATTATTGGGGAATCCAGTGAGCAGTTGATATTGGAGTTTGCATATGACTAAAGCTGCACAGTACAGACTATCCATTTAAATGTAATATTTAAGAAGGCATGTCTCAAAACAAAATTATCATTGTCAATATTTTTGAACAGTAAGGCTTATCACATGAAGAGAAAACACAAATCACATAGTAATCAGAAACACTTTCTGTAGCATTGGTTTTTAAACATTCTTCAGAATTCTGGTAAAAGTTTGAGCAAGGATTTCTTTACACATATTCTTTATTTTCAAATTTTAATGAAAGGTTTTGGATGTTTTCCAAAGGAAGATGAAGATGGAAGTACATTTAGTTAATAGCTTACATCACGACTTCAAAAACTCATTGGCAAATTAATTTTTACTAAATAGTTTTGGGGTTTGGTTTACTTTGGTTGAAACTTTTTGTTTGGATTTTTTTTTGGGGGGGGGGGTTGGTTTGTTTGTTTTGTGGGGTTTCTTTTATATTTTTTTTAGGTTTTCAAGTTAAAAGCCTAAGGACTGGAAACATTAAAGGTAGTAATTCTACTACCTTTGGCCTTTAAAACTTCAGAAATACCTATTAAACTAGATATACAATTCAAAATATTTTGTAATCTCATCATTGTCTGAATCCTGCACAGATAATTGCAAGCTATCATCTGGCATATGGGATTACTGTGGCGGTCCATATGCTTTGGAACAGTTGGTGTTCAAATGAGAACATGCAAAGTCAACTAAGAAGGTGGCCCAGGCAGCAAAGCCTGATTATCAGCAGCTACAACAAGCTGCTTGCTCCCATTCAAAATATTTTTCTTTCAGTTTGTTGGTTTAATCTGAATTGTATTAATCTGTTTTAATACTCAAAAAATGTAGTGAAAACATGGACTTGTATTTGTACAATAAATTTAAGTCAAAATTAGCTCAACTTGATTCACTACAGATGATTTGAAGGAGGATATTTATTCTGTTTTGTATATCTGAGCCATGCTTTACAGAGTATCTGCCAGTATGCCTTCATGTGATCAAAAATATTATGGTTCTGGAGAAGTATTGGCGCAATTCTAAACTCAAAATGTGCTGATGTTTCACGCTACATCATGCTTCAAGTACCAAAGGTCTGTTTCATTTCCATCTCAAGTTGCTCTTTCAATTTCAGCTTCTTTTTCTGACACTTCTGTTTTCTCTGTTTCTAAAAAGATACCCCGGAACCCTTGTGACAGACATTTTTGCTCACTTAAAGCTATGTACCTTACTCTTTAAACTTGAATCACTGCTAAACTTTTGAAGTGGATGTTTTGATCATCCCTATTTCCTGCACTTACGTTTACATCCTAGACTCTTCACTGGATACATCTACACTAAAAATGTAGTGCGCAGAATACTGTTTTGCCCCGCTCCTTGTTGGGATGATGGGGCTGGGAGTAGGGGAATAGGTGTATGCTTTTTTAGGGAGGATCTTCATTGATTTTTCGCTGGAAATTGCCTTGCATTTTAGTGGCTTACAGTGTGCCCTAGAGTGAACCTCTGATTTGTTAAAAGCTGTTTTCTTCCTGCTGGAAGTAAAACTTTAGTCATGCAAAAGCATCATACGGATTAATGTAATGTGGACACATTAACTCTCTCCTCCAGTTAGCTCTCTCTGTGCATGTGCTTAACACAGGAAACTGCTGTGAACTTGATTTCAACAGACACTTTGTGAGGCACAGTCCTACAATGGTAATAATCACATTTATTGTGATTCAGCTTCAGTCTATCTATATTTGCACTGTAGCAGCCAGTAATGTAGAAGTTCAGTCTCAACATGCAAAGTGGATTCCCTTCAGCACAAGGTAACATGGAAGACGGTCTCCAGAACTACTCCAACAGCTAATGGGTGTCTGAGCAGGGGACCAAGCAACACTCCAAAATAAAATCTTAGTGAATTCAGGCATACTGAACTTTTTCACTCTACAGATATGCTCCTATTGGACCTTTCTGTTTGCTAAGAAAAATATAATTCTATTCTTTGCCTAAACCACTAACATTCTATGGCCCAAATTAACCCCTGTTATCTCAGTCAGTAAAAAAGCATTCACTGATTCAGAAGTTACTCTCAATTTCCTTTACAACTGGCAAACAGAGGATGATTGGGGTGCCTGTTTCTTCTGAGAGTAAAAGGAGCTTTAATTAAATATGTTCTCAAATAATCCACTTTGGTAAAATGCCTAAAGTAAGCTGGAATGAACCCAAGCTATTTAAGGCTTATTTGGGGACAATATGGCAGACAAATAAGAAACATAGTTTAAAGGAAGGATTTTCCTTTAGCTAGAGAAACTCTCAAATAATTGAAGGCAGTCTTAAGAGGAGGTTTTATAGTGTTTGCAGAGTTGTCAAAGTTCCTCTTATGAGTCCCCGAAAAAATTTCTGCATTTACCACTGATTTTCTGTTGTTCCTCTTCTGTGGTGAACAAGCTTTTACAACCTGGTCCAACTTTATCAGGTGTTACACTTTAATTCCAAGAAGAGGAGACGATGAGGAAGGGAGAAAGTTCATGGTTACAGTGTGTGTTTTTCCAAGAAACTAATATACATGATGAACTCCCACTTCCCTGAAAATGGCTAAGTATCTGTTTGGAGATGGAAAATATTAAATTTATTAAAAAAATAAATTTTATTAAATTTATTTTACTTTCCTTGCGCATGCTGATTTGGTTCATTTATCAAGTTAACTTTCACCCTGACCATCAAGTTTTCTTGCTTTTGCCCTTCCCGTTTTCTTACCCCTCATATTGTGTGGAGGTGAGCAAGCAGATGTGTTGGAGCTTAGCTGCTGGCCATGGTCCACCCACCATGGCACTAGAAATAACCTTAGGCACCAGATAATTGATAAGTCTGTCCAGTCTAAAGTCCAGTGTAAAATTTCTGATGCCCTCCCCCCCCCCCATATAACAGAAGAGATTAATAGACTGTTTGCAACAGTTACGAAGTACATCATGCAATGCTTGTATGTGTACTATTCATCATGTCAACCAATCTACCTTAATGTCTAAAGTATTACAGGATGAAGTAATTTTCTGCCTTTGAATGCTAGTGAATGTGAAACCCATTTTTTCCCTGTATCAATTTTGCCTGATATAGATATGCTGATCACATATGCTTCTTTCAAAAACTAATGTGCAAAATGATAAACACAAGTATCCATTTTATTGATGTGCTTAAATTAAGCATTGACAGAAAACAAGAGACTCCAGATTTCCATAAATAGCTGTAGTTTATCATCCCAAATTAAAATTCACATGCCATACACAAATTAGTTTACATGCACACAAATAAGCAACATTTTGTGACTGCATTAGTATGATTAACTTTCTAGCAGCCGTAGTTTTCTGATCTTATATACTTAAGAGTGGAGGTGTCATTCTTCCATTTTCATGAGCAAATCCTTTCTATCCAAGCAGACCCTTTATAGTTTCTATTGTGCATTAGATTTTTAACACATCATTCCCTTTTCTAATCCATCCACTCATTAGCAAAGTATTTTGGTCAAGCTCATCACAATGAAATTAACTTCATCTGAAAAATCCTAACACTTTAAGTTCTAAGATAATATAAAAAATAAATTATCTTTTCAATATGTATTATGACACTATAAAATGAACTTAAAAGTGTTTAATGGTAGCCAAAAAGAAACCAAAAAGAAAACATTTTATTTGATTTGAATATGGTTATTTTGCACAGCTTTGCAATTTTTACAAATTATCTGTATCTTATGAAGCGCTTCGTAGACTGACTCGTCTTAACCTACTTTGCAGATATAAAAACCATAAAGTCTTTCTGTTTAAAGATAACTCATTTGTCTTTAGAAATCTTCCTGTATTCAAACTTACTTTTGGACACAAGGCTTTTTACAAGGAAAACTCGTATTTTCCTCTACTTCTTCCTAGTACAGTTATATCTGTTACTAGAAAATTAACACCTGCTCAGGACAGATCTCTGACACCAAATCCATCTGATGTGGATTGACTCATATCTCCTCTACTTCGGAAGTAAGTGTTACTGGTGTGTTCTAATTTGCTAACTATGGAAGTTGTTTTGCAGAGACAAAGCAAAAACAGGGTTAGAGGGAATATAACCCTCTATCCCTGTGACTTCTAATGGTCAGGTACGTTCCCTTGTACTCTTTAATGTATGCATGCAAATATGGTTTAATATTTTTTTTTCATGTTGTAACTTCTTTCATCTACTTCTTCAGGTCTTTTTCTCTTCCTTCTCACCTGTCTCTTTTGCATCTGTCTAAATCCTAGCCCCATTAAATCCAACAGCATGGCATATGGACCAAAAAGTCAGATTACCAGAATTAATTCAAACCATTCAAATGTTCCCTTAAATTTATTAGGATACTTTGTTTCCCTTAATAAAGATTTAGTATCAACATCTAAAATCTAAAACTGCATTTCAAGCCATGTCTAGCTTTCTGTAGCAGATGTTTCATGCTTCTATTACATAGTTAAGGGTCACTTGAAAATTCTTCAGCTACTCTGATAGAACTATCAGCAAATTGATTCAATACAGTGAATTTGAGTAGGGAATATACCTGAGCTTGGGAACTCTTCATTCTAACATTTGGATTGTTCTATCAGTATTTCTCCTTAAAAATCTAAACATAGTTTGTTTGGGTTTGTGTTGTTGTTTGTTTGTTTGTTTGTTTTAATTTCCTTCAGTATCAATTACATGAGGAATAAAGCCTTTGTTTTTATGGGGTGGGTTTTTTTCTCTAATGAGTATTTGCATAAATATCTGGTGAATCGTGTATCAATTATTCCTATTCTCAATTATTTTTCCTTTCTTTTCCCCTTGCTATAATATTTAAAACTTTTTTTAGTATAAACATAAATTAAATCAACAAGTTCAAAAACATTTGATAGCTAAAACAATAAGATAATTCTAAACAACTAGCTAACATATCGCTTTACTGAAATTTAAGAAGGGAGAAGAAGCACTAGTCGATGATTTAAGACCAAAGATTTCAATATCAACCTAGAAAAAAAAAAGAAATTAAAATAAATACAATTGATTCATCACAGAAACTACACTAGAACATTATATGGAGTCTTTTCTAGACAAGCATGGAGTTTATGAACAAAAGTAATTCTGTGTCCTTCAAAATTAAATCTTCAGACTATAAGGATTATGCAAAAACTACACAAATTTTAAGTGACAACATAGTGAGCAAAGGGCAATTTCCCATTGTATAAAGCAAGGACCAATAACATGAACCAAGAATTTTTGGAAAGAAACTTGTATACCTGACAGGCTTTTATTCTGCATTTATTTAAAAAGAACAGTAATCTACATATGTGACCATTTGCTGAAGCTTTGAAATTGTTATATTTCCAAAGTCTGCAGTCAGTTTTGAGATGTTCCATCTTGACTCATTTCTCCTGCTGCATTACTATTCCCAGATGGTGGGGGAAATGAGAGAGGAAAAATACAGAAGTAGCCAAGACTAGTAGAAAAGATTGTGCACTAACAGAACTGATGGAAACTGAAGAAACAAGATTTTTTGGTTATTGGATAGGCGTCAGGAAGACAGAGAGATTTTGCAGGCTGCAACATTTCCAGGATATGCACTGAAATTTTAGCAGTTGAAGTGGGAGTAAGCTGTGAATATGTGGCAAGGTAAACAAGAGCTGAAAATGGAAACCCTGAAATCCAAGCAAACCATTTTGACACAGTTGCCAGCTGGAGCATCAAGCTGACAATTAAAAATCACTGACTTGACATAGTCAGACACAATAGAAACACAAATATTGGCAGAAAACAATGTGAGAAAGAATATGTCACACATCGAGGTGCATTACAAACTGTTAATGAGAAAACAGAATTCCGGAAACAACTGGGAAAAAAATCCAAACAAGAAATGCAATTACATAAATAAGCATAGAAGTTCTTCATGTGCTTGGGAGCCAATAAGTCATTTGGGACATCCAAGAACATAATTGATCCAAAGATTTCTAATATCTCTAGTTTATATTACCCTTACTTCTTCAAAATAACATTTATTACATATCAAATGTAATGTAATAAATGTTATAAGGCATCATTTTCTTCAAAGATTATTCTTTTTATACTTTGCTTGTTGTGTGCCATCAGTTTGCCAAAGCTCTGTTTCACTAGTCAGCTATCTGCAGGATTCACTCTAAAAGCCCACCTGTCTGCAATTGTGAGTTGAATGAACACTAACAGTCCATCCCATAGCTCAGCATCACCATTCAGTTACTTATTTGTTGCAAGCACCGTGTTGTTTTTAAGCTCTCTTTAGGTCCATGAACTTCAGACTTGACAGAGCAGATAAATTACAAAATTTGGTAGTTTCAGTTCTTAATACAGGCTAGAACTCTACAACAGACTGGAACAGACACACTTAATGTTTCAGGTAGCCTACCTGGCATTTCATCCAAGTAAGTGATTACCCTAAAAATTAAGACACGGCAGTTCTAAATGAGGTTAAAACATTTCTAACAGAGTGTATTTTCTTACTCATTAAAGGATCAGCAAATGACAATAAAATGACAGGTAGACCAAAAAATCCCAAGCCTTAAATCTAGTAATTGTGAATGATACTTCCAACACAAAATCTTTAAGGCAATGGTAGATAAGCACAAAGTAATAGATGGATGTGACAAAGAGCATGGATCTACAGACGTGTCTGGCAAACACCACTTTGCACTAACATTTCTTACCATCACAAAGGCTGTTCAGTCACTGTGGGACTGTGCCCGTGTTGGTGATGACCCTCTTCTGTCAACTATGCCACCACCCTATGGACTTTGCTTCATTTGCAGGAAAACACTCATCTCTGCCCCCTGGAAGTTGTAGATCCTGTCTTTTATAAGAGATAGAAAGCCACAACAAGCTAATTTTCACTGATGACAAGCACATAAATCTTTCCTGCTATCCACCACCAGTTTTCTTAGAAAGCCAAAAAAGGCAAACCTGTAAGTTGTAAATTAACCACATATACTTACATGGCATCTGCTGTTTCCTTCCAGCCTGAATCTTTTTGGTCTTTAGACTAAAGAACGGTACAGAATAAAGCTTCCCTTTTAAAGCCCGATCTTGTGTCTGGCATCCACTCACAGTTTAAACACATAATTTATAGTCAGATTTGAATGTGTAAATAGGAAATAGTCCAAGTAAATTCTGAAAATCTAAGCTAGACCAAACCTGAAAAGCAATTCTTAACAGCCATCTTATATATCCAAAGCTCACTAGACTTTCACTGGGATCTTGGATGTCTACATTATTCCATATTGTAATCTTATCAATTAGAGTGGGTTAATGAGAAAACTGGAGGTAAAATGCCAGTGTCATATAGACAATTCTAAGCTGAGTTTTATTCAAGGTTAAGTAAGGAAGAAGACAGTCCTGCCTGCACTCCACGCATTGCTGCAGTCGAAATCTACAGCATTAGCTGGACAAACCTGAATCCAAATCAAGCAAACATTTGGCTGGTAAGAACTTCAGTAATTGAACTTCAAGACCTTTTTTCCCTTTCTAATGCTTCCAAATTCTGGAGAAATTGCTTTCAATGAATATGATCCTCTTACCTGTCCAAGCATTCATCAGGGTTAACATTACTCCCTACACACTGCCTACAGCTGTGATTAGCATCAGGATTGCATACTCTCTCACATCTTATCTGCCCACTCTTGATTATAATTTTCTTCCAGATTTAATTACTATTACACTAAGAGATATTATAAATTATTATAAAATATTAAGGATTAGAGCCATTAAGAGAGCTATCCTATCTCTGTACCTACTTCAGAAATTTGAAAGAAAAATTTGAATGATTTTGCACTGTTGTATTTATTATTATATCCACATTATTTTTCCTCTGTTTTTATTAGATAGGGACTTACATAAACCTCCGTGTAAGAGGTATCCTGTGCAGGGCCTGGAATGATCATGATGGGTCATTTCCAACTCAGCATATTCTGTGATTATGTGAGTCTATGACCATAAGCCAGTCCAAATACTATTTTTAAGTCTGTTTCTTTTTTTTTTGCTTTAACAGTTTTCACATGTAGATAGACATTGTGTAAAAGAAATGTTTAATCAGGTGAAAATTTTCTACCGTTTCCTTTCAATGAATACTCCCTTATTTTTTGTATTCCTCCATAATTAAATTTTTAAAAAATATAAAATATTTAAATTTCTGTTCCCATAAAGTCTGAGAATACAATATACTATAATATGTTGTTAGATTATTTTTGCTAGTCTCCAAAATATTCCTGATTTTCTAAGAGTGAAAAATATCTGTCCACTACTTGTATATACGTATTTAAACTATAACCACTTGCAGATGCAATGGGGAGTTAGAAGTTTTTAAAATTTTTGTCCAGATTTTGGGCCTGATCTTCAAGCATAGTCTAACTACCTACCTAATGCGTCTGCTTGTTTGTGTCAATCAAGAAACTGATGGGAACAATAAGTGTGAATTCTAACTTCACTGATATCACAGAAAAGCAATTACAGACCCTGTCAACTTTTGGCTTTAGACGTCTAGGTTTTCTGCCAAAAATGTAATCCCAGAAAATAGCATAATTAGCCACAAAATGTACACATGCCAGTTGTATGACAATATGAAATGTACATTCTTTGTTTACTTGTTCCTTGCTTAGTAAAGATAAGTTATAAACTTAGCTACTAGAAGATAGCTCTGATAAGACAAATAAATTACTTGTGTACTATGTATAATCTGATGAATTTGATTTGGGCACATGATGCTGACAAATCATTGAAAGTTCTGACAGAAATGTCCCCAACTCCCTGTTTGCCTTCTGCTTTTTCTCTTTGAATATGTCCTGAATTGCCAGTCCTTACACTGTAAACTTCACAAAAAATATTTGCTATAGCATAAGGATTTCTGTTTGGGATATTAACAAGTACAGTATACAGTACAGAAAAACATAATTCCAGGTGAATAACAAACAGTACAGGATTTATTTCTTCAGTTTTAAAGTAAGGAGTGGGAAAAGATGTTGATTACTTTGTAACCTTATACAGTCATATTCACCATTGGTAAGACATACACCATTGAAATAATTTAGGTAGTTTTACTGAATCAAAGCTTTTATAGGTGTCTAAAATTGTGATGAATTATGTCTGTCTAACAAATTGGTTCTTTTATATTTGAGCATATAAACAAAAAATGTTGTCTTTTGTCTTGCAATCAAAAAGGGCTTCAGCAGCAGAAGTGATATGTGTGATATTTGAAAAAAAGTTGGTCAAATTCTGATTCTCTGATGTTCAGATAGAGAGGATTAATATGAAGAAAGACAAAATAGAAAAGACAAATTCTTGATGAAGTAATTTATTTAATTAATCATATTTCTCCTAATAATTATTACAATTTATCTGCTTAATTCTTATTTTCTATGTCTCATTAACTGAATTTTAGTGCTCAAGATTAAGTAATAATAGAAAGCCATTTAAATAAATTTACTGTGTAGACCAGTTTCTTTTCCATCATCAAATGGCAATATTTGAATTAATATAATTAAATAGTAACCACTTAAACAGATTGGCATCTATTATCAATGTGTTGGTGACAAATGTCTTTCCATATGACTCAGTCCTTTCTACGTGTCACTCTGTTGAAAAAACAGCATGAATAAATGCAGTTATAAGGGAACTTTTGATCTCTGCTGGCTGACTACCCCATTTCAGCTGCAAAAAGATCCGCTCCAGAGTAGAAAAAAACAGTCTTTCCAAGTTGATACAAAGTCAATAACATTTTGAATTTAAAATCTGTTGTCAGCACCCCACCATCAAGCTCTTCTATTCATATTATTAAATGATTTAAAAGATCAGTGCCTCATTCTGAGGTTTTATCATGGCACTTTGAATGCTAGAAGAAATACAGACACAGATTTTGATCTGTTTCCTTGGAAACATACAGCATTAAAGCAGGGCTAATTACAGGAAGAGTTGTCCATTTGAGGAATCCCTTCTTATCACAAAGTTGCTAGCTCTGTTATTCTAGGCTAAATTTCTCTGCCCTAGTTCATGAGTGACCAGGGAAGGGCAAGACTGAATGTAGGTATCCTTTAGCAAAAAAAAAAAAAAAAAAGCCCTAATTGTGTGTAAGAGATTGCATGATTCTGTTTTAACTGTCAAAATCTGACCAACATCAGCCTTTTAGTCCCTTCTCAGATCTATGACAACACTGTTTTTTAGTGACACTTGATGGAATGTGTTCCACTACTGGAGTGCTCAGACAGAGGGCTATAGAATGTTCAGGAGAGGTAAGCAGGGCAGGTGAAGTGGAAGAGTATGAGACTTTACAGACCTTACAGTTAGGGATGATGTGGTTGAGACCCTGTGGATGAGGATCAACGGGATGAAAAACAGAGCAGATACTGTTGTGCCAGTCTACTATCGACCATCCAGAGAGGATGATAGCATTGACGAGTTCTTTTATAAGCAATTAGGAGAAAACTCTATATTGGTAACCCTTGTCCTTATGGGAGATTTAAATTTCCCAAACATCTGTTGGGAATACCAGACTGGTGTGATAAACATATTTGGAAAATTCCTAAAGTAATTTGAAGAGAATTTCTTATCACAGATACTAAGTGAGACAATTAGGAAAGTTGTGTTCCTAGACTTGTTCTTTATGAATAGAGGATTCATGGAAAATGTGATTGTATGTGTCTGCCTTGGCTACTATGTGTAATAAGAAAAATGATCAGCAGAGTTGCTACCCTGGATTTCAAGAGAGCAAACTTTAAGCTACTCAGGAAGCTAGTCAGTGGGATCTCCTGGGAGTCTGTTTTTGAGTGTTTACAGTTCCATCAAAGTCAGTTAAATAAATTCTGTGATCTCTGGAAGCAAGGTCAGGCTGCACAGAAAGATTACAAGAGCTGCTGTTTGCATGTATGCAGAGAAATCACAAAAGGTCAAAACTCTGCTGGAGTTTTGTCAGACAATAAAACAGGCTTTTTAAAATATGTTAATAGCAACAATAGGTCTAGATAAAATGACAGGACATGTGACAAAGGTTCAAAGTTGCATAAGAGAAACTGATATTAGGATATTAAGAAACATTTCTTTACAGAAAGGGCTGCCAAGCACTTGAACAGGCTTTCTAAAAGGTGGTCAATGTCCAGTGCCTGTCAGTGTTGAAGAGGCAATTGAACACTGTCGGATTGATTGGCTTATCATTATTGGATGTTCAAGATGTGCTAATGGTACTGTTGCCAGACTGAAAACCTTCCTGACTGTTAAGGGTCTCCATTCATTTCACATACCTAACTCACTTGATAACTCAAGCTGTTATTTTATTCTTGCATAATCACCTTTGCTAGCAATTAGAAGTGGCTGCTAAAAAAAAAAAACAATGGGGAAGAAATTTATGCTGTTTGCTAAAAGCAAGGAAGGCTCTTTGATGCCCTGAACTTCTCAACCGACTATAATCTTGTCAGATATTCTAATCTAGACAGAGATACAAGACTAATAGAGAGATTTAAGATTAATTTGTTGCAAACGATACAAAACGGATAAGTGTATGTGCCAAGGAGGGGTTAATAAGTGTTTTATTTTTCTGTCCTGAGTATTTACATGTACTTGTAATGTTATTAATGAGGCTGGCAAAAAATGGTGATTCTACAAGATGGAATGGTATCTTTGTTGCTCATTAGTTCTGCATTGTTCATCTCAGCTTCTGAAGGAAAAAAAAAAAGAACAAAAATATTTCAAGAATTTAATCAACTACTTTTCAGGAAATTTACATGCCCAGCATCTTTAAGAAAGGGTCCTCTGTTATTAATGATAATATACTTTAAATTTGAGGGCAGAACATAGAGGGAACCAGAATAATTCAAGAAATAAGAGATTATGTGGTAAAAAAAATAAAAACACAAATGAAATGTTTAATCAGAAAAATTATTCAGATATCCCAAGTTTCATTTCTTCAGACTTATTCTTCAAAACAGCAAGCATTAGACACTGTGTTTCTTTATTGGTTTCAGCTGGGATAGAGTTAATTTTTCTTTCATAGAAGTTTGGATGGTGTTATATTTGGATTTGTGACCAAAAGATCATTCAAAACTCACCAGTGCTTTAGTTGTATCTGAACAGTACTTGCACAGAATGAAGGTCTTTCACTATTTATCCAGTTACTCTGCCAGAGTCTAGGCTGGGGATCACAGGAATTGGGAGGGGACACAGCCAAGATAGCTGACCCCAACTGACCAAAAGGATATCCCAAAATACATCATTAAATCATAGAATGGTTTGGGTCAGAAAGGACCTTAAAGACCACTTAGTTCCAACTGTGGAGGTTTGGGCCACACGGATCCCCCCCTCCCAAGAGAGAAGGGAAAAAAAGTACCCAAAAAGACAATTTTAGTAAAAGTATATATATATATTCACATA
>JAWWMP010000116.1:72393609-72404623 GCA_035047865.1 Dendrocincla tyrannina | reverse complement strand
AGAAAAAGAAAAAGAAAAAGAAAAAGAAAAAGAAAAAGAAAAAGAAAAAGAAAAAGAAAAAGAAAAAGAAAAAAAAAAAAGAAAAAGAAAAAGAAAAGAAAAAAAGACACCATTAATAAAAAGCGGAAGAAAACCATAAAATCAAAGGAGCTGAATAGCTAAATGGCAACATTTAGCAAAAACATTATGACAATTAGAACTCTTAGTATTTTTTTGTCTTTTAAAAATATGTTAAATATTCAATTTTTATGCATACTTGACGCCAATTATTTTCATTATGGAAACCTCTGTCGGAAGAGAACTAAATCTGTAATGCTTATTTGAAGACAAGTAAATGCATGTGAAGGTGTTGCTTCTACAACTCTAACAGAGTAAAAGCAATAATCTGATTTGTTTCTGCTTATAATATGTGGTGAATTGATATTTCCATGCTTCAAAATAAATTTGAAAATTGGAGCATTTTTTTTTTGTTGTTTTTAAAGAAAAAAAATATATTACTATATGTAGAAATCTTCTTGGAATGCTGAACCAAGTCTCATGGCATAAGTTGAAAGGCTGGAGGATGAAGTTTTGAGGAAGAAGACTTTTTAGAACTTTCCATTGTTATGTATCTCTTGGAACACAACTTACCCCCAAAAAACATACAATGGTACTCTCAAATTGGATAGATCATACTGCCATTATTTGTAAAAAGACAAAGGCGTCACGAACTAAACTACAGTCATGTTAATGTATCCACTGCACCTAATTCTGTGCAAAAAAACCAAAGGGATAACACGCACAGCCAAAATCCCCCAATGAAATAATAAAAAACAAAATGCAGCCAACCAACCAAAAAAAATCCCAACAAACCAAAACCAGCGTGTGTTCAAGCTTATAAGTTTACAATGATGGGAGGCAGTTTAGCTACAGAACAGCAAGATATTGTCTCCAGGCATATTCTAATGTGTTGTGTCTAGCTCCAATATGTTTTATGTAGGTCATTGACCAAAGACAATGATCAAATTCCTACATAATTTATAAACCTTTTTAGGAAAGCTTTCAGGTAAAGACATACACGCAAATTGAAACATTAAATAAATTGTGAGGGAGTGCATAGACTGTCTTTATCAGGAATCTAACAGCCCTCTAATATTTCCCCTTCCATTAAAATAATAAGGGTATTCAGTACACTTTTTCAAATGGCTCCAACCTCTTGTACTTTTTCCAGCTCAACTGTGGATCAGCTCTCTGTAAATCAAGCGGAAATAGTGACTTATGAATAGAAAAAAATCTTCCCTTCTGTAGTGCTGACCACTGATCACCAGTAGTGACCTCTCACTACCAATGGGTCAAATAAACTTCTGTTTATTCCCTATCACCAAATTTCATTTTTACTGAGGACAGGCATTTAGATTTTTCATTAGGTTTGCAAAATTCCTTCCTGTTTTGTCTTTCTATGTTGCATGTTAGTGAGCCTTGAAGGACATGTCCTGAACAACTAACATTATTTTCCCTTTCAAAATGCTTAGCACATTTGATATATTAAAGTGGAAACTGCATCTGAAAAGAGATTATTCTTAAATCAATAATTTCCTGCATTTTATTTCTCAGAAGCACATCTCTTTCAAATACCAACTTTTTACACTCTTCTTTATCAGGTATCCTAAATACACTCAAAATCATTTCAGCTATGACTTCTTGGAGGAAAAGATGGGTGCACATATAATATACTTCATTACAATATTGATTTGCAGCAACTTCACAGGCAGTAATCTGATCTTCTTTAATCTTTTTGCTGCCTCAGGCTGCATTCAAAGAGGCACTAGATTCCCAGACCACTTTAGTGACATCCTTAAAGGCAGAAACAGCTTAAAGATAATACTTGGCTTTCTCTAAAGAATTTCAATTGAACAGGAAGACTTTTCTTAAAATAGATGTTCTATCGAATGGCAATTCTGTAAGGATGCATGCCAAGACTTTACAGCAATTTAGTAAGGAACGTGTACAATTTGGATTTATGCAACATACTGAAGATTTTTCCAGAATATAGCTGAAGACTGGGATCCAAATGTTACCTTGATTCAATGACATTAAACTTTTGAAGACCAGAGACTTCTCATCTCAATATATAGGCATTATTTCAACAGAAGACATCTTTCCACCAATATGTTGCTTCACTGCAATTCCAGTAAAAAATGGGGTAAGTTCACAAGATACATTGAACACAAGATACTTTCAACACAGGATACTAGTCTACCCTAGAAACGTTTTGTTGCATATGCCTTTTTTCTTTTGATCACAATGTAAGTCTACACACACAACTGAGACCTGTGACCAAGAAATTAATATTGATCTGCATCCTGACTGGCTTCCATAAAGTAATAACTGATAATGTTAAAGGAGCTTTACTGTGATAATCTAAGTTATAATGCAAGTCATAATATTTCCATGAAATAGATCTCGTTCAAAAAAAAAAAAAAAAGAAAAAGAAAAAAAACCCCTGATATTGATTAAAAATTGGCATTGAAGGATGTCTAGCATTAATGGTGACATTCATTCAGATTTCATTTAATATTGCCAAAAGAGAGGCCTGTAATATAAATTATAAAATATATTGATAAGGATATATTTAGTATTTGTTATCCTTAAACATAAAGATAAATGATGTTAAAAAGCAAAAAGTCATATGGAGCAGGCAAGTAATACCCAGAACTTGTTTGACAGCCACACCTTTAAAGTTGAAGCCAAAGGTCAGGTGCAATACTCTAAGCTAGCTCAAATAATAGTACAGGCCTGTGTTTGGGCTATCATCTTATTGATATGGTCTTGATTTGCTTACTGTGAAATCTGATTTTATCTGTCTTATGTTTCAATCATTCATCTAACCTTCCTGGAAAGTACATATCTTTGTCAGTCAATCCTATATATATATAGGCCTTTAAGAACAGATGTGAGCCAGAGATAAACCTTCTCCAGCTGAGAGAGTAAAAGAATATATGATTGGGAAATAATCTTCTATAGCAGATCAGATGAATCCAAAGCTAAATATTTTCAGAATTTATCTGAAATCATGCTTATTTAAACTCCTTTTCCCATTCCTTGTGTCATAGACTTCTTACTGAAGATAATGTGTTCATATAAATTACAACATCATGCTGTTACCTAGAGATTTTTCTATTGTCATTTTCTCTTTTTACATGAAACACATTCACATCAAAAATGGAAGGAACATTGCAGTAGGGAAATAAAGGTAACAAAGATGTTTCTTGTTCTATGAAACAAATGTATATCTTTACTTGAGAGTAGTTTATGCAACTTGGATCTTTTCCAATTTATATGCTTGTATTAGAAGCAAATTTATCTTATGGAAAAAATTTTACTAATGTGATTTTTTAACATTTATTTGATGTATAAAATCACTGAGACTAGAGATTGAAATATCCACTACTCTTCTGGAATGGTGAACATGGCAAAGCCACTTCTACCCTTGAAGAAATGATAATGCTTCAGTCCCTATGACATGAATTATACATTACCGGATGCAAGTTATATTAGATCATGTCAGAGCAGATAGTATGACATACATAGAAGTCTGTGCCAACTTGACATTTAGATTAAAATCAAAAAGCTTATTCTTATAAAGTGCAATAGATTGAAAGAATTGTATTCATCATGTTAAAGTACCTCTCTCACGTGAGATTGTTTTACATTCAGATTCTGCTGAAGGCACTCTGCCATTTTCTTTGACACTACATATAAACCATGCTTTCACAGAAACTTCTGCTTTGTTAGATCTTCTACAAAACTCTTCCATTTGATATATTTCTTTACTCCTCTTTTTAACAGAAGGCATCAGATAAGAACTTGGGAAATCGAAAAAAAGAAAAAAAAAACAACAAAAACCTAGATGACACAAGAAACAGACATCTTATGTATTTGACAGTAACAGTGAAATAGAAAAATATGAAAAAAAATAAAGCGGAAACCAAAGTTTTCTGTTGGCTGCAGAAGTGTTGTCTTGCACAAATCATCTTTATTTTCACATTTTTTTCTGTCATTCCAGGATTTTACTGTCTTTCACTACATTTTACAGAAGAAAAAACACAATAAAATTATGCAGTTCAAAATCTGATAGTAGAATAAAATACTCTGGGCTACAGTACATTAAATGAAATGCAGATGATACTTAATGATGATACATGAGTATTGAAAATACGTGACAAGTTCCCCTCTGCTGACCAAAGTTCTGGATGCTGCCTCCAGTCCACACTGTAGTTTTATAGCAAGAGAGTTAAAGCTTTCTATGGAAATGTTGAAGACAGTATTATTAGTATTTGGACTGAACTCTTCAATCTCAAGTACAAAGCTGGTTCCAGTTGGACTGTATACTACTATTGTGAACTCTGATGGTGGAGTGGAGGTTGTTTAAAGTGGTTTTTAATAGCACTATTTTAAAAGCAAGCAAATTGGCTTTTTAAAAAAGCTACTTTTACTTGCTGTATGAAGGAAAATCAGTGCTGAAAAGTAATAACATTCTAGACAGCCTGTTGAAAAAAAAACTTTTTGTACAGAAATTGTTGCTGTTAGCTGTCTCTATGATGGCATACTGAATACACTTTAATACAACAAATTTCCCAGACCACCTTAGAGAAAGCAAACCTGGAGCTTAACTTGCTTTTGTTTCTTGATTATGCTAGAACTGTCATCAGAAAATAGAATAAAGTATCAGTAAAGTGACTTTGGACATGAACATGAATCAGTCCCTGGATTAAACAGTTCTACCAAATGAAATGCTCTCTCTGATCTCAGCTGTTTCTGTCCTGACAATTTCTCTCATCTGTTCCTGATATCTTCCGGAACTCACTTACTCCACTTTCACTTTGGAAAACTCTGGGTATGGTCCTAAAAAAATTCTCTAACTTTTCTTTGCTGTAAGTAAAAAGTTTAAAAATCCCCTGATTGATCCTCCTTCTCTATCTAAAAGATAGAGAAATCCAGCAGATATAGGATCTGGTCATTAGATATTTTATATTTTTTATATTTTTTTACAACTCAGATATTTCTCTTGAAATCTTCTACAAGTCTGGCATTTAAATCATTCAAACAATGAAAAAAAATCATTAGGTAAACCTGTTAATATGACACTCCATATTGAAGACACAGTTTATGATCATATAATGAATGAGCCTTGAGTAACTAATGAAATGAAAACAGCTAAGAAAAGTTACTGCCCGCATATTCCACAGATTCTGCCACTCATTCCTTTCTTTATCATTACAGTTGTGGCTTTCAGGATAAGCTGTAAAATCAAAGGAATAAAAATGAACTCATTTCTCAAAGGAAACACTTTCTTACTAGAAAAAAAAATAAATTAAAAATTAGTTCCTCTGGCTTGTAGGACTTCCATGGCTTCATTTGCAAGAGCCTCTGGACACATACTGGTTTATGCACTATTACAATTATGTAACACTAATATATGTATTAGAGAGTGGATTGCCAGAATTGTTTACCTTCCACAAGGAATTAGTTGTTTACCTACCAGTGCCTGCATCTGGAGGAATGTGAAAAATGACAGCCTTTCTGTTCAATGATGTATGCATGAATAAATGGGATGACAGTCACTAATTCTGAATGGGTCTCTTGCTGCACAGAGAAATGGAAAATAGTCAGTGGGTTGGAAATAGACTAAGCAAAATTCTAAGTCCTCTCTGACAAGTTAGCATTGTCATACTGTTTGAAAGTGCTTAGTTTATGGGAATTTCAATTCACTTATCTTCCTAAAAATATTTTCTTCTATAACCTCTTTGAAAAAAAAAATTGTGATCTGTGGATGCTGCAATCAACAGAAAGGCACACACTTCTTTTTTTCCTATAAGTCTTTCATTAAGTCTGCCCATACCATTAAAACAACATCACCTTTGTATCTCTATAGTGGTTTGTCACTCATTTATCAGATTTATGAAGTACATAACGTTGGGAAAGTATATCACTTTGCAATCACTGTATTAAAAAGTGAAAAGGAGAAGACAATAATAACATATTTGGAGAATTTATGGTGCGGGGCAATGAATTAGAAAAGAAAAAAGAAAGGACAACTATACAAAGGTGAGATGTAACTTACCTGAGTGGAATTTACTAGTAATATGCACAAATAGCAGGTCTTGTTACAGGCACCCAGTGATGATTTTTCCTCGTTTCATTATTTTCACAATATATTACACCAATAGGAGAAACAGAGTATTTTTCACGTTAGCAACCTGAAAATATACAATCAATTTATCTGTACTACTTCTTGTTCCCTGTGGTAAAAACAAAAAGGAAATTAAAAAAAAAAAAAAGAAGAGGAAAAGAAAAGCAGTGATTCCATAAACAACTGTTAGTCTCTCTGGTTTGTGCATAGTACAACAATTCAGGTCAGCTTGATGGATTAAATGTATCATAAGGTTAACAAAAATGAAAGACAGATAACCAAACTCCTATGAAATCAAATCAGATATTGACAAATTCAAGGAACCATGTTACCATTGCATCTATTAGACAAGAGGAGCAAAAAGCAAAGCAATAGAATGCAATTGATGCATCAATAAATAATTGTAGAAAATAATGAGACTGAGGGTTTGTTTTTTTTTTCCCATTTTAGACCTTTAATAATGATAGAAGGAAAATGCATGGGCAGAAGGAATGAGACTAAATTGGTCAATGTGTCCTTACTCAAGTCCCTCAAGTTACTACAGTATTTCACTGTTCAAGGTGATAAACAAACTTTATTACCTTAACTGTCTGGGACTTCTTATTCCTCAATATCAATGTAAGACAGTCACACAAAGCTATTTCAGCTGTTGTTTCAGTCTTAATGATGCTGCAAAAAATGCCATCTATTTAGTGGCAAGGTCCCCTAAAGAGCTATTTTAGGAGCTACTGTGACTGTGTCTCTCATGTGAATGAAGAGGTATGTTAGAGTACACATATGTTTAGCATGAGAAATGAGAGGGTGGAGACAAAGGAAACCATTCCTGGCACTATCACATTCTTCTCATTTTGGTCCTTAAGTATTCATAGAGAAGTGTCTCATTATTGCGTTTACAGTGACAGCCCTGTTTATTAACTTCTTCTTAAGATTTATGTGTCTGTATCTTGAGTGTATATAACAGAGCTACACACTATTAATTATTGTTGATGGCACAAAGGCATTGTTTGCAAATCAGTTTAGTTAATTAGAATTCATGCAATAACTTTTACAAGATTAATAAATGTCTTAATACAAAAGAGTTTGACTATTTCCAAAACAAAAAGGTACATGTGCCTAAATTTACCCTTGAAACAAAGGTTTATTAATTATACAGTTAAATAAACTTGCTGGTCAGAGGAGACGAAGCAGGCTTCAAATTTTTTTTGAAAGTCAGTATTAAGTTTTCACACTTCCATGTTACTTCCATGGAAGACAATTTCTAAAACCCATAGCTCATAGACTGTTATGTTTAACAAAACACAACTCATTCCAAATTTTCTCATTTGAATATCGTGCAGATGTATGAGTAACTTGAGAGTAGTAAACAGTGCTTCTCTCATCAAAAGAGTTCTATCAAAATTTGGTGACCTACTCCTGAAAGTTTTAATTAAAAAAAAAAGCAAAAAACAAACATTATTGTGTCTTATGTACTGTATAAAAATGTTTAAATGTGTCCCAGTCACCTATAAAATAATGTAGCATACAGTTTAAACATCTATTAGAAACATAATCATTAATTTGCAATACTTTTGAATTTGAATCCTCATATTATACATGTCTTTAGTAAAAAAAAAATATATTGGTATACCTTTTGGTTTTGCTAGAGTGCTGTTCAAATACAAGTGTTTGGGGAGAATTTGTAGGTAGGTATTTTGGAATAAAGAACACACTGGTAATAAGTAAAATAAAAATTTCAAGTCTACCTCCCTTTTGAAAAATATAAATTTGGTTGTATTGATAACACATTCTTTGTATGTTTAATTTTACATTTTAGCATTTGGAAAAGGATCTTAATTTGTGGTAAACTCTAAACCTAAATGCTTAAAAAATAACAGACAAGCCAAAAAGTGCGTAAGTGAGTTTGCATATTTTTCCCCAGTACCTACCTTCAAGAGCAGTAAAAGGAAATTTTGACAGGAACTCATAAAACTTTCAAATCGAGAGAATTTCCACCTATTTTTAATCTTCATCTTGTTTTTGTTCTCTTCCACTGATCTCTGTTGAAAACATAAGAGTAAAAAGTTCATAGGTACAACCCAATTAAAAAGAGGAATCAGACCTCTGGACATTTCCAAGATCAGTCCACAAGTTTGGAAATGAAAATGATGTTCTTTTGATTAAAATGAACAGTGATCAGAAATAAAAGATACTTAGTGAAACCTTTCAGTGTTTTGTTTTGTTTTGCTTTTTTACCGAAAACATAGTATTTTGATTTGACAAATAAAACATCTTTCTGAATGTTGCAGTTCATTGCCTTTTTGCCCATGATTGTGTTTGTGCAAGTAAATAAAGCAGACTAAAATCTGCTGTCTGAACCTGAGTTCCAGCAATTTGCACCAGTTTCTCAAACTTCCTTCCCCTTGTAAATAGGTTCATCTCTATTGCCCATGAGCGTAAGTTCTTGACTCACGCTATCGGTGTCCATACTTGACCATTGCCTAAGAGATGGTTATTTAGCATTGGGCAAAAGCCCAATGTTGAGGAACATAATTAAGTCATTAATTTAGGCTTATGGATCAGGCTGCATGACCAGACAAGCATCTCGTAATGTCTTGCAGTAGGTAGGAAGAGAAGAAGCAGTGATGTATGGTGAGAGACATATCCTTGTCAGACTGTCTGTCATGAGAAGAAATTTGAAAAAAAAAAAAAAAGAAGCTTGACAATTCAGTATTCATTGAGCTTATCCAGGAGCTTATGACATCGTTCATTACCCACTAAAACATATAGGAGTTTTCTATCTCCTATACTGGTTATTATAAAAATCATTTAACACAAATGATGAGTCTCTATCATTTTAAGACTGCCAGTTCTCTGGCATTCCGTTTAGGAGGACAAATGGATGTGGTATTGAAAGAAGAGTTTAATAAAATAATTTTTTTAAAAATTCAGCTCTGATGAAAGAGTAGCCTGACATATTGAAAGGACTTTGTTATTAGCATCACTTCTTTCTCTCACTCTTTGTCTTATGCTCGGGAAGGCTCTGAAGAACATTCATCACCTCTGGATATCACATTGGATAAAATGTACCAAATTATCCAGCTGATGATAAAGCATCCTTTGTCTAAACCATAGATTACTTTAGTGTTAGGTGGTTAAACAAGCCAAAATCTGTTACTCAAAAGGAAAGTTGCAAATAGCCTCTGTAAGCAGTTCTAATACTAGGTATATAATACAATTTTTCTATCCCTATCCTATCCTGCTCTTTCTCTGTTTAGTTCTAATGAGTTTAGATTTATAAAAATAACATATTTCAAATATTTGAAGTAATCCTAATGGTAATTTTTTTTTTTAGATTTTACTTTTAAACATTTTTTTGTTCTAAGTCCAGAGCAGATTTAAAAAATAAAGAAAAATAAAAGGTTACATAGAATGAGTAGCATCATAAGATATTTAAGCAATATTCAGGGTTTCTTTCTAATATCTAATCTAAGGCTACTCTCTTTCAGTGTAAAGCCATTCCACCTTGTCCTATCACTGCATGTCCTTGTAAAAAGTCTCTGTCTTCATTGTAGACTCTCGTCAGGTACTGGAAGGCCACATTTAGGTCACTCCAAAGCCTTCTCTTATCCAGGCTGACGAGTCCTAATTCTCTCATCCTTTCCTCATATGAGAGGTGCTCTATCCCTCCAATCATCTTGTTGGCCCTCTGGACTCACTCCAGTGGGTCCATGTTCTTTCTCTACTGGGGACCCCAGAGTTGGATGCAGCACTCAAGAAACCAGAGAGCCCTTGTTATTAACTGGCCTTACTGTTAGGTGCTTAATAGTTCCTTGTCTAAGGCAAAGTTAACTAATTCTAAACTTTTTTTATAGTTAATGGAGAGCAAGAGCTACATTCAAATGATTCATACTATCCTAAAACAGATGTCCAAGGGAAAGACTAAGCATTCTCTAAAGGTTTCTGTTTCCTTCTACTATGTATACAGAGAAGCCAAAATGTTTTGTTATGACTTGGATAATTGCCATTTAGACATGTAATATTAGGTCATAGACACGCCAAAAAATTCTATAATTCACTGAGTTAATACATATTTTACGCACCTGACAGCTCCGAAAAGTAAATAGTTTAGTAATAACCATGCTTTAACTTGAGGTCAGGATGAACACTGAATCCAGATCCGAGTATCATTTCAATCATTTCTTAGTCAGATTACTATGTTTCTCTTCTTAAAAAACCCCAATTAAAAAAAAAAAAATACACAACTCCATATATTTAAAAGAGTGTGCTTTTGAAACCTAGATAGAAAAAGATATCTACCTAGATAGCTTTTTTCTCTTGGTTTAATCTGAGTACAAATTGCAGGAGAACTTTTATTAAGATTAAAGAATATGAAATAATTTGATAGATTATCTGAGAAAGACTAACTCATAAAGCATATTCTTCAATATTTTATTCTAACAGAGCAAAACATACACCATTGATTACTAGCCCTGCCTGGAAGCAAAAAGTGAAGTATAAACTTTCTGACCATCCGAGTACCATGTCAATACAGTTTCCACTTAAATGAACACTGTTCTTAGCTGCAAAGGCTTGTCTTTCAGTTGTACTAAGGATTATTCTTATCCCGCTGTCTTTAATATTTTAGTATTACCTTTATCAGAAGAACTTAAAAGTTCAATGGTCGCTTTAGGCAAGCCAAATAAAATCAACACAACACTTGAATTACAATTATACCAGTCATAATGGACATTTTCTTTAACTGAAAACTAAGAAAACAAGCCCAGTACATAAACATCAGTGACATTGTCTTGTGTTAATGCATTGAATGGACTGGGTATTGGGAACCTGGGCAGAGGGCCAGCC
>JAWWMP010000116.1:72352750-72393425 GCA_035047865.1 Dendrocincla tyrannina | reverse complement strand
AATTATACCAGTCATAATGGACATTTTCTTTAACTGAAAACTAAGAAAACAAGCCCAGTGCATAAACATCAGTGACATTGTCTTGTGTTAATGCATTGAATGGACTGGGTATTGGGAACCTGGGCAGAGGGCCAGCCAGAATCTGTCCCACTGTCCACCAGGAGCAGGGCAGCCAGGAGAGCACCAGGGGCAGCACCAGCCCTGGACATTGAGATCCTCTCTGGGGTTGTGGGTGGGACCCACACCTGGACATGGCAGTGTTGTGGGGAGCTGGAGACTGGGGGCATCTCTGGGGAAGAGATAGGTGGCACCAGGGGGCTGAAATGGTGTCATGGGCTGTGGGTGGCTTGAAAGGAGCCCCAGGAAAGAGTGGACATGGGAAGAAATGCCTCTATTGCCCTCAGGCCCCTGAGTACAATCTCGTACTTAATGAAGAACTGCAAGAGAATTAAGAAGTCACTGATGTTTTTATCAACACCATTCAAACAGGACGCAGCTGGACAGACAGTACAGAGATGAAAATGGGAACTTTTTTTTTTTTTTAAAGAGAAAAAAAAAGCATGGATGAAAAGAAAATGTTAATTTTCTTTTTTAAAACTGAAGTGCACATCTTAAACAGAGCTTCACCTTCAGTCTCAAAATTGACTTTGTAAAAACAATTTGTTTTTTGAACCTATTATTTGTGTATGGTCGAACTTGTCAACAGGGAAGTCTTATAAACAGAAATTAATTTTAAGCAGACAGAAAAAAACATGGATTTTGGAGAGTGCACTGAATAATTTCATGGTCTGAACTTAAATCAATATATTTGTTAACTAAAAGTTCCAATTGCAGAGCTGTTCTTCAGTTTCACTATTTTTGTTGTTTTCCCTTCAGTTGCATTTACACAACCTGACTGAAAATAATGGAGTTGCACGAGTGAATCTGAAGGCGATACTTGACCTGCGAAAATCTTTATTATTGGTGATCCATGAGTCAGATAGAAGACAAATAAGCTCCCAAATCCCAGGTCTAATTTAAGGACTGGCAGTCAGTAAAGCACTTCAATTGTAAACTGAATTAGTTTGATTGAGAAATTATGGAGAAGAAAAATAACTATTGAATGTGACAGTATTATTTTTGTAGAGTTTTGAGAATGGCCTTGTGCTTTTAGAATTAATCATGTCCTCTGCTTATTCCCTAATTGAAGACAAAATTCTCCATTTTGATATTGCAATTGGTTGCTATAGAAATTATAATCAGGTCAAACAAGCAGGGGGAAAAAAAAAAAGGCATTATGATTTCCAGTAAGGTATAAGTAGAGAAACCGTTGACAAACAAATTTCTTCCTTCTAAATATCAGTCATAACAAATGTAAAGAACAGAAAGGTTATATTTTCACATACATATTTATATAAACAATAGTATTTTTTCTCGTTTTAGAAAACACAGTGCCATTTTGTTGCAAAGAAATAGTGATGGGGTAGCACATTGCAATTTAAGACCTTCACTGTGCAAAACCAAATTATAACACAGGTCTTAAAAGTTAGCACACAGAGAGAAAAACAACATTCCCAATCACAAATGCCTATCCAAAAAAAAACCAAAGAAAACCAAACCCAAACCCAAAAGATCCAAAGATTTTATAAAATCCTTTATATCAACTTCAATAAGTGAATACTTAATAATGGTGTTAAATTTGTTATCTTTACAGAATAGTCTAAGTTGGAAGAGAACCACAAGGATTATCAAGTCCAGCTTTTAAATTAGCTGCTCCTATGGGGATCAAACTCACAACCTTGACGTTCACAGCACCATGCTCTAGCCAACTGTACTAACCTTAGAGTCAATGGCAACTATAACTGGCTAAGAAAATCAGATTTATATAGTTTATATGGATAAAAGAGGGCCGAAAAATTACTATGTACCTAGTATATAAGTCAATGTCATGGGTTTCTCTGATTAAGTTTTTTTGATAAGAGGAAAAATGGCTCCTGTTAGAAACTGCTAGAAATTTCTCTATCCTATACAGCAGAGCCAATGAGGGTCAGCTCCAAGGAAATCTTCCTGCTTCTGAATCATTAAGTTACACCCCTGCATGAAAACATATTTAAGAATGGAAGAGTTGTTGCACAGTTGGAAAATTGGCAGCTATGGATTAAAAACCTCATAACGCAGACATCAAGGTCAGTGCAGGAGGAATACAGGGAGAGGGACCCCACTGATCAGGGCAAGGACTAAAAGTTATTATTCTCTGATTACCATGGTGATGACCATGGTGATTATGAATTTTCCTCTAGAAGCCCATGGGATCTATCAGGGTGCAAAGACCCCCCCTGCCAGAGCAGGGGGATGAATGAAAGAAGATGTTACCTTGAGGGTGGCTTCAAGGTGGAGCAGAGTCCTGCAAAAGATTTGCACCTGAGACCCATGGAGGGAGAAGCCCACGCTAAGCATGTACAGCCAGCTTTTCATGACAGACTGCACCCCATGGAATGACCCATGAGAGAGGAAAGGATCTCTCTTGTGGGGGGGACCCCACAGAACAAAGGGGAAGGACTCAGAGTTGTGATTCCCCTGTGACCATGGTGATGAGCTGTCCCCTTTGCAGCGCACAGGAAAGCCCCCTGAGGCAGCACATTTGGAAGAACTGCTGCTTAAGTCTTGGACTTACATCTGCAAATGGTTGACCCAACAACAACTGACTGCAAACCCTCAATTCCCTGTCCTCTGTACCGTTGGAGGAAGGAGGGTAGCATGGACAGACCGAGGGGTGGTGGTGGAAACGTGTTTCAAAACTGTTTTCATTTCTTATTTTTAGTTCTTAATTTGTTAGTAATAAATTTAAACATTATTCTAAGTTCTGCTTTGCCCGTGGTATTAATCAAAGCTCCTTTTTTGGTTGTTATCTCTAGTTGTAGAATCCTAGCTTTTTTTTTTTTTTTTGCCTCTGGAAAGGCGAAAAGTGGCAGGGAGAGAAAGATCTTGAAGCAGTTTTGCTGGACACCAGGCGTTTAGCCAGGGCTCAAACCACCACAGTCAGGGAGAAAATTTTTATGAAATATGATTCCATACATTATTTCTTTTCTTGAGAGAATCATGGATTTTCTATACCTTTATGTAGACTGCAAGAGCTATAAAAAAAAATTGAATAATCTAGAGGAATATACAGGAATCAGGTCTTTCACTCATTCTTTGTGAAATCTCCAGACTTGAGAGCGATATCCCATCACCAGTGATTCTTCCTCATCAGCTGAAGTCTGTTTTGCATGGGAGAAAGTAAAAGGCATTTCTACCCTAAAGTCTTACCTAGTCTAATGAAGGTATTTTTATGGGTGAGATTGGTTCCTCAAGCCTTCAAAATAAGATATATACTCCCTTCTCAAATACCCAGTATACTAATGTTCGTTGCTCACAGTTTTCAGTATGACATAGATTTTTTTCCGTTACTTATTCTGTTCATTTTCCTGAAAATTCTTATGTCTCCTTTTTATTATCCTCCTTGAAACCATCTCCCTTTATTTCACTATATAATGATTTCTTCCCTGGGTTACTAACATACTCTTTGTAAATTCCTGAGATGACAATGACAAGCTTCTGCAAAGCACATTTGAGATACTTCCATTTTTCACTCTTATTTTCACACTCTCATTAGAGGGTGATGCTCAAAGTTGTTCCACTGCTGTATTCATTTATTTATTTGCCAAACCTATCACTTGTGGGTTTGTTATGCAGTAGTCATATCTTCACTAACAATTTTCCAACTGAAATCAGAAAGTTAAACATGTTAAAGAATGGATTCATCATAATGGAAAAAAAAAAACACCAAAACAAAAAACCAAGACACAAAAACAAAACAGCAAAAAATCCTGGTGGTCTCTGAGTGAATAACAAACTACACCATCTAGAAAATGTCCAGTTAATTGGCTGTCAGAAGTAGGACTGGTGATTATCTCCATAAATTCACAAAACAAAAATTATATTGATGGATATAGGTTATTACATAGCATAATAGCCAGACAGTGTCCTAGAACAGCATATTAGATGTGTAGGATATGTTCAGACAGCATTCAGTGGTGGAGCTTTCCTCTAGTGAGCAACTAAAATTGGTATAAATTAGAAAAAGAACTTCACTCTAGGATTCTTTTTTCCTCTTTTTTGAGTGGCAAGCATGAAGTATGTTTTCTAATGAAGTGAAAACTGATGTTAGAAGGAAAGGGGCGCCATTGGCATCCATAAAAGTATTTCAGGACAGTTAAAATTTCTCAGCTGTGAAAGTTAGAAATAAATTCTAGATTTAATTTTCTTGTCTGAAAGAAAAAAAAATACTCTATTTCACCCATGATTTCCAAAATCCGCAGGCAAACCTGAGTTTTGCCAAATCTGCATTAGATTTTATGAATAACAGATTTCTTTTTTTTCCTACCTTAACAGTTTGCAAGACTGTATTCATACTTCATTTTCCAGCATACTAAACTGAGAAGACCTGAGATGAGTCAGATTATTAAATTTGTACAGATGCACTGTCTCCTGTGTACATAACTGTTGAAAATGAATAGACAGAACAGATATTTTTATTTTCAGTTTACAAAGGTTAGAGTATATCAGGCTAGTTCTTAAGGATTGATAATCAAATGGACTTAATGGCCCTCAAGAGAACTCTGAGTTAAATAGATTCTCAGTATTAAAAAAAATAAAAAGATCCTCTTGTTTGCTGATCTTTACATGTCTTAAATCTATAAACTGGTTCAAACTCATATTGACCTCCTTCATGTTCTGGTATACAGCTGTTACAACTAAAGAAATTAAAAGAAAATAAAGATATGAAAAATAGAAAATATGAAAGATTTGGAAAACATAGGACAAGCAGTAAAGACTTTCAAATGGGAGAGAGTAGGTTTAAATTAGATATTGGGAAGACAATCTTTATTGTGAGGCTGTTGAGACACTGCTACAGGATGCCCATGGAAGCTGTGGATGCCACATCCCTGGAAGTGTTCAAGGCCAGGCTGGATGGTGTCCTGGACAACCAAGTCTAGTGGAAGGTGTTCCTTCTCATGGCAGGCGTCTTTGAACTGGATGGTCTTTAAGGTCTCTTTCAAACCAAACTATTCTATGCTTCTATGATTTTATCAAAAGGCTTCTAAATAAAATAAAATAAGTCTTATTTCAGCACTTTGAGAAGAGCTTACAGATGGAATTGCAGAAAATCATCATTTAAATACTTATGTCAATAGAACTTTTTTTTTCAGTCACCAAAAACCTTCTTACTTACAACAGGTGATAATAAACAAGAAAAATATAGTGCTGCCTGCTTAATATACCAAGCTAGAAAAAGAGCAGTGAATAAACCTGGCCTTCACAAAACTTTAAGTAGATAGACTGTTTTTACTTGAGTCTACTTTTAAGAAAAATGGTGTTCATAAATCCTCATAGAATACTGAATCCTCAAAATTGCTCTGAAAATATTAAACACTTGATGTTAGATGATGTAAGACACAGGGATAATACGAAAAAATATATCTCTGCCACATTAAGAAAAACAATTTATTACAACGATGCTTTATCTTTACTGATGCTCATCATTGAAATAACTAAATCCTGTGCTACTATTTGAAGTGCTCTTAAGGAAGACCTACCAGTTAAAGTTTTTTTTTCCCACTTTTGCTGGTTATCTTTTACATTAATTTCCCCCTTTTTATTGTGGCAGCACAAGCATTTGACCTAATTTACAGGCAAGATACCTACCTGAAAAGAACTTAGAAAAAGAACTCTCTTGGGCAAATTGACGCACCTACTTAATTCAGCGTCAAGCTGCTAAGAGCTTTGTGAAATGCTATGTAAGTGCAGGAAAGAATTGGAAGGGGGAATTCAATCTTTGGCAGCAGTGTTACCTTTCATATATGGTAAATTGATACATCCTTTCCAAGACAGGCATGGTTTGCCTTTTTGGTTTACCAGAAATTCTTTTCACCTATTGTCAAACTCACAGCTAGACCTTTGCATGGCAGTTGAATGATATCCAGCTGAATGAATTTTTTTGGAGTTGTGTTGATTTAAAAAAAAATTCACAGATTAGAAAGATTCACAGAGTGCAATTATTTTCTTATTTTATGCCTGAAAACTGTCTGGTTTGGTTTGTTTTGTGGTGGCACTTTGTTTGTCAGTTTGTTTGGGGTTTTTTGGGGGGATTTTGTTTGTCTGTCAAAGTATCCTCTGTCCAATGGTTATCCAGAATCTCTACTGTAATACTCCTAGGCAAACTCTCACACTTTGTCAAATAAATTAAATCAGTAGAAAAACAGAGATGATTTTGATACATAATTTAATATGCAGCAATTTATCAGCCCTTCAATTCTTTGCCATACTGTAAAAAATTCTGTTTAAAGTCCCAAACATTCTACATTAAATCTGTAGGGATTCTATAAGGACTGTGCCTGTATATATAATGTATAAAGGATTAAAAATTTCAACCTAAACTTTTAGATTTTAAGCATGTACTTATAAGAATGATTTTAACATGCTGTAATTTGCCTTTCATTTAGAACTACAAATTGAACCTGTTGTACTGCTGTTCTGTATCTGAACATGACCTTCTGTGGGCCTCTATTGGTTTTGATGGGTTACCATGGAAACTGGTGAGAAAGAAAGAGGTGGAGCACATTTTGTGTGCTTAACCGTCTAGAGTTATATCCTCTTCTGTGTTTCTGAGAAAGAAATCAGTGACTGAATCCTAACTTTAGAGTCATAGTGCAACATATATTTTTGACAAGGTGGAAGTTATTAATGATTTATGCTGGATTTGCATTAAAGGCTTCTGTTTATACTAAGACCATGAATGTCACTGATAATGGGAGTTCAAGCTGTCTGAAATTTTTGTCAACCTACCTACCCAGCACAAATGGGGCATGAGAGTGAAAAATGAACCTATGAAATTGTGTTGCATGACAACACATCAGAAAACTGCCAGTTCTGAAAAGAACCAAAAGTTAATGTTCTTGTTGAAATGCTCTCAGTTTACAGTGACTTTTTGCCCAGAAAAATGTGGATTAAAGTTAAAATAGTGATGAAAAAGTTTGTATAAGGTCCAAATGTACAAGGCTCTACAGCATGTATCTGTGCAAACAAAAATCACAACTGTATTGAAGAAGAAGAATTTTGTTGATTTTAAATACAGCTTGGAAATAAAAATTAAGGGGTTCTTTTAGTATTTCAGACTAACAAGTATTTAAAACTGTAAGCCCACCCTCCACCCCCTCACAAATTGACCATTTTTACAAATTAAATATTAGAAGTTTGACATTATTACACATTACCTATTATTACTTGCTTTAGATAAATTTGGTGATGATTTACAAAGAATGCCACATGGGGAATATGAAATGCTTAAAAAGGTGTACTATATATGCTATGTATTTACACAATATAATTTGGATAGATGATCTAGTGAAATATTTATTGAGAAAAAACAAGCTACTTTATGTCACAATTCTATACACTTGCTGAGACTTACTGGGACCTTTATGTCAGCTGATTGTACAAGAAAGAGATTATAGACATTCACTATAAACATTCCAAACATATCTACAAGTACATTTTTTCATTCCCCACCTACAGATAAGTAGAAAATCAATTATTTTATTAAAATAAAGAAAAGAAAACCAAATAAATCAGCTTTGGCTGATTTGTTGTCCTATCTAAATTTAACATAGGATCATGTGATTAGAAATAATCACATACTAACTGAAGATTCAGATTCTCTCTCTTCTGCCACAGGACTGATCCTCTGCTGAAGGTCCATGAAAAGTTGCAGTGTTGAGGTGCTATAAGGGATGACTTGCCTACAACCAGAAGTATATATATGGTTGTGATCTCTGGAGTGAAAACAAGTGCCAGAAAAGGGTATTTAAATCCTTCATATGTGCAAATTCAACAGAGGAGCTGATTTGTTTGACTTTGGCTTCCATGTTCTACTGGGCTGCTGTGGCACTAGGAATTCAGTCATTCCTGGAAAACACAGCACAGTGGCTTTTCCATTCTTCTTCGACTCATATGGAGAGAAACAGAGTGAAACTGTAGTGGCAAGCAACATAGAAGGAGCTTACATATATGTATAAATATATTGTTTGTTTGTTTGTTTGTTTTTCTGATGTGTTACACTTTCGTAACATTCACTATTTGATCTGAGAAGAGAAACATTTAAGGTTCATGCCACTGTCTTGAGAACCCTGTCCCTTTCATATACACAACACACATGGGAAAGGAATTTATCTTAAAAAGTGAATGTTTAAAATTAAGTCCTTATAAATCCTTTTACTTTCATTTGTTTCCTATATTATGTATCACTCTTGCAGATTCTTTTCTGACATCTGAAATATTCAGTTTTGGTTTGGGACTGAAACCTCAGAAGAAATTCTTAATTCCTTCAGAAAGCAAAGCAACCAGAAACAGGAATTGAAATTATCTGTGCAAAATATCTAGGTCTTATTAGGTGAATTTATATGTGCTTATGATTTACAGGTTTACAGCCTAGACATCTGCAGTATCGTTAAGTTTTACAGTTCTTAATCAAGGCTTGAGTGAGGAAACTTCACCAAGTCAAAGATTAAGATCATCACTAGAACTTTCCCTGTCTTTTAGACTCAGGACTGTTTTTATGTAAGTAGAAAAACACATCTTCAAAGTGTTTATCAGAGATAACTTGTCAGTCAATTATGTGCAATATTTAATTATTTTTAAATTACCATGTTAGTAAGATAAATTTAAATATTCATGTTGAGAGTGTATATTTGCAATGAAACAAAAAGGAAAGTTAAAAAATTATTTACCTCAGTTATAATTCTGCAGGTGAAAGTATGCTAGACTAAGTATGAACAAGTTCCAGTGCAGCAGAAGATAAACTAAGACAATAAAGAAATATCCTATGAAAAAAAATAATTGAATGCTTTGGCACATATTAAAGACATAAGACTCTTGAAGTTATATTTAATAAGAAAAGTAGTTTATGTATTCCCATTAGTTATATGTATCAATGCTTTCACATAGGAAACATACATCAGTAAGAGATTTTAATTTAAAATGATGCAAAGTGGTCCCAATGTAAACAGAGAAGCTGAAAAAATTATTAAGCCATTGAAAACTGTCCAAGTACTAAATTTTAAGATGACAAAGAATATAAAAAATCATTATGCGATGATGGCAGTTGTGCAAGATAGAATCTAGTGCCCAATAACATTGCTGTTATCACCTTCAGCTTTCACATAAAGATAAAAATCTTACAATTCTGAGTTATTCAGCTAAATTACTGTGATATTCAAGCATTTTTGGGGGAACTTTTTCTCCCTCCATTTGTAAAGCAAACAATTTCTCCCAATTCATATGACTCACTCTAACATCACCGAACTGATGTCAATTTCTATTACCAAGGAAGAGTACAGAAGAATTCAGTGACTTTTGAGATTATAAGAGGGCTGTATGGCCTTCCCCATACGATCAGGAGACAATACTCTTCTGATTAGATAGTGTTGCTTGTAGAAATTTCTTGCAGTTTTAGTGTTCTGAAGCACTTAAATGAAATACTCCTAAGTAAAAATAATACTTTGAAGAAAAGAATCTTATCAATCCATAAAATTCATGCTGGAAATAACCAGTATGTTACATCACATAAGTTCTCTTTATACTATCTTGAAAAAGAGTTGAGGATTTTCAGAGTTGCAGTGAAAGAAAATTTCACACATAGGTATCATCTTTCTTAGGCTATTTGACTTTCTGTCAGATGGCCAAAGAAGTTATTCCATTTTTTGATAAAGATATTATGGTACCATGTACACTAAGGATCTCCTGATCTTTGGTAATACCATAACAATCTTTGTAGGCTGCAATATGAGTACTGCAAACTTGCAGCTTTCTGGGAATGACAGTAAAATGTCAGATTAGGCAATTTGATCCTAAAAGAGTTCAAATTTATTTGCTTTCAAATATGAAATGTAAATATTTAGAGACTGAAGAAGCTTCTGTTTATTATTTATTTTACATTTGTTCCATACAGAGTGTATTATCATTAATTGCACCTGCAATAAAAGGTGTAGACAGGTAAATAGGAAAAAAAGTAAAAAACCTCCTTAAAATATTTTTAATAATTAATTAATTTATGAAGAGAGTAATTTTATGAAGAAAGGAGAGAGGTGAGAGGAGGAGAGGAGAAGTGAAGCGAGGCGAGGAGCTCAGGGGTCTTATAACTTTATATAAATACCTGAAAGGAAGGTACAAAGAAGACAGTCAAGCTCTTTTCAGTAGTTCCCATCAACAGGAACGGAGATAATGAAGTTCAACCTGAACATCAGGAAAGACCTTTTTTTGCTGTGAGGATAGCTAAGCACTGGCATAGGTTGCCTAGGGTTGTTGTGGAGTGTCTGTCCTTGGAGATGTATTAAAAAAACTGCTGCCCTTGTAAGGTATCTGTAAGCCTTCTATGGTTTAAAGTCTACTGATAGGCTGAGAAGAAATGTCCTCTATCGTGTCAGGGAAAGTTCAGATTGGATATTAGGAAAAAGGCTGTCACTGAAAGAGTTGTCAAGCATTGACACAGGCTGCCCGGGGAAATGGTCGAGTCAACATCCCTGGAGCTATTTAAGAGACATGTAGGTGAGATACTTGGGGACATGGTTTGTTGGTGGACTTAGCAGTATTAGTCTAAAGATCGGACTTGATGATCCTAAGGATTTTTCCAACCTAAAGTACTCTATGATTCTACTCTGTGATCCTACTCTCACTGATGACATCTTGGTAGTTCTACAATATTGCTTTTGGACTAGTGGAATTTTTATGAAACACAAATAAATTAATGTTAACTGACTTTAAAGAAAAAATTTTGATACAGAATCACAAAGGCAAAACCAAAAAAGCAATATTCAACTACTGATTTCAATGACATCAGGATTTTATCCATGCAGTTTAAAAGATAAAAAAAATAAAAAGTTTTCTACATTGTTTTGAGAATAAAATCTCTTTCAAGACCAAAAAGAATAAAAAGCTTTGCTTTTTTTTTTTTTTTTTTTTTTTTTAATTAATGGTTGAATTTTTAATTATCTGGTGAAAAAAGGTATCTGCAAAATTATGACATCCTTGGCAGTGGATAAAACCTGACGATTGTATATTATTTCAGAAGAGTATTAGAGTTATTTAAAAGTGTATTCTTACTGTTATCTTTGAGTGCATTTTCTTAATACAGATTGATTTTCTAATGTATATGTGCAACAATGATTTCAAACATGAAAGAAACATGGAAAATGCATGAATAAACTCAGATATTCTAATGACTTGCAAAATACACTATGTACTTCAAAGTCACTGTTATAAAAAGCACAAAGTTTACATTTAAAACTGATGTTAAACACTGGGTTCAGATGAGTATACTTTTTTTAAGGTTGAGTGATCAGATCTTTTTATCCTTGTCAATTTTTCCCTTTTACCTTTGCAAGTTTTCAAAGGTTTGAGCTTAAGTTTCTGCAGCAATACCCTGTCTTTTCTCACAGAGCCCATATGTTTCTTCTTAGTGATGGGACATATTTAGCAATTATTTGACTATTTCAGGTGAAATTTAGATTTATTACAAATTATTTAGATTTTTTATAAGATGTGTTAGCCTAAGGGCAACCAAAGGAAACAAGGAAGTCTTTACCTGCATTGCAAGTATACAGCTTGCCAACAGTACAGCAACAGAATTCTAAGATACTGCAGGAAAAGATCACATACACTTATTTATGTATATGTATGGTTCCTGACATACAAATGTAAGGCAATCCTGCTCAAGAAGAGCCCACAGTGGTAACAACTTTTGCAAGTATGAAAGAAGAGGCCTGAACACAACTGTGACAACTGCTTCTTCACAACTACAGTGCATATTTGCAATGTGGCATCCTTTCTTTCTTTTCATTTTTCTTTTTTTTTTTGCTTAAATTATTCGTTTGAATCCAGTCCATTTGAATAGAATGTTGTCAAACCAAAAGTTTTTGTCCTTTACCTAATGTCTGGTCTCAGAGCAGAACTGATGAGTCCTACCTCTTTCCTGTAGGATGATTCATACTATACAAAATCATGCTCTCATCTGATAAAAATCAGGAGCGTAATCCATAGCTTAAGCCAAAGTCTTGAGTTTTGACTCATATTCAGAAATGCTTACAAATCCCTAGTATTTTTAACACACATTTTAAAATTGCTTTAAAATAAAGGGTTGTGATATGAATCTTATCCAAGCCTCCCATAATATTTCATTAATGGTGAATGGTGATAGAATTCCTTCCTTAATAGTAATATACACCATTGTTGTTTAAAAGAAAATTTAGTAGGTTGTATTTTTTTCTATATGTTCACCTACCAATCCTAAGAAAAGAACAATTTGAATAAATGCCCCAACATATGTAATTCAACACCTTATTTTGAAAAAAAAAATAATAAAAATCAGCAATGCAGTGTTCAGCTAGGTCTGATGGGTTATTCAACTTATTTAAAAATACAGAACAAAGTTCTTCCAGGACTGGCAAAAGATAAGAAACAACTAAAATATATTTACAGTGGAGAAAGAAAAAGATGGGTGGTGGGTTTTTTCTTTGGTTGATTTTGTTTTCAATAGTGATTAGACTGGAAAATTAGCCACTTTGGGATTTCTCAGCCAGTGGTAACAGATGGCTAAGTTAGTGGTGAACCACTGAGGGGGCTGGAGAGTTGATTAGGGAGACTAACTAAAAGCATGTATCCTCAAGCTGGCAGAATGCCTAGTGAAAGCAGTGACCCATCACTTAGAGTAAGTCTTTGAAATATTAAGTGGCCATGTATATTCAGAATGGAGGGGGACGGGATAAAAGGGGAGGGGAGCTTGCACAACTAATTTTTTTTTCCCCTAAAGTTTTCAGGTATTAACAACTTCTCAATTCTTGCTTGTGTTTCTTTGCGGTGTAGCTTCTTTTCCTATTCCTGTCTTTTTGAAGTTGACTATAGTACTCAAAAAGGAATAAGCTTCATTTCATTAGTCATAGCTTTCAGGAAAATAACCAAATAACCCTTTCTCCTTTGAAAAAAACTTGCTTTTCTGTGGTCTTATTATAAGCTTACTTCAATTATTTGAAATGTAGAAGACAGGCATTTTTGGTTTCCATTATTAATTTTTGTTCAGCATTTGAAAAAAAATGTTTATCTGTGCAAAACATCTTCAACTTTAAATTAAAGTTCTAGAAAAAGATAAAGGATGTCAATATTCCATTGTAGACTAAATGCAGTCTAAGACCACAGGACTTCAAAATATGAACTATATTGTTCTTTCTCATTCACCATTACTCATATTTGCTGCTTTCTATAGCCATTTATTTTCCTTCCCACAAAAAAAAAAAGGAAATAATTCATAGAAAGGTGGTAAAAATTAGTATTTTGATAATAAGAATATTTGTAATTCTAGAGGGAAATGTGGCCAAACCTTTGACTAATGAAAATTCTCATTATCCATTTTCCATCACCTAGCACTTATTTCCACATAGGCAAAACTCCTTCTCTGCCAGTGGCAAGCTAACTCATTCACAGTATTAAAAACATAATGAAAGCTATTAGAACTAAAGAAAAATAAATACAACCTTAGAAAATGCTTCAGATGTTTTCTTGTTTTATTATTTTTTTGGGTTCCCACAACACTATGTAGATAATTAGATACAGAACTTTTAGAATATGTCTGTGTGTCATAAGGTTTCCTGCCTGTACAGAATAACATCTCAGCTACTGAAATCGACAGACATATTTTGCCTAGCATTTGTCCAAAATAATGTCTTTTCATAACAGCTAATTAACCTAAACAAAATATCACTCTAATATGGCTATATTTCTCTGTTATTTGAGTTGACTAGTAATTTCAGTGTAAAGGTACCTCTAATGCATGCACAGGTGTTCACACATGCACTGCCTGTTCCTGGTTCAAACACACTAGCTTTCCAAAGCAAAGTAATTACCTTCTGAGATCAGTATAATTGTTTTATATCGAGCACAGGTAAAAGAGACTTTCTGTGAGTTCAATATTATCTCCTTTGATCACAATTTGTTGTGTAGAGCAGTGTGGTGGCACCTCATAGCTAGCTAATCAACCCACCACAATCAGTTACAATAACATTGATTTCAGGATATTTTACAGTGGAATGATCACAAAAGACCATCTTTAAATTAGTCTTTCAGTATTGTCTACTTTCATAATACAAGCAAAAATAAATATTTCCAGAAAGAAAATATTCTAAGAAGATGTATCAGGCACAAACTGGTAGGCTTTGGGTGTCAGGGGCCTTCCAGTGTGCCCTGTGTGGGAGCTGAGCATGACCAGTACTGTGCTGAACACAGCTGGCTCTAGCTAGAGCTGACACTGATGCAAACAGTGCATCCCAAAACTGCAGCAGCTGGGAGAGCCTGCACCATCTCTGCTCAGAGAGCAATAGGAGCAACAAGGGAGATGCAGGGAAAACAAAGAGGGAGAAATGAAGAGAAAGGAACCAAGAAGATACATGGTGTAAACATGGAGAAAATGCAAGGCATAGTGGAGAGTCACCCATGGAAAGGGAGACACATGGAGACAAGTGAAGAAAGATATTGTTGAGGACATGGTTGAAGGTTCTTGGAAGGAGGTACTGTTTCTGAGGTACTGCCACCATGGGGGATCCAAGTCTGGAGGGGGGAACCGCAACCTATGAACAACCTGTGGTGAGGCAGACAGAAATGAAAAAGAACCCATGAAAAACAAAGGAAAATGTATGTGAAACAAAGACTGACAGAAAGAATCTGTAATGTACTGTTGTAAACTTCCCACACTCCTGTTACATTGCTGAAGAAATTGGTTTGCCTGAATGTAATGCAAAGTGAAATTAAGGGAAACTGAAACTAGGAAGTGAGGAGGAGAGCTGTTTGCTTTAAGTTTAACCTGGGAAAGGGAGGGGAAAGGGAAAGATTCTTCACTGTTTCTTTAATTATGTTTGTTTTCTTTTTTCCTCTATACTATATATATATTCCTTTCTATTTATCTATCTATCTGGGAGGTCCAGCCGTGTTCTGGGATGCATTAAAGTACAGCATCACCAGCTGGTCAGAGATGATTGTCCCACTCTGCTCTGCACTGGGGTGGCCCCACCTGGAATATTGTGCACAGTTTTGGGCATATTTATATAAAAATACATTAAGCTATTAGAGATCATCCAAGGAAGGGCAACGAGGATTGTGAAGGGTCTGGGTCTTAGGAGGAGTAGCTGAGGTCCCTTGATTTGTTCAGCCTGGAGAAAAGGAGACTGAGGGGAGACCTCACTGCAGCCTTCAACATCCTCATGAGGGGAAGTGGAGGTGCAGGTACTGGTCTCTTCACTCTCGTGACCAGTGACAGGGCACAAGGAAATGGCATGAAGCTGAGTCGGGGGAGGTTTGGGTTATATGTTAGGATAGCAGGGAATGGTTTTTCATCCAGAGAGTGATTGAGTACTAGACCAGACCCCCGGGGAAGTGGTCACAGCACCAAGCCTGTCTGAGTTCAGGCAGCATTTGGACAATGCTCTCAGGGACATGGTCTGATTATTGGGGTGTCCTGTGCAGGGCCAGGAGTTGGACTCTGTGGTCATGATGAGGTCCTTCCAGCCCAACATGTTCTGTGACTGTGTAATAAATCAGTGATTAGAAGTTTGTCTAAATCAGTACAAAATTAAGTATTCTTGAATCAAGACTGTTTTGCCTGCAACAAAAGAAAATCAATACACAGACAGTAATTTCTAAAAGAATCTGCAATATATGAATGAGGATCAAAGTTAAACAGCAAAAGGAAATTAATGGAACATAAGACATTAGAAGGAATGCAGTTCAGGTGTGCTTAACAAAAACAATGACAAAAAGTCATCTAGTCTTTAGCTCATTCCTTCATGGCTTCTGTGTGTCCTTGAACATTCTGCCATAAAGCATATATGGGATTGAATTTGAATTTACATAGCATAAAGTTAGTGTTTCTTTTCCATATAGATTTGCAAAATATTTGCAGTTTGGTATACAGTTGTTTCTTGGCTTCTGCAGACCTAATGTCTAATGCATCAATAGCTCTTGTGATGTAGAAAGAGAAGAATCAAGCAGTATATTTGGAGAGATACTAAAAAAAAAAGAAAAAAAAAGTTCATGGTATTACAGATAGATGCAGTAGTAAATTATGCCAGATTTTCAGCAATTATAACAAGTACTTAAACTTTTCAAGCAAATCATTCAAATTAATTTGCTTTCCTATAATTATTCATCTGCATGGTTTAGGCACCATTAAGTAATCTTTTACGACTTTCTGTTTTTGCGTAGTGAACCTGAAAAAATTTGCTATGGTTCAGGAAATTCACTAGAGGCTTGGTAATATTATAATACAGTTGAATTGGGTGTCTTTCCCTTAGGCATACACTTAATGAAGAAATTACACCTTTTTGGATTGATTAGTGAGAATATTAATGACTACTGGGTTCCTGACAAAAAAGTGACATGTCTGTCATAAAGAAAATTAATGCTTACATTCCATATGTTTTTGTGTCCCACTGCTTTTCCTCAGTTTACAGCAGATTTGTCTTTCAGTGAAAAATATAGGTCATCTACTAACAAAGAGGAAGTATGATTTATTATTACCCATAATGCACTTCTTAATATTAACACTGCAAAATAATGTGTCACAGAAACCAGAGTTTGTTTTGATCATTTGACTTCTAAATTATGTAGAACATTACTTATTTGTATTCAGATATGCAGATAATAGCATAAAATTAATTAAATCAATCTATTCAAAGGCTATTGGAAGCAGTAAATATGTTATTGGAGGCAAAGATTATTTGATTTGGAAATATTGTTTGATTCACCCTAATGACCAAAATTGTGGCATTTAGTCTACAAGGTATTTTTCATTATTTTCCTTTATATATTACAAAGGAATGTTCAATGAAGAAAATAATCCTTCAGTAGGAATTCAGGCCAAATAAAAGGTTGGGCTCCCAATGCCTAGAAAAGTGACTCACCTTGAATACGTAGGTGACTAAATACGTATGTGCTTATATATGTGTGTTGTGTGTATGTAAACTTTTTTCAACTGTATTGTTTTTTCTTTTGTTTCACATTCTTTATCAATATTCTGTTGTAAAAAAATACCTGAGAATAGAAGGATTTTGGTATTCGGATTAATTTGGATTTGTCATTGATTACTCCACATTACTTTGTAGAAGTAACTATTGATAATGGCCCTCAGTATTACAAAACAAAACAAAGAGTACTTAATATCACAAAAAAACAAACAGGTTAAAATCAATTTCTTTTTCACATGAGCAGAATTTTTAATCATTTACTTTATGATAGTTGAGGAAAATACTAATAAATAAAACACTATATTCAATATCTTTCTGGAAGCCATTTTTAGAAAAATCAATGATTACCTTAACATTTAACACAGCAAGAGTAGTATCTAAGTTTGATTCTTTGTATTGGTGACTACAAATATACCTTTATGTGAAAAGTGATATTGTCTTTGTTTTAGAGTGAAGTACCTGCAATGCAATTGGAATATTCACCTGTCCAATGACAAAATCTGTACTTTAGACTGGGTAGGCAGTGGTGAGAAGGAGATAGTTCTGTAACTGAAGTACATATAGCAGAAAACACAAAATCCCCCACACTGTTGTCTCAGCATTCAGACCTACAGCATTAATTGTAATGTTAATATTACAATTAATTTAATTTAATAAAACATATTTGGGCTATTCTAATGGACCTTGCATATGAAATAACATTTTGCCTTGGACAACTATGAATAATTCTGTCAAATCCTGGCTTTGGCATGCATGGAATTTTAGAGTGGATTTCTTCCTAAAAATCATGTAAATCTGGATTTCATACAGCAGTATCAAGAGCATATGAAAGGAATTTTATACATAAATAATCTTATACCACAATTCATATACAAGTTATTTTGTCAAATGACAGGTTAATAGTTTCTAAATTATTTCTTAGAATTAAGAAATATAAATAAAACACTAACTTTGCAAGGAGCAATTGGAGATTGAGAGGTTCTGCAGTGGGTTTGGTGTTGCTGGTTCTGCTACAAAAAAGGAAGATCTGTCATTCTGTTAACACTTCACTGATATTGCCAAAATACATATGAATGTATACAAACTGCCTGCAGGAGTTCATGAACATGAATAATGTGAATGAGGCTAAGAGTTTATCCATGGGTTGTAAATCCAAAGCATACCAGTTGCTTTCACGAAAACAAGATAAGACTTTGCAAGGTGTATGAAAATATGTTCTTGAGTGACCTAAGTAGACAAAAGATGTATGTATTTGCTTAAGAGTTTTCTTTTTATTGAAAACACAATTGCTATCAGGAATCATATCAGCAAATCATATATGGTAAAACAAGCCACACATTAAAAAAAAAATAATTTTCATTAGCAGTGAAAAAAAAAAATCAAGAGAAAAAGGAATTTGCATTCCAGTTCTGTTTCAGTGCACTGTCTGTCTCCCAGTTCAGTGTTCTGAAATCCCCATTGAAGGTCAGATTAACAGCTTAGAGATTTAGTATTTTATCTTTCTGGAAGATCTTTACTCCTTTGAAAGGGTGAAATTAATTTTTAAGACTGGAAAATGAAATTATATTATATGTTAATAGAACACGAATTGAGTCTTTAATGTAAAAATAAAATTCTAGTGTTTTTTAAAAGTTTGCAATGCCAATTGGTTCACTATTTATTCTAAAAATTTATTATTTATTATTCAACTCAACAATTCTATTAGCTGTCCTCAGAGGTGAAAAAATCATAAAGATTACAGAATCATAAAAAAAAAGAAAAAGACAGAAAATGTTCTCTATGGAAAACACATTAAGAATATGACCTTGATTTGGATTCCCTTTGCTGTTAATGAGTAACACTGATGCTCAATAAAGGCAATTCTACTTCACATAAATGTAAAGACCAAAGAGGACTACTTCAGTGCACAGGTAGTGAGTGTCCTAGGAGAATGAGATGAAGGATCACGTTTCTATAATTTAATAACCAAAATAATGCTAATCCCAATTAAACATCTGTTCACAGTAGAAATCAGGCAATTTATAACACATCAATTTTCAGTGCCTACTTCCCTCTACTCACTGACAGAGAACTGGGCACTTTTATTTTTGGATTTTAAGCCCAATATCTGGTGTGGACGTTGGAAATTTAGCTGACTTTTTAGTGTCATCCAATTTATTTATATTGAACAGTACAGGTAGCTAAAATGGTATATCTGAAGCAATGCAAATGATACTGCATTGCTTATGTGACTCCAGCAATGCAATGTTTCTTGGGAGTCCGTAGGAAGACATTTTCTTCCAGTTCTACAATCCTCACCAGTCAGGCACATTTTCCTGTTTGAAGTAGGGTTTCAAGGGTGTTTTTGAAAACGTCATTACTCTTGATTGAAAAACAGAAACAGCCAGAAAATCTGTCATTTCCCTTTGCTCTTCAGGGGTTTTTTTGGAGGGCACTTAGTGGATTTCTTTCAGTTTATCTTCACATATGGCATCTCTGTGGATGACTCTTCATATAATTCATGTGACTTTGTTGCACTGGTTTTCTAATTCTGGATCAGCCCGCCCATCAATGATACTAATAGGTCTGCATCTATCAATGATACTAATAGGTCTGCATCTATTGCCTCTATGATTAATCATTCTTATTATTTAAATGTTCTCGTTGCAAATTTAAATGCTTAGATTATGTTTTCCTCTGTTAGAGAGTGCATTTCTCCTCATGCAGTCTATTCAAGATGACTCAAAGTTTTTTTGAACTTTACTAAGTTTCTTCCAAATCCATTATAAAAACAGCAACAAAAAATGCTTAAATGACAGAAAACTTTCTTAATAGTTCTTCAGTGTATGTACACCAGTATGTCTATACTCATATAAGTGCAGACAGAAATAATTTTGCCAGCCTTAGAAATGTATCTGCTTCTTGAGCAAAGAAAAGAGTAAAACTAATAGCTTCTGGGAACAATCAAAATCAGAAATAAAGAAATTTTTGAACTTCTCTGTAGCTAACAAAGCTAAATATGAAAGGAAAATGTATGTCATTCCCCTTTACTCTTCTCAGACATAGGGACAAAGCCATTACCCTAGCTTAGAAGAAAGTGAAATGTAGGTACTAAAGACTTCAGAAACAACAGAATGTCTTCTTTTTTAGTGTCTTCTGCTAAGAAAGTGATCCCACAGAAAAAAGGGCATTACCTACGTTTTCTGCAATGCTCTGTGTAATTAAGGACAACACTTTACAAAGAACATGTGCTATTTAAAACATACACAGCATTTTTCTTGTTACTATTTAATTACTTGAAACAAAGGTTTTCCAATTAGATAAGAAATAACCATCATGAGTATTAGAAATAATTTATTTTACTGAGAATAAAACACACACACAAACAAATATCAGTGCAACATGCAGGAAGAGCACTATTGTCTGACAGGTGAGAACAGCATGTTTAGTGTTTAATTTCTATCATAGGATGATAGAATGATTGAGGTTGGAGGTGATCTCTGGAGGTTGTCTGGTTCAACCCCCTCTTCTCAAGCAGGTCCACTAGAATGAGCTGACCAGGATCATGTCCAAACATCTTCTGGATATTTCCACAGATGGAGACTCCACAATCTCTCTGGACAACCTGTCCCTGTGCTCAGTTTCTTGACTTGTTATACTTCATTGCGTACATATGATCACACTTTTTAAAAAGTATATTTAAAAAAAAAAAGTATATTTTTTTCTGGAGTATGTGCTTTCCTTTGGGTAAAGGTAAAAAGATGAAATTAGAAAAAGAGAAAAATATAAAATTAAGTTCAATATAATAATCAGGAAAATAAGGGTTTAATTTGTTCTCTTTGTTCTGGTTTGTTGGGTTTTTTTCTGTTAATATCCATTCTGAAAGTGGTATTTCTTTTTCCTAATGTCTACTTTATGAAATGTCTTCAAGGGTAAAAATAAATGAATGCATGTACTTATATATATGCATTTTAAGATAGAGAAAAATAAACTGATTAAGCTTCTTGATTTCATTTCAGTACCTTAAAAGTACTGCAAAATTCTTTAAACACTTAAGTCATATTTCTATCTGCTTTGTACTGTGAGACTGTGGAAGGAAAACAGAGACAGGGTGGACCATATGCTTTTACAGGATGTAATTTCTATAGAGAACATATAAGGCAAAATACATTACACTAAAACAGGGAAATGTATTCATTTACATGGATTAGGAGTCTGAAAAAGATTAGAAAAACACTCTTTGTAGCTACATTTTAAAATGAAAATGGAACTATGTCAATCAAATGACAGGAAGTCAATGTAGCATAACTTATGTAGTAGTACATTTGCCTTAGGTTATATATTCAAAATGTGCAATTTATCCTATACTTTTTTTTCAGAAACAATATACGAGCTGAATTTTCATTTAACATATGAGTGATATTGTCATATAAAACTATGCAAACAAATGTAGTATTTTCTTGATTTTCATATAGATCACTATATTTTGATTAACTCCTATTCTCAGAATTTTTGTATTTTTGCTGAAACAAGGCTTACAAAGAGAAAAATAGGGACCAAAAGAAAAAGTTGTAGGGATCTTTTTAAAAATCACTACTTCCATACCTTTTATCATGTTGTACAAGTCTTCGCAGATTATTAAGTCTTGTCCTCAGAGATATTTATATTTATACTGTTTTTGTTTTTTTTTTTTTTTACACTCTGTCCTTTTTCTGAGTTCATAAATAATTTAAAACAGAAGTATATGATAGTTGCTTTGGAAACAACTATTTTATTACTTGTTCTACTATAGTATCAGAAGCATTAATTGATATTAGGTCTCCAAAGTACAGAAGCTATCCAGAAGAATTATTAATTCTTCAAAAGAGCAGTAGTTTTTCTTAATCTGAAAGGAGAGAGGGAAATAGAAGATGAATGGGGAAAAAAATGGTATTATCTGGGGGTTTTATTTGAATATTTAAATAATTTAATCACTGAAGCAGGCACACACGAGCTGAGAAACCCATATTCAATGCCTATCCCTAATTTGGATTCCAGTCCACATCTGTTATTATGCTCCTTTAGCACATATGGACTTTTGGGGGAGAAACTCTCCACTTCACCTTCCCAATATCCAATGCAGAAAGAGGGATATGTTGTACTTTGGGACTGGCACAGCCATTTCAGTTTCCAGAGGTTTTATCCTTTTTCTGAAGTGGCTTATATTTTTTATCTTTTGAATGGGTAAAATGCTATTCTGTTAAAGACTAGTGAAATCAGTAGTATTATGGTTGTCTCTTGCCCTGGCAATCACTTTTGAAAGAATAGATGGTTCTGATAGTTTTGCAGGAAAACCAATCACATGAATGCATTTCAGGAACATTGTAATGGATTAGGTCTTTCACGAGCAAAGGTCAAGAGTAATAAAGTTTAAATTAGAGAGTGGCATTGAGATACTGAGATCAGGACATTTACAGTGGTGCAAGTCTCAAAAAAAAAATATAGATGTTTTGTGAAAGCAGCAGTGTTTGTATCCCTTTCTAGTGTTTAATTTCTGGGCATCTTCTACCTCAGGAGACAACATGAAATCTGAGAATGGAAATGGAAGAAATGGTGGAAAAAAAAAAGAGGACATTAGTTAGAACAAAAGTTGTAAGAAGAAAAATAAAAGTGATAGTTCTACTATCTAATTCAAAAAATCACTTTTCAGAGTTAACCATGTTTTTTTCTGAACAGAGAAAATTTAGTCAGTAGGCTGTCTAGACCCTGAACAGCTATTTAAAATGTTGAGGTGAATATACTTGCAACTGCAGAAACTCTCCAGATCAGTTCTGCAGAGATCAATGAGACAAATAAGTAGATTTTTTTCCCTGTTATTTGTTTGCTGGTTTGTTTTTTTGTTTTTGTTTTCTTTTTTCTCCCCTATCCCAAAAGATTTCAAATTGAAAGGACATTATATCTAGAACACTGGGATTTGCTGTGTCAAAAACAGTCCTATAGGATCACATTAAAACCACCGACAGATAATTTTATTTTAAAAGAAAGAAGAGCAGAGTATCCTATGAATTTTAGAATCTGAGATATAAAAAGTTTTTGAATGTATACTGACAAAAGCAATATGGTCAAGCTGACTGTATATGATGCTTCTAATAAGACAACTCAGTTTGCTGTTCAGGCATATTTTATCAGAAAAAAAAATGTCTGGGTCATACTTCATACTGTTAGTTGAGAAATTATGCAATGTATGTTAGCATAGTGCAGCTGCAGCTAGCAGATCAAACATGGTTCACAGAAATTTCCATTTATCTCACTGCTTATTCTGTAGAAAACCAAGATTTTTTTTAATAAAGAACCAACCAAAACAACTAATCTTCATGTATGTGCTGGGAGCCCAAATTAAGAAATCAAACTATTATTCATGCTGCATATGGAAATTAAAGTTATTGAAGCTTATGAGACAGTGATAGAATTGCTTCCACAGAGGAGGTCCTCCAGTAATTGTGGCTGTTTCATCCCTCTGCAGTTGCTAAGGTTGTATTTTACTGACATAAAATACCTCTTTGTTATGAACAAAATGAAGTAAAAGATCTCTACAGCCTGTGTAGGCATTCTTCTAGAGGTTTTGTGATTTAATCGTAGTAGGAAAGCAAACATCATGCAGACCCTCATCCATCCCCTGCATGTGCAATGCAGGGGAGATTAGAATAATAAAAGTGCATAAACCTATAGGTTGAGGTAATGCTGCTTCGATAGGCAAATAAAAATCTGTGTGCACAAGCAAAGCAAAATGAATTCATTCATCCCTTCCCATCAGCAAGTAGGTGTTCTCTAGGAAAGGAGGGATCCATCATGTGGAATAGTTACTTGGGAAGACGAACACCATCACTCCAAATGTCTTCCTTCTTTTACTTTGTTCCCCCATCTTTTATTGTTGAGCATGATGTCTTGCGGTCTGGGATATCCTTTTGGCCAGTTGGGGTCAGCTGTCCCATTTGGGTCTTCTCCCAACTTCCTTTATATCCCTAGTCAACTTGTTGGTGGAGCATCATGAGAAACAGAAAACACCTTTACTGTGTGTTAGCACTGTCCAGCAATTATTAAAACATCCCTGTCTTATCAACACTGTTTTCATCAACAATACAAAACAGTGAGCAATACAAAATATGAGTGACCTACTATGAATAAAATTAATTCTAACCCAGACAAACCCAGTACAACGGGTCATGGGACACCAGTTCTGTTAAAAAAGAATGTTAAGTTTTTCTCAGTGAAGTATTCAGTACATCCAAGAAACCTAGTCTTTCTCTACTTGTCTGTGATAATTTTTTTTTTTTATTCTAAGAGAGGAATAGTACTTTTTTAGGTAATTGTGCAATACTAAGAATAGATTTAGAATTTGAGTGGAGGTGTTAGACTAATGCATATTTCATAGAACACTGTTATGTCAGGAGCACCCATCTGCTTGGTCAGTAAATGGCGGCGTTTCACACACTTATTTCAGTGCCTTACAGCAGCACACAGCTGCTGTGGCAGATACACCATAATACCCTCCCCTCCACAGTGGTGGGAAAGAGAATAGCAGGAACCTTTGTTCCAGAGAGAGGGTCCCCAGCCAATGAGAGGCTGCAATCCAGAGTAGACCATGAGCATGTATGACCATGAGGCTCACCCCAATCAGGTTACACATGGACCTTCCACTGGAAGACCCTTCGGGTAGTTTTCCATGGAGTACTGGGCATGCCATGGGAAACCCTTCCCTTGGGACTGAGATGGCGTCCAAGGTGACATCCCAAGACTGAGTGCCCTTATGTCCAAGCCAGATGAGTGACTATTTTGGTACAGGATATCCCTGAGTGATCCCTCCGCCTTCTAGGGGGAAGCAGTCAGTTCTTGAGTGAGGAAGCTTCCTCTGTGTGTGTGTGTGAGTGTGGGAGCAATTTGAATCATCATTCTTGTCCACGGAGTAACAGTATCCCTGGTGGATATGCCAAACCTGTAACATATTAAATGTCATTAGAGTGGTGTTGTGGTTACCACTGTTGTTAGTTCTGGCCATTGGTTTTGGTTGCAAATGAAAGATTCTCTGAGTTTGTTATCTGTATAAAGTTGTTTACATGTACCTCCTTGACAACTTGCGATTGTCACAAACTAAAATTCAAGAGTTCAGTGAGTTTTCAGGAATTCTCACCTAACAAGAAAAAACAGAAAAAATCTGTAGAAGAAAACAAGAAAAATACTCTGTATTTTTCTACTGCAGTCAATATTAAACAGAACTCACATATGAACTAGAACATTTCTCAAACAAATAAACAAAGAGATACAAAAGCATAACAGATTACTACAAATATTTTATATCCTCATATTCCACAACTACTTCTGTCTCCTGTGCTTAGTTTTCTACCTCCATATTACGGCAGGAACCAAGCACACAGCTGACTCCATATTCATTCTCTTCACTGGAAAGGAATCTTGGACATTCAGAAGATAGACCAGATCAAGAAGACAAGGTCTTCTGTACCCAAGTGTGCACTTTCCACCTGACAAAACTAGACCAAGAGACACTTCAGATTCAGTTTACACGAGAGATGGTTTAACATTACTGTTGTAACCAAATGCTGCTTCTGCAGGAATGAGCTAATTCGGATAAAAGTCAAGGGAGAATACTCCAGGTGGTCTGAACAATTCAGGAAGTCAGTTATGGTTAATGCTTCTGTGAGATCTTAAATCAAAATCAACAACTAAAGTGAAAGATGGATTGCTGCCCATTTTAGCTTTCACAGTTTCAGCTTTGTGAATGTTAGCATCTAAGTTGCTGACTTTGAAAACTGTTATCAGTGGGATGAGCCTTAAATTGGAAAGTAATAAATCCTTTCCCGTTGTTCTTACTTTGATTAAAAAAAACCCCCACAAAACAAAAACAAAACAAAAAAAACCCAACACACCAAACCAATCTGAAAACAAAAACAAACTGTCAGAAATAAGAAGGAAATATATAAAGGTAACAACTTGCTTTCCCTTCAGCAGGACACGTGTGTCCCCTAGGATATAACCGAAAAGCAATTACTATATAGAAGTGTTATTAGATGTCAATGTTAATTGACTGTACAAAGAATTTCTAATGATCTGCTCTGTGTACTGTGGTAATAGGTCTAAGTGGACAATAATTTAAATTCTGTGATGGCTGAATAAGGTGAGTTAAACAAACCCCCAGCTCTAGATCTAGAAGTGAAAGCAAAAGTGCTAGGTTTTTAATTATAAGATGGAGTGAGTTAAGCAACATCCTGATTTCAGTTGGGATAGAGCTGATTTTTTCCTAGTGGCTGGTACAGTGCTGTGTTTTGGATGAATAATGTTGATAACACACTGATGTTTTAGTTGTTCCTAAGTAGTGCTTACCCTAAGTCAAGGACTCTCCAGCATATCATGGTCTTCCAGTGAGGAGGTGTACAAGACACTGGGAGAGGATACAGCTGGGACAGCTGATCCCAGCTGACGAAAGGGAGATTCAATGCAGAATTTTATTCATCATATAAAGCTGGGGGAAGGAGGAAGAGGGGACCATTCATAATGATGGCATTTGTCTTCCCAAGTACCATTACGTGTAATGTCACCCAGCTTTCCTGGGGATGGCCGAACACCTGCCTTCTCATGTGGAAGTGGTGGATGAATTGTTTGTTTTGCTTTGCTTACATGTGCAGCTTTTTGTAACCTGTTAAACTGTCTTTATCCCAACCCACAAGTTTTTCATTTCTACTCTTCGGGTTCTCTCTGATCCCACTGGTCAGGGAGTGAACGAGTGGCTGCATGGTACATAGTTGCTGGCTGAGCTTAAACCGCAACAAGCAGTACAATAAAATTCAAAAGAATAAGCTTAAGTCAAAGGAATAGGCTTAAACACCACTGTGATGAGTAAAACACATATATAAATAAATTTCATATGTATATATATATATGCATGTGATACAGAGTACCAAGAATCAACGTCTGGTGTCCATATTAAACAATGAGGTGAAAAAGAATAGCTTCAGAATATTTTGGCATCTCATGCTAATATTGAACCCTTTGCGTCACTGCAAATCATCAGCATTCAGAACTCAGAACTCTTTCTGAGTGTGCTGCCAAAACCCTCTTGGATTTTGGGCCTGGAGAAATACTAAGCATTGTGCTATTCCACATAATTTGTGGAATATTTTCAATTATGATTTGGTCCATACTATCATATATCTCACGTGTATCTGTATGTTGTGACATCCTCAAAACTTTAGAAAACCATGTTCATCCCAATTTCTTCAAAACAATCTTTTAACCTTTCAGTTCAGTGATTCCTTTCTACGGAAATTTGCTTTAGTACATTTTCTCGGATTTGATTTCTGCTGTTCTTTGTGAGAATGCTTTCCAAGAGAAATGAACAGATAAGATGTAAGAATAAAACACAATTGTCAAGATTGTGGCTGGAATATAAAAAAACTGAAATCGTTTATTAAAGTCAGGACAATAAAGCACCATTTATCATTTACCTTTTCTGATGCTTCTCAGAATAAACCTCCATAATCACCATAATTGCAGAAGTCTGTAACAGTATGTATGAGTTAAACATTTTGAATGCCAAATTTCTGCCTCAATCTAAATAATTTCTGACTCTTCTTTGCAATAATTTCTGCATTTTCTGAGTCTGTGGAAGGTAATATTTATATTTTTTTTAAAAAAATATAATCAGTTAAATATCATCAAGCACTTATTCACATGAGGCTTTGTAGGATGGAATGGAAATCAGAGAGGAGGCCTCTTGTCAGGCCTTTTGTCTCTGAAAGAAGCATGTGTAGAGCAGGAACCCGTAAAGATTTTATTCTTCACTTGAATTCACAAGTTAATATACAACAGACCTCCGTAAATTGCTCTGAATATATGTCTTCCTAAGAGAACACTCTTTCACATATTACAGTTCCTACAGCTTTCTGAAAGAAAAAAAAATGGTAAAGTGGTTAATATGGATATTGTGGGGAAATAGTGGACTAGATGGAATATTTGAACTTAGAGACACTTATTCCCCTTACTGTCAAATCCCTGAGATTCATACTAAAAGTGAAAAGACTGTAGGACTGATCTTCAGAGAGAAGCAAACCTACCTGAATGGAAGACAAACTGGCAGGAAAAGTATGTAAAGGTGTAAGATATGAATTCTGAACAATATTACTTAGCAGGTGGAACTCAAGACTCTGGAGTCTGATGCTTCCTTTGCTGTCATCAGGTGTGACAGATACTATAGTCAATATATGGTCTGCCTACTCTGCTAAACCAAATGGCATAAAATCTGCTGTAGATCAAAAGATGATCTAAGTGAATTCACATTTCACTTAGATGTTTCACAAAGCTAAGAAGATAAAGTTTACTAAAAATTTGCATGAATTGCGCCAATATCCTATAATTTCCTTTTTTGTGAAACCAAATGCTCACCAAGGAGGTGAATAGTAGTCCTTAGTGCAGTCAGAGCTATGTAATCACAGAGAAATCAAGTTCAGCAGGGACCTCTCGGGATTGCCCAGGCAGCCACTGCTGCTCAAAGCACAGTCATTTGCTGCAGGTTGCTCATGATGATGTCCAATTGGGTTTTGTGTATCTAGAAGCTGGAAACTCTACAAACTCTTGGAGCTACATTACTTAGCTATAGTTGCATTATGTAGTATTAGATATGCTTTACATTCTTTTCTCCAGAAGAAGATTTGCGACTATCTTTTCCGTACTGTAGAACCAGAACAAGGCTGTAACAATATTTAAATGTCTTTCCAGCTGTATTTGGTATTAGCTTACTGCACTGTTGACTGTGCTTCTGCTTTTCCTTTTTTTTCCCCGAGGTTTTGATTTATGCAGAAATGTAACACATAGGTAGAATACATTTCTTAGTGTCACTTTAATGTCACACTCCTAAAAATTATTATTTCTGAACAGAATTCTGAATATTCACCTAAATATTAATTACTTCCATGCTTGGATCCTGTAGAAATTTAAGCTTATGAGTGTGTTTATTTTAAAATGCATTCCTTTGATGTCATCAAAGGGAATGGAAATATGGATAATCAGAGCTAAATTAATTTCTGAGGATGTCATAACTTTCACTAGCAATAATCAGTGAATGTCTGCACCTCAATTTTTATAATATCTGTATTTTTCCTATTTGATGCCCAAATTAAAACACATATTGGAACATATGATGATTGTGCAAGTCATGTGATTATGGAAGCCTTTTAACAAATGAACAACCGTAAGTTGTTCTAAGAATATTGTCAGATGTAAAACAATTTATTTTGAACCTTTTGCTTCTCAATCAAAAACATATTGAATGGAAAGTATTGATCATTCCTTTATTTATTTTATAATCATCTTAGGTTTCTGTTCCAAAAATTCTTTTGCATTTCACTTCATTTGATGTAGAGATGGTTCCTTTGAGATTGAAAAGCACTCAGAAACATAAAGCAATTTACATAAATTTATCACCTTAGGACTCACTTCTATGTTGTCCCTATTTTATGAAACAGATTACATCATTTGTCAACTAGACATCAGAGAAAATATATATATTTTCCAATGAAATATGTCTTTGGATTGTGCAGATTTAGGTTTCACGCCTGTATTTGTTTGAAAATTCCAAAGGATAATATAGCCCTATTAGCCTAGCGACAATTTCTTGATTTTCTCATGCTACCTAAAGGGTGTATTCCATTTCTACCTGGAAGATGGGATCAACAGTTTTGAGTATCATACAAGAATGAATTTGAGTAAAAGAAAGAACAATTCCTCTTTATGATTTGTTAGAAGTGTTTTTATATTTTGACTCTTGAGAAATGTAACCTTAAGTATGAAAAAAAAAATTCTATAATTAGAGAGATGAAAGCCACATAGTGAATATTTCTTTTGTCCCATTAAGTCAATTAGGGAATATACATTCCATTGTGTTAGCAGTCTGGATTTTCTAGCTGTGCTCTTGGGAGGACATACCACAGATATAAATAATGAGAATTATCACAGTTAATAATTAGTTTATTTTCTTGTTAGAGAAAACAAGATGAAAACCACTGACCAATAAATAGTAGAAATAGTACTTTCTTCCTTTTTTCTTTTTTCTTTCTTTCCCCACCCCCCTCCAACCCCCCACCCCGGTAGTCTTTGCTGTGGAGATCTCCAGTAACAACTGTAGTAATTTTCTTCTTAAGGGACACTGTATACTTTATTTTTCAGAATAATAAGTCCTAGAGCATACAATATAAGCAGATTATAATATATAAGAATATAATTAAATGCTTTAGTTAACGCTAAGTACAACTATCTAAAATACAAAGTGGCCAGTCACAAGTATTAATCTAGTATCTTCTATTATGTATCCTCAAAGTGATATTATCTCAGCTCTCCCTAATGTCTACAAGATGCCTGCACAACCTTAGGCGAAATACCTGGCTTTATGATATGTTGGCATACATTCATCTGGACTAAGTCCTAGGCAACTGGACAGGAAATGTCTGCTTCTGATGTGTCTGTCTGGGTCCTCATTAGGGGCGGTGGAGATACAGTTGATACAGTTAGTCTGGCCATGGACTGATTCCTTTCACCCTGAAGTCAGCATCTAAACAGAAGACACATGGGCTGAGCAAATCTGGATTTCATATAGTGGGAGTAGAAATTCTACCTATGATATTCATATTTTATCTCTCTTGTAGAAGGTGTAATGAATCCAGCTTCTAGCATTTTGTAGAATGTACCCTACTCTAATGTAGACTTAGAAAATTAGATGAATCCTAGCATAAAGTTTAATTTATACAATTAAACATTTAATGAATAGGAGGAAGCAAATAAATGTATATCAAGACAAAATATAAAATAAGAATTTATTCTTTATATTTTTGTGAGATTAGTTCATGTTCATTCTTTACAATAGAGGGAAACCAGAAGCTTATTATATTGTTATTATTTCTGGAAAAACATTAGATCATTATGTTAATATCTTCAGTGACAATAGCATTTTGATATCCTCAGTATGTGAAGTTGTGAAATGGAAAGTCACTTCCTCTTGATCCTGGTGTAGAAAAGAAGTTTAACTTTTTTCTATTTTGTTAGTTGCCTGCCCCTTTGTTGGCTTATGATAGTGAAGCACGCACTTAAAGCAAGGATTGAAGGACAAAGAAATGTCTTATTCCGCTCAAGTAGAAGTTTTAATGTTCTTTTTCAACACTTCATGAAGAAAACAAACATCCCTCTTTCATGCATGGCTTAATTCAAAATTAGCTGTTATCATCCTTTCATTAGCACAATACCATAACTAGTCTTTTCTTATAAGGAGAAGCTATTACTATTTAGCATATTTTAATTATCTTTCTCCATGTGGAAAATGGAAACAGTCTTTAAAGTAGGATTTTTACTTTCTTTTTCTTTCTTCAAGCTAATATCTGAGATATTTCTCTAGTCTTACCTGTGTCTACTAATACATGAATTTATGTTTTAAATAAGTGCAACCATTTTACTTATTGTGTACAAAGCTTTTCAGTCTCACTATGTTTTTAACTGAATCTACTAATCTACTCATTTAGGCTAAAATTCATCTCAGAGGCTCCTAAAGTAGGCAATAAAGAAAATATTCCTTTTAAAGCTCTCTGGAGAGCTTTTCTTCTTTCTCACAACATTATATAGTTTTCTTACATTGAAAAAATTTCTCAAGGATTGCCAGATATCTATTTCACAGTAAAAATAAATATTTTGTATTAATAGAATTATAGAAATGTTTAGACTGGAAAAGGTCTTTTGGGTCATAGAATCCAACCGTTAACTCAGCAAGTTATGGTTTCAAGTCCACCACTAAACCATGTCCCTCAATGACACATCTACACATATTTTAAATACCTCCAGAGATGGTGGCCACTGCTTCCCTGGGCAGCCTTTTCCAATGCTTGACCATCCCTTCCATGACGATACAATATCCAATCTATACCTCTATCCCAGCCAAAATTCTCACTAGCCTTCTCTAAACTCTATCCCATCTAAAATCAGCACGTTGCCTTCAAAATCAAAATAAATTACCTTGGACAACAGAATCCAGGTCTTGAGAGAATGTAGTTATTAACATTTTCTTGATTTTACAGCTATTATCAAAAAAAACATAGGCTTTTAATGTCCTTAGCTGAGGAGTACACTTTCTGGAATCCAAGACCTCAGTTATTCAGACCTCTGTAATAAGGATTGAGACAATAAACCTTAGGACAAAGGTGTCTTAGGCAAGCAATCAAACCTGAAAACATGAAGCAAAACAAAGAGTTAAAGAAAACTTTAACAGTTTTGAAGAAACAAAACAAAAAAAAAATTAAAATTAAAATTTTATGGAGGAAAAGATTTTCTTAAATTAATATTCTTTCAGGAAATTTGAATGATAGCTCTCCAATAGATTTATAAGGAAGGATATTATGGATTTTTCTTAGTAGAGAGAAAGTAAGACAGAAGAACATTCCAAGATGGCAGGAAGAAAACTAAACCTGACTTTGGAAATTGTGGGAGGATGAGCAGAAGAAAAATCTATTTTTGATATGGATTTCAAATTGAGTTTTAAAAATGTAGTACATTTAATGAGAAAATACTTTTCCTTTTTTCTTTCTTTTTCCTCCATTTGATCTGCATTTCTCACAGTCAGTTTTGCCTTCTCAGCTTTCATTTATGTGCCTGTAATCTGATTCTCTCTAGTACTCTTTAGATATGATTCTTAGGAGAATAGTTGAACAAATCAATATAATCTGTATGGATTTACATGACATAACCAAAGTAAAATTTGGCCATTTTTAGCTTACTGTTAAAATCTCCATAGTAAATAAAGACTGTCTCTTCAAGGCTCAGTTTCATGAAAGGGTCTGTGGTGTGAAAACTGGCAACAGTTTAAAGCCAAAACTACAATGGAAAAATTTTGTTCTGTCAACTATTCTTTACAGACCAACTGTATCTCTGATTTACTTGCTAAAGAAACACATTTTGAAAACACACATCTTTCATAGAATAAGAATCCTTAAGGACCCAAAGTTAGAGATACTGATAATGAGCCTACGTTCTCCATAGGTTTTGTACCATACCATAAATATATTTTACTGAAAAGGAAAAGCGGTATCCTACAGAATCTAGTGTTCACAAAGCCATGCTATAGACTAGTACTCTAATCATACTATTGAGGCTAGTACGACTAGAGAGTGGTTTTCACCACAGCTACTTCAACAGTAAAGGATTTTAAAATCATCCTGGAGAGTCAAAAGTCCATGATTTAAGAAAATCCACTGTGCAGAAAATTAGGAAGCAAGTAATTTTCTTTTAAAATACATTTTTGGTTTATGCTCATATTTTCAGCAGAGTCCGTTATCTTTTCTCCTTTGATTTCAGATTTGATTTACTTCATGGTACTTCAGACTGAGAATTTAAGTGCATACCAGAGGATTAAAAATTGATTGTTTTTCAGGACAGAAAGTAGCAATGATCACCTTAGAAATTACTTTCTCTCTCTATTTGAAGTAACATGATAATTAGCTAATTTGGGGGAGGGGGGGAAGAAAGAATTGAATACCATTTTCAGGATGTATGGTTTCAGAATATATATTTCAGGGGAAGATATATAGTAGTAGTCAGTGTGTAGTCAGTACGACAAAACTCATTGTAGTTTTATAATAATCTTATATCCTCAGGCATAAGACATATTTTATTCTGTGGAATTTTTTATGTCAAAGACAATATATGAAGTATGGTATCAGAACAAGCAAATATTTAAAACGAAGAGAAAAAAACAAAAAAGGAAAGAATTGTTGGAAGGCTTTATCATTGAGAAAATAGACACAAGCTGAGAAGATAAAATTTATCTCTACATGGATCAAGAAAGCTGTGTAAACAACTCAACTTTCAATAAACCACACTCTCTTATGGGCTTCATTTCTTTCAATAGAGAAGATGAATAAATGTTACTATTTATATATTGCATATATGTGTTATACAAAGTATCATTGCTCATATGACTGACATCTCAGGTTTTGGGTACAGAGGTACATAAAAACTTTACCTAAATATACATCTTATATTTCTTTAATCTGCTAACATTTTAAAATAAATAAGATATATATAAAAGTACAAGATACACTTAAAAATAAAATAAAAGTACAAGATACACTAAAAATAAAATAAGAATAACATATATATTTAATACCTATAACAAAAATGTAATAAGATAAATACACATTGCAAGAGAAATTGTGTTAACTGCATTTAGGTTAATGTTTTGAAATTGCATTCATTCTCAACATGTTCATATGCAATAAGCCTATCAGGGCACAGAATAGTAGGATCTAAGTGGATGGAATTACCAGAAAAGCAACAGTACACAATATCCAACACATTTGTGTAGGACTTCCTATTTACTTTAGGACAAACAAATGTACACTTACATGATCACAGTCCATTTTTCATCAGTGACAAGAAGTAACAATTGAGAAAGGGAATGTTCAGGAGCTCCCTTTTGGTGTCTTTCATTTATATGGTATTTTTCATCCTTTCAGAGAAAAATTAATCTGCTTTAACCTGTATTTAACAGCACATGAAGATTTTGGATTTGCTTTGAACTGAACTGAGGGCTCCAATAGTCGTACATCATGTCTGAGTTGGACATCTTCCAGTTTAGGTATTTTTCTATGTGTTTCCCTGCCACTAAGTTTTGACCTGTTTAAAAATTCAAGAGTAGGGTCAAATAATATAATACCATGGAAAAATACAGGAAAAATTCAGCTCAGAAAAAGCTCATGATGACTTTCCAGGATAAAGCTACTTAGATCTATGAAAAACTAAAATCACACTGGAAAACAAAACTTTTTTTTTTCTTCTTCTTTTTTACAAGTATATATGGAACTTTTAAAAAGTGTGAAATTATTTTCTCTATATAATGCTGATGTTTTCTTCTTTGTAAAAGCTCTGAATTGGATTCAAAATATAATAGCCCATCATGAAGCATTTTGTTTAAATACAGAATAAAAATCTATTAAAAATGTTTGAACCATTATAGCAGTATAGTTTCATTGACATGCTTAACGTTTCACACTTCAATATTGTAAATTCTTACACAAATATAGTTTTTAATTATTCTAATTATTTGAACAAGGACTAGATTGTAGTAAGTTTTCTGGAAAGATGAAACATTCCTAGTAGAATAAGGATCCACAGTTTCTTTATTTTTTTGTGATGTAAATACTATGATACATTTCTTTTGTATCAAATGGACCTTTTGCATCCTTGACTCTGTACCTCAAGTAAGAAATCAAGAGTCTAACTTGAGTTCAAACAGAAATATAGTACAATACAATGATAGTAAGATCCAGGCTGTAGAAAAAAATTATTTGTGTTTTTCTCTTTTCAACAATGATTTTTTATGTCAGTTTATTTGATCCTTCAGTTCTAAACAATCATAATACCTACCTTAAGCTAATGTGGATTGTTAAAGCTATTATGACTGTCTGATATGAAAAAAAAATTGATCCAAAATGAAATTTCCTACAGCTGAAGGAAAAGTGCTTCATTACTCCAATTTTACTTTTTTTTTTCTCTGTCAAGTTCTAAATAAGCCCTGTCTTCACTGATAAGCAAAGAATATCCTGAAATATTTTCCAAAGGAACAGGATTAAATGAGTTTTCCCCTCAGGAAGTGTACACAGACATGCTAAATCCCTGAAATCACTGAAAACATAGCACTTAAAAAGTCTCTGTGTATGCCAAGCTATGAAATTTATAAAGTATAGTAGTTGTCATATTAAACTTTCACATAATGTCACATTATTATTTTATTTTATCTTGTGTGTAGCAACAAAATACATTCTTATAATAAAATCTGAAGTTCAGTGAGATTTAGTTTTTAATCAGGTGTCTGTGTTTAATTTTCTGCCTAGGTGTCACATCTGAGTGACACTGCTACAGTGAGTAAGCTATGACGGGGTCATAAGGTATAAAAATGTGAGCTAAGAGTCATGTTTTAGTGTGAGGCTTATATCTATAGGTCAGAAAGTAGTATCTTTATTATTATTATTATTTATTTTGTTGTTTTAGTAAGAACCTCATTTGATTTAAAAGCTAAAGACTGTTGCACAAAGGCTACAGGATGGCCATAAATTTCCTACACTTGCAGTTCCCAGCTGCCTCTGCTCAGAAAAGTCAAATGTAACTCAAAGGAGACTAATTTGATGTTAAAATTCAGGTGGTCTTTACCACACAATTTCGCCTTAAAATGTAAAGACAACAGGAGAGTTTGTGTGGTAAAGTAATATTGTTATGTTGATTTCCATTTTTTTATGGATTCAAATTAGTCCTTAAAATAATTCTAGTGTGTCCTAAATGATTGCCTACAAATAAAGATAAATAATCATGGTGCAGAAATTTCCACTTCTGCTCCTAAAAATAAATACTTATTTATAAGAAAAATGCTTGTCTTGAAACATCAGTTATGATTAATCTATTCAGTTTTACTGAGGTTATGTAGTAGCCTTAATCTATCCATATAAGAGCTGTGCAACAATTCACCAATTGAGAATAGATCTTTGATGGTCAGCTAAAGCTCTCATTCCTGACTTTAGTATTTGGTATACACAGAATCATACAATATGCCAATTTGGAAGGGGCCTTTAAAGATCATCAAGTCCAATTCCTGGCACTGCACAGGACCACACCCAAGAGTCACACCATGTGACTATTATACAGGTGAAGTCAGTATTGATCAAAAATCCCCCAACTTCAACAATTCTAAATTACATGGTTTTACCTTAACATTGGAACAGTTTAGCACAACAGTGATCCAAAAAGGAGAAAATAATTAAGGATGTCTATTATAATACCAATTATCTTGAAAATTCAGACTATTAGAGGTTTAGACAACTTACTTTTTACTTGATTCATTGAATAACCATAAAATATTTGGCGGGAGATTAAAGAAAATTTATTTGGCATGAACCCACGCTAACCTCTTGCTAATTGGTTTTTCTGATCTCCAAGACATATGTGCCAGGTGTTAAAGCAACATCATATGAAACAGAATGCATTTTTTTCACATAGCTGACACCACCATTATTTTTCCTTTTTTTTTTTTTTTCTAAATATGCTCTAAATGCACTGTATTTACATCTGTACTAATGCTGAAATAATCAGGTACAATATGAAACATAAGATTTCTCATGGATATGTATGAAGAAATAAATATGACTTTAAAACCAGGAAATTATTTATAACTATAAATACTTTCCATAGGAATAGGATAAACTCAAGAAACATAAAAACAAACTCTGGAAAAGAAATGTTTTGCTTGAAGAGACTTTGAAGGCCTTTCACAGAGATCATGGCAGACATGATGACCCTGTATTGCTGTTGTCACCAGATATCACTGAATTCCTCATATAAACAAAAAGAAGTAGAGAGACTAACAGATTTGTTTTGGAACTGCTTTGACTCCAAAGTGTTGTGTGTTGGCGGTACGTTTTTAGCAGCAATGTCTTTAGGACTGGGAAATCTTGCCTTCTCAGAGGAATCTGACTTATTTTATTTTTTTTCCTCACTGCTGAGTCCTACCAACCAGTCTATAGCCAGATGAGGTACATAACACAAGTATTTTTATAATGAAAATGCCATAGAATAGGTGAACAGCACCAACACCTCTTCATTCCCCTAGTGAAAAGCCTGACTTAATGAGAGCTTTGATTTTGATTGTTGGAAAGCTGTACTACTGGATGGTTTCCTGGCCATAAAATGGCATGTCTGAAATGCTCAGCAGACACACAGTCATTCTACAGCAAATCCAACGGGAATCCTCTGCTTGTGCAAACAACTCAGTTCAGTATTTCTTGATGCTCAAAGTAAAGGAAGATAAAGCGTACCTTCAAACTGCACACAGCTCTACAGAGACACATTACATGGTATTCTTTACAGAAATGTAATACACGAAAATAAAATGGATAAAGGCATAATCAGGACAGTTTTACTGTATGTAATTTATGTACAATCAAACACAAAACTGGACATGGCAAATTTCTTGTATATTTATCTTGCATCTAGAAAGTTTTCAGTCTTGCTAATCCTTGGGCTACCAAATTTCTTTGAGGCCACTAGAAAATAGTTATATCCAAATCAACACCTTCAACCTCTCCAAAATAATAAGTGGGCATCATTTGATTTCAGTATTCAACACTGAACATGATTTTGCTAGTCCTGAAGAGCAGGTTATCGTTGTCTATATAAGATAATTAGTAAACACAACTCAAAAGAACCAGATTTGAAACACTGTGCTTAAAACCCACAATTCTATAAAACTAGAAAGTGTGGAATAGAAAAGCTACAGGATGGATAAAATTTTTTCAAACTTGCAGACCTAAGACTGTAACAAGTTTTCACAGGTTCTATTACACTAAAAATCTTCAATGTGAAATGTGATAAACTGATGTTTTCTGTAAATAAGAAAACAGCCTTATAACAGGAAATTACCCAAATATCACCAATATCAACATTATAAATGTGTCTCATTGCAACTTTATTTGGCATTAACCAAACAATGTTTACTTTAAAATGAAGCTTTGTTGAGATTCTTTGGGTTTTGTGGTTTGGTTTTTTTTTTGTTTGTTTTGGGGTTTTATTTAAGCAGTCTGAAGCTGATCAAATCACCTTTATCAGTTATGTGTGATAAACTCCTTTCAGCAGCAAATCTACTGATCTTTGCTTTGTGCAAAAAAGCTATCCTGTTTCTGGTCACCTTGAAGCCCACCTTGTTAGACATCTAAAACTTGCCTGCACTGTTGTATAAAACACAGAGCAATATGTGTGTGATGTATGTGATGTGTACCATCAATATAGTACATCAAAGTTTATGAACATGTATAAGTAGTTTCATAATCCTGGAATGTTTTGGATTTGGTTGACATGTGTTATGACCCACCCCAGAAGGTGAGGGTAACCCAGGTTCTTGTTAATAAATCCCTTGTGGTGAATTAGAGTGAAATGGCACAGAACAATCAGTGTTTGTAAATATATATAGAGATGGATTGATTTCAGAATAATTTTGTTTCAAAGGTAAACAAGTATGTTGCTGTTTTGGGTGTTATCATCTGTAGTAATACAGTCATATTAAAGTGTAAAAATAACACTTAAGATAATGTCTAAGGGAGAGAAAGAGAAAGAAAGGGTAAGCGTTCTAAGATATGCATAGTCACTCCCACTGGATCTAGTGGTTAAACTTGGTAGTTGCAGTTTCCATGTCTGCTGGTTGAACTGGTGGTCACTGTCCTGTTGAAGTGATGGTCTTGATCCTCTGGGGCTAGGGAAGACCCACAGAAAACTCAAAGGCTTCATGAGTTGTTATACACTTCAAGCGCAGATGAGAACGCCTTGTACTTCCCCTGGAACAGGGAGTTTTACAATGGATAACGTCACAGGACATGTCACGAGTCTCTGACGCATCCTAAGATGTTACAGCTGCCTATTATGTCAGCATTGATCATGGTCTGTCATGGTCCAACATTTGAGATGAAAGCCCAGGCCAGATGTGAAATGTCTTCGAGGTTCTCTGGAGGTATTTACAGCAGTCATCGTGTAAGGGAGGATATTGGCATGATAGGAAGGATTATCCCACCTCACAGGATTTGCATCTTATTAACCTCTTCCCTTATCTGGAAATCCAACTTGTAGCTTCAGGTATGCACAGCCTTCTGCACCTGGGATAGCTGGACAATGACACCCACTTATCTGATCTGAAGCTCCTTTTGCAGTAGGCATATTCAGGGAGTGGTAGGCTTTGCAGAGCAAGCAGCTGTTTCTTTTCAGTTTGCTACAGTGGATCTTACAATGTTTAGGTCATTAATTACTTCAGTCTCTGACAACGTGTACAGATCAACTTGAGAGTACATCAGCAGAGAATTCTGTATAAGAAATGTACATATATATTTCTTTATATACACGTCATGCCCATTGAAATTTCCAGTGTTGCCACGACAGCTTTTCTCGTCTCACAGTTTGATATCTCATTCATTATTGACTTTCTAATTTCTGCAGCAATAAGTAGGCAAAGATGAGAGTGATTGTAAAAAGTAACCTCATTTGCTATACAACCTTGAACAATTGCCAGAGCACATCTTCTGGGTGCAAAAAAAGTATAGCTCTGTGACTCCATTATACTTATTCCTAATCTAGATCTCAGGCTAACAAATATTTCAAGAAAAAATTCTCTATTGTTTTTGGAACATTAGACCAAAAAAGTCCATTTGAAAGAGTAGTGAATTTGTAAACTTGTACAAGGCAGAGTCAATGCAAGGGAATACAGAAATTTAGGAAAACTGAGCAAAAATATTTATTGAATATATGTAAAATGAGATTTTTGTTTGTTTAACTGCTCAAAATAGTTTAGGAGTAGAAGATACTGTTTATGCCAGGGAACCCCAGAATGAGCATTCGTGCTCTTGCCCCATCCAATACTGCATGTCTGTTGAAGGTTACGGGCTTGTGAAGAATGCAGATGATTCAATATGAATTACAGCAAAACTTCACTTTATTCAAGAAAGTACTATACTTATAGTATTTCAGACAATACGTGCATTAAGATTATTGGCACAGCACACACA
>JAWWMP010000116.1:72301944-72352650 GCA_035047865.1 Dendrocincla tyrannina | reverse complement strand
AGGTTCTCAGAGGCCTGCAAGGTTGTTTATCCCACAGCACACATCTGCTAACCTTGGTCAAAGACTCCCTTTTGCTTGCCCACAAGAAAAGCATCCCTACACATGTCTACAAATCCTGATAATTATTTTCATTAAATGTGCTCCATAATTGCTTGCCAGGCTTGCTGCAGCTGTCAGCAAGGGAGCAATAAGACAGAATACAAATAAGTGACAGAAGACACAAAGCATCTTTTTTTTTTTTCTTTCTGTAAATATAACCTACTAGAAACTAAATAACAGAATTAAAAAAAAAAAAAAGAAAAAGAGTGAATCTGAAATATCACATTTATGTCAAGTAAGTCTAACAGAGGATTTAAAATGAGTATTGACTCTGATGAAACCATAGATCAGCTGACTTGGAGATATTGTATTGCATCTGAATAAGACAAGACAACATATGATATAGGCTATTTTAGCAATGCAAGTGCAGCAAAAGTACACAAGCCATGGAATACCTGCGCAATTTTTAAAAACATCATGTGAATTTCTAAGTATTACCCTGAACAGTGATTTATATAATACAATACGTCTGGTTTTGGAATAAAGTATTGTAGAAAATAAGAACGAGAATGCCTACTACGGCATAGGAAACGCTAAAGCTAAAATGATAAATTGGTTTGGATTGAAATGACCTTCAAAGGGCATTATCTCATCCAATCCCTCCACCATGGCCAGGGACATCTTCCACTAGACCAGGTTGCCTGGAGCTCCATCCAGCCTGGCTTTGGACGCTGTCGCATCCACAGCTTCTCCAGGCAACCTGTTTCAGGCAACCTGTTCAAGCTTCCTCACCACCTCACAATAAAGAATGCCATTGTTATGTGTAATAAAAATGCTATCTCTGCTATCCATTCTTTTTTTTTTTTTTTTTTTTTTTAATTGGGAATGTTTCCAAAACATTTTTATTTACTAACTGCTCAGCCATTTGCCATCCCATAATTTTTGCAAAACATGGAACAGCCTGACTTTTCATTCCAAAGTGAAGCTGTTTATAATCATGTGATGCTTTTTATGTTACAAAACACCTTAATTTTTCTGAAGGGATATAATCAGTCAGTTTCTTACTTAATGGTTGACTTGATACCTGTCCCCTTTAATATTTGTATTTACTACAGGCAATAAAATATTATGTAGTTTTTTGGGTTTGAAGTTTTTATGTAAATAAGAAAAAAATAGTGATACAATCTACTTCAATGAGCTCAGTCTCAAAAAACTCATTATATCAACTTGTCTTGTAATCAATAAAGTCAACAAGCATGCTGAGATATCTGAAAATTATATTTTTTTCTTTTTTTTCCTACCAGTAGGGCCATCATTTTTCAATTAAAAAAAAAGAAAAAAAGCTTATGGAGCTAAGCAAACTATCTAAATTAAAGTATCTTCTTTTTTATAGACAGGTTAAAAACATAATGCACAGGACAGTTCTGAGATGAATTCATGGTGCTTAACCTGGGATATTTCCCTTTGACACAGGCATGTTTGTGTACGCATACACACACATTCACACAGAAAAACCCACTCACATCTACATGCATTTATATGCATAAAACACAATTCAGATTAACCTCTTCTTTCCTTTATATAATCACAGTCATTGTAACATTTGATGTCAACTAAGCCAGTTTTAGTCTGGCCTCCCGATGTGTTTCAAGTGCTGCTGAATGTATCCCACAGATTATGATTTTGGTACCATTAGGTAAAATGACAGAACTCTTTACAAGCTATCTACCACCTGTGTTACACTGTCCTTTTCCTTGCAGTTCCAGTCTGCTCAGAAGTAGGTTATATGATTTCCTGACTGCTGTAACTCAAAGGACTCTTCAGAGTTTCTTCATGCAATGGCGTGCATTGTTTTCTTATTTCTGGCATATTTCTTAGCAAATTTCAAAGTGACTCCAGTTAATATGCGCAAAGCTATGTTAAGCAATTGGTAATTTACTAAGCTGTTTTTCAGTTTAACAGTGAAATAAAAAATCTGGTCAAGTTGTAGGTTGCCTAACTTTTCTTCTTAAAAAAAGTTCTTTATTTTTTTTCATAGTATATCACTTAAGCTAAAATATGTATGAAGATAGTTAAATATCATTATAATCGTTTGGGCAGGTTTTGACTGTTTATGTACAACTTTAATTCTAAGCTTGGCTAGTCTGAACCTTTTCATCCCAGCTTAATAAATATTTTTCCTCATAAATTCAGTTAGCTTGCTGTTACTACCCTCTGTTCAGCCAAAATATATCAACACATTTTATAATCAATATACCACTTTTTCCTTTAATTGGTTTTATCTTTTTAAAAAAAGAAATTCCTGGGAAAAGAGTAAATAAATGCAATGAATTAATTATTCTGGGGATAATAATGGTTAGTATTAAAGCCACCATGTAATTTCATTCCATTTGAACATACGCCTAAGTGTGTTACAAAAAAAGAAATTATTTTAATGTGAGTTTCTACATATACTGCATTATTTTTATATATTTACATATATATTTATTTATATGTAAATAAATATATATTTATATTATTGCTATATATTATTAGTATAATTATTGCTATATATTTACAGCACAAGGAGAAAAGTAAGTGATCATTGTATTCTTCATCATAATTTACTTTTACCGGAAGCCATGATACAACCAATTGTCTTGATTTATACAGATTCTTTCCTATGTGTATTCAACAGAAAAAAAAAATAAAATTAAACAGTGCTGGTATTCCACAAGGAAATTCAGGATCAGTTGGGGTTTGTGCTGTGCAAACTGAAGAGAAAACACTTCTATTCCTCAGTGAAGCAAGGAGAAAGGCAGAAAAATGAGATTATTCTTTTCACACTAAAAAAAAGAATTAAGTTCCTATTGAAAAATCCATCAAGTTTCTAAGGCAAATGTATTTACCTAAACTACTTTTTCTGTATATGGGTAGTTATTTCTGAAATCACAAACTGGATTAATTCTTTTCTGATAATATAGATGTGTTGCATATTGGGAAGAAATTTTATTTCATTTATCTGTCAAACCTCTGATGTCCTGGTTCCAGCCAGGACAGCATTAATTTTTGCAGTAGCCAGGAAGTGGCATGGCTAAGACACAGAAGTTATTCTATACCACCTCACATGGTAGGTGATGGAGGTGGTGGAAAGGGAGTCTCACGGGGAGAGTAAGCATGGATGAGGGAGCAGTTGGTTAATGCCAGTTCTGAGACAGAGGGAGCAGTCAGGATATCATGGTTTTGGTCAGGTCAGGTCAGGCTCTGAGGTGAGCATTTTGCATGTGAATTACTCTCTTCCTTTTATACATTTTTGTTATTAATATCATTGCTGTTACTGTTTGTTTCCTTATCCAGTTGCTGTTTTCATATCTCAAACTGTGATCTTTATCTTTCATGCCTCCAATTCTTCTCTCCACCCACCACAGGCAGAGGGGAGGAAGAGAGAGTAAGTGAGGGGCAGTGTGGTTTGAAGAATCTCAGTGGGAGCACTAAATTGGAGAGTAACATTCCTAAACCACAACGTGTAATATTTTAGATGGGTAATTTTTGTTTCTGTCATTGTAGTTTTTTCTTCTTTTAAATATATTGAGTGTGCGTCTACATTTTCTTTATTCAAGCTCTGGGTTCTCCATCTATTTATGAATTTTACAAACATAGTTAAAAGAATTCAACTTTCTTTTTATTTCCTTCTGCGTGGGAAAACATCAGGACTGAGAACTGATGTGTAGTTTTATTTTATTTCTCTGTATAGACTCAAATTAATGGCTACTGCTTTGGGAGAATCAATTGTGCCCAAAGATCAATTAATAGTTTTCCTTCTTTCACCCACATCTAAAACAGAGGTGACATTGTGTGTGTAATTTGCATATACAGCTGAGAAAATCCAAAATAAAGTGATTAAAAGTAAATTAAGCAAACAGTCCACACTGGACTCCAGGGTAATTAGAAAACATTGGTTTTGATAGCTATATATTATGCTTGTGCATGTACTGAATTTAAATGTCAACGATAATTTGTTTACTATTTAAATTTTACTTTATATTGCTCATATATTTATTTGAAAGTATGAGAATGCATATGGTTGAACACAAACTGTTCAAGCATAATAATAAAAAAAAAAATTCCTTGCTATACATATCCATCTGATCATTGTTCTAGATGTAAGTATTTTCAAACTGTATAAATTACTGCAATCTGTACAGGGGTGTCACAGAACTCTAATATTTCCACAAGCAGTATGCCAGCAGGAAAACAATCATAGAAAATATTATTGGTGATCTGTTTTATAAGGACCTTTAGGAAATTCTTGAAGCTACATATCAGTCCTGAAACTCATGTAGTGATTTTCCACTGTTCTCTCTTAATTAAATCTATGACTGTTTATCAGCTACATTTTCTATCAAGTAGAAAAAAAAATAAATTCTGATTTAGCTTGCAGCAAATTAAAAGAAACAAAAACCCAAATACCCAAAAAACTTACCCAAAAACCTAATCAAAACCAAACAAAAATCCTGAAAAGAACGAATAAAGTTTACTACAGAAATGCCTCTTTTGCATAAGGAAGCATTTTTTTTCTAGAATAATTTTAGTTTGGATGGCAAAATAAGTCTGACCTTAATGTGGATAACTTGCAGTGCCTGAGCCATCATGTTCTTTCCTGAACAGAATATGTCTACTTTTAACACTTCTTCCCAAGCACTCTTGTCTTTCAGGAAATTATGGGACCTTTGATGTGTGAAATCTCCGATATGTTTAAAGTTAGAACTGTAAAAACATTGATGCAAATCTTCTGAAATACTCATAAATAATTAATTTTATATAGGACAATTCTTTGCTCAGTAAAAAATGGGTCACCTGAAACAGAAGCAAAAAGAGCTGAAGAAGAGTTCAACTACATGATTCAAATGTCAGTTTTTATTTAGACTTGCCTTAATGGAAATTAATGTCAGTTTTCAGAGAGACACTGATTTTGGAATAAGATAGATGTGTAACATGTTTTGGTTAAATCATCTGGGTTTTCTCCATTCATGATAGAGATAGCTGGTATGAATCCTAGTTTTTATATTTAGTATCATAGATGCCGATCTACAGTTTTAAGTGAACACAGGTATACAATCTACCTAACCAATAAATCATCCAGTGGCCTAGTCATTGCACAGTGATCAAAATGTTTTTGCATGAGAAGAAAGTCTTCAATGTATTGTGCCTAAACATGAGTTTTCTTAAATCTATGTGACAACATACTCAAGGCTTCTTTGGTTTGCTCATATTCTGAACACCTATAATTAACACTGACAAGTGATCACAACTAATATAGTGCAAGTCACATTTCAATTCAGTACAGTTGCTACAATATATTGAGAACAAATTGAACAACTGAAAATTCAGCAACTAATAACTTCATGTCATAAGATAAAAGGCGACAAGCCATAAGAGAAACCAGAAGAGTGAATTCAGCAGTGGACTATTCACTTTGAATTTTCTACTCAATGCTTACAACAAATCATTTCTTGACAACATTTTTGGAAACTAAGTCACTTCTTAAGCTTTTTGTTTAGTTGTGTGTCCTCTCCTCTCTCTTCTTCTGTTCCCACATAGCTCTTAGATATCTTCGGGGAGATGTCATTAGAAGATTCTCCTTTCCCTGCATACAGCATCAGCAGCTGATTGGGCTTCCCATACCTGCATGATGCAAAACAGACTGATCAGTGCCGCTTCTCCTCTCATCTGCCTTTAAGTGTACTCAGTAATGTCAAGAGATACAGCAAAATATTTGCTGAGAGTCAAAATGCAGTACCATACCTGTATCAGAAGCAGGAAAGCCTGGAAGAAACAGGTAAGCAGTGGTATGCCTGGGATGATCCAAAATAAGACAATTGGAAAAATGGAGACAAATATGTGATGGAAAAAGACAGCAGACCTGCATTCTGTGAAGATGAAGAAGGAAATGCAGGAAAAAAAGAAGAGCACATGCACCTTGGGAGAAATTCTTATGAAAATGCTGAGGAGGGGTTGTGCCTACCTTACAAATACAGCACTATTACTAGTCCTTCATTTACATTGGGTGTGCAGCTAGAGAGTAGACAAGACAAGGAAGTTCTAAACCAAGCATAGTGAGATGATTGCAAAATTATGAAGACACTTTGTTATAAAATGGAAAAAGGAAGACACTTAGTAGAAGAATGAAGGAAAAAGTATGAGCATTAAATGGAATTAAAAAGTGATCAGTTAGTGATTGGGTGAAAGGCCTGGAGAAACCATAATGATAAAGTAAAATATGCAAGAATAATTGAGTTACAAGATAAAAAAATGTCTGCTGACCCCGGCTATTTTTCCTTAGTTCCTTTGTAGGTAGTGCCCTAAAGTAACTGCAGGGGAAATTTAAGTCTAGAGAAGGAAAACATCATCAAAGTTGACTGCGAACTCAAGGGATGTATTGAAACATTTGCCTAGACAATAGTTAAACAGTGATAGTAGGAAAGGAGATAGGAGAAACAAACCAATAAGACGATTTTAATCTCTTCACTAAATATCTCAAGTAACTTTAGTGCATATTTTAGATGATCTGTTTTTTCATGCTTAAATTCTGTCTGATGTTTTTCCCACATGTCATACACACTGGATAAGGTGTCAAGAGATGAGCTCAAAGGTCTTTGGTAAGGCTCACAAAGTCTTCCTATTCCATCATAAACTACATAAATTATCCTTGAGAATGAGGGCTGAACACTCAAGGCAAACATTCATTAGCTATGAGACTCTTGAGAATGCTGACTAGTGAAATTGAATTAATTTTTCTGCTATTGGGCAGCAAAATTGTATTTCCCTTGCTCTAATCTGAAGTGTGTATTATTGTTCTAGTCCACACAGATCTTCTTAGGCCTTAAAAGAGTAATAATACTTCCTGATCTTACCTCTGAACTGTAAGAACTGAACAGCCTTATATTAAAAAGGCATATCTTTATATTAAGCTATCTGATTTGCTGTTTTTATCCACTGGGCATTTTACATTTTCTACAGTTAAAAAATTCACAACATCAAAAACACCACAAAGTGGTCCTTTTATATGTGTTAATATAATAGTGTATTTTGTCTCAGAAGTCAGCCTGACTACAGACTTTTTTTTTTTTTTTCCCACATCACAAAATAAAAATGTGTCAATACTTATAACTGTGCTAGAAAAGGAAAAGTCACTCTTGGCTACCCATGCAGTCTTGCACTGATATCTTCTCTCCCATGTATGACAATCAATTGAATATATGTTTCATAACATAAGGTGGATAGTTATAGAACTATGTTTCTTTTCAAGGCATTGGAAAACCTGTGACACATCTCACATTAATAAAGATACACTTGTGATACAAATCAATCTAAATAATAATAATAACTTTTTAAACCTTATGTAAGAACTTGGAAAAGAAATATCTAAAATTATTCTTTAAATTTTGAATTTGAACACACAAGAGGCCGATAATGTGTTCACAGAACCATTTTTTTAAGAATAGAGCAATAATACAAAAAGCATTATGAATTAAAAAAAAAAAATCCAGGGAACAAGACAAAGTGGAACTGGAAAGGAAAACAGTAGGATAGGGGAATAAACACTTAAACTAAGACTATACCTTCAGATGACCTAATGTTAGGAAAAAATTCCTAGCAAATAATGAAAGTAATTGTAAGAACTTGAATAACAAATATGCCACAGCAAATCTGTAAAATAGTAGTAATTTTGCTCTACAAGTAATCAGATCATCTTGTTTATTTCTTATTTTTTATTACATTTAATCATTTGGTGAATTGAATACCTAATTTTTGACAGAAAATAATTCCTTAGCTGTTTATGATCTCATATCAGTTTTTGTTGCCCTCATCTTTTCCAAAACCTTCTTTTCTAATATCTGTCATTCCATTTTAGTTGTTATTTCTCTGAGTTTAGGAAGAAAGTTTCTGAAAGAGATTTAGGGCAGAGAAACCTATCTTATGGCAGGAAAACACTAAGAAAAAAACCAGCAAACCCAAGCAATAACAGCCTCCCCCCACTCCCTACCTCTCCCCCCCCCCCCTTAAACACACATACAAAAAGTTGAAATCATAAAAGTAATCTTTAAAAATTCTATGGCTTCACAAAAAGTAATAAACATTAAAGACAATATTGCTACCTTTTATAATGAATCTGGCTTAATTATAGTATCAATCAAAAATAAAGCATAAATATGTCCTGCTTTATAAATCAAAAGTTAGAAAGCATCACTACAAAGAAATGATCTCTAGAATCATGGAATAGTATTGTATGTTTTGTGGGCTTGTGAAGAATATTAGACAACATTTTCAATGTATGTCCTATGTTACTTACATTTCCCTACCATCACACATACTGACCTTAATGTTCTACTGGGGCATTTTCAGCAGGAGGCTGGAAATCAGTTTGTCATGAGCCAACTAAGAACATTTCTCATAATTCTAAATGCTGGTCTTCCTTGTATGCCTTACTATTGCTTTACAGTTCCTTTTTTTACAGAACTCAGATGCACGTTGTTTGGAACTTATATGTGCCTGCTAGCCAAAACAGTTCTATTAACTCTGGTCTCATCTTTAAGAATGTCTGCTCAGTGCTTCTTTTGCACAGCCTAATTTAAACTGAACTGATAAAAAGTGTCATATTACTTACAAGCTTTCTTTATTTATGCCAAAAGTGCGTCAGTCGTTCTCTGAAGGAAGTATTAATAGACCCTTGTTCTTCATATTTTTCAGATACCCTGACAGTGTTTACAGATTAGTCCTATGTCTTAGTTTCAAAGCTAATTAATTGTGGCGAGCATTAAAGACTGCTGTAAATTCTTCCCCAAATCCTTCAGACTGTTACAATTAACGTTCATATTTTTCAGCAGACTGGGGGTGGACAAGTATTACAAAAATGAACAAACAACCCACTGGAAAAGGCATACATGATTTATATGTAGGTGAATCTCCTCACACCTTAAGAAACTACCCTTTAGCAAGCTGTGGAATGCCAAGTGGCAGTGGATAGCCATCTGGAGCTCCTTCTGAGAGCTGCCATTACACACATATCCACAACCGTATCTTTTTCTAGTGTATCAGGCTACAAGGGTAATTAAGGTGTTCAAAAGTTGTGTGATAATAGTGTATAGAGAGAAACAGATGGGACTCAGGATCAAAACAGTTACAATTCTTGATTAAAGATTTTCTTCAGGTTATTGGACTGTTCTTACAAAGCTATGTCACAGCATACCCACCAGCATTTACTGGTGGGTAACAAACAATTTAAGAAAAAAAAAAGTGTTTGTAACACTGACAGGAAAATCAGATTACTTTCCAGATTTGTGCTTTTCAGTAAAGAACAACAATGAAGGATTCCTCATAATTTAACCAACTGCACCATAATTTAGAACAAACCTGAAGAAGTATTGCAACTGTGAAGAAATGTGCTGTGGAATAGTATTTGCTTGCAAAAGTTAATGACTGGCAGCCTGTTATACTGAAAATGCAGAAAATCAATACAGATATAAGGCTCCAGATCTGGGTGTCTCAAAATACTTTTATTAATCTGAAACAACAGGATTGCTTAGTATTATTATATGTATGCCACTATCCCCAAAATGCCACTGAAAAGTCTCAGAATGCCAGGCAAGGACATATGAGGGACAGAAAAATACACATGTCAAGTCCAAATATAGCTGATGGTGGAGGTGGAAAACTTCACAGCTATATCACACCATTTTTATCACTAAAACCACTTGCAATTCAGAAAAGCTATCAATGTGTAAAGCTAGTGTAAACAGATACAAACAATAGGAAAGTTAAATTCAGAATGCTAAAACACTTCTTTTAAACTAAGTGTGACTATAAGTTAAGAAAGCAGGAGTGGTAGGTAGAAGTTATTTACAAGGGAAAAAAAACCCAAAATCAGATAAAATCAAACATCCCAAGTCTAGACACCATTAAGTCTAAATCAATTTCCAGAAAACTAGTCAGAATTGATGTTACTCTCTAACTACCAAACTGAAAGCAGCAGAGTGATGTCTTCAGAAGAGTTTCTCCTAATGGTGTTGACTTCTCTGTTCAATGTAAAAAAATCTGAAAATTATTCTGAGCATCTAAATAATTTTCAGGTAATGGTCTCCCCTAGTGAAGACATGAGCAGAAAGTTGAATGTGCATTTTCCACTTAACTATCCTCTCCTCTCACCCAGCCTATGAGTTATTTCTGTGTTACTCTGACTCAGTTTTCCAGAAAAGACCATGATGATTTGATCAGTTAGAACGTGTTTTACATCATAAAAATATTACAGAGTGGAAAATATATATCAAATCTGCATATAATTATAAATGAACACACTTTATCTAAAATAATGCAACTCAACTTGCTCAGAGTGCTGAACATTCAAAGAATGCTTTCAATTATTGGTCTTTTCTCCCTTGCTGTGATGGTGATAGGCAATAAAATTCGTCTTTAAATTTGCTGCCATTTGAGGATTCCAAGTATAGCCCCAAGATTATTCCTGTGTCTGGGATACTCATGGATCTTTTGAACACATATGAAAAGATACTAGTAACAGCTCTAAAGCTGCTGGGAAAATGCAAAGATTTAATAAGCTCAGCACAGGGGAGATAGCAGTAGCCACAGTTCTCACTTTTGTATGAAAGGGAAACAAACAGGTCACTCCTATTCCTCAGGAGTTCGTTTTGCAGATAAGATGCATTTCACTATAAAAGGATAGTTCAGACTGGAGGGCACTTCAGGTGATTACCTGCTCAACTGCCTGCTCAAACCAGTGTCAGCTATGAGGCTCAATGTTGTCTCATGTCAGCTCAGTGTCTGACACAAGCCTCAGTGTCTTTTTATTTGTATAGCCATACTCCAGGCAGACAGTTAGTCCCCAGCCCATATACTCTCGGTACAGGATTTGGCATTTGTCCTTGATTATCATAAGGTTCATTTTGGGCCATTCCTTCTGTCTGTCTGTGTCCCTTCAGTAGGCAATATGCCTTTGAGTATATCAGCTATTCCCTTCATTTTGATGGTTTCCACAAGGTTAATGAGAGTGTCCTTTGTTGCCACTTCCAGATTATTGATAAAATCATTAAGTGGGACAGGTCTCAGGATATGCTTCTGCAGTACTCCACTACTTTCCAAGTTCCAGGTAGAGTACAAACTACTAACCAAAACTGTCTGATCCAACTATATAAAGTGTTTCTTACTCACCCAGATCATGTATACAAACTACAGCCTTCTAAATTTTATGAAAGTATATTGTGGTATGTAGTGTTGAAAGCCTTTCTACAGCAAAGGGAACCAGCATCCACTGCTCTTTCCTAACCATAGAACTCAATTAGATTGAGCAGTTATGATCTACCCTTAGTAAATCCATGCTGCTAGCTCCCAGTTACCAGCTCCCAGTTGTCTCCTTCTTGTTCCCAAATACGTTTTGCAACAGGGCTTGTCTCATGATTTTCTCAGGCAAGGAAGTGAAGCTGCACTTCCTGAGATTATCCACTTGGCACTTTTAGAGGACAAGTACCATCCCCACTTTTCAACACTTTTCAAGGATCTACCACAGTTTCCAGAAGCTTTCCAAGATAATAGAGACTAGCCATGTAGGGGCACTGGCTGGCTCTCTCATGACTCTTGGGTACAATATATGTGGTCTCACAAACACTTGTGGCTTCAATTCTTGCAAATAATCCCTGAATTAATCCTCCTGTGCTGCAGGTAGGTCTTCCAAAACTCTGCCTCTAAGCACAGGGGTCTGGGAGACCTCCTGATGAAGCCTCAGGCAAAGAAGGCATTAAGTACTTCAGCTATGTCTGTCGTCACTACTCCATCTGTACCACAATAAACATTTTCCTTGATCATCCTTTTACCGTTGTAGCAATAAAGGTCCTCTTTTTGCCATCAATGTCCCATGCAAGTCTCAGCTTCAGGGGAGCTTTTACTTCCTTAGCACCACCCCTACATTCCCCAGTAATATTTCTTAATTCCTTCTAAGCACAAGTTAAATAGGTATCAAATAGGATTTTTACTATTTAAGAGTACTTTAGTTCTTGTGGCACGGACCTACAGTATGAGAAATGGAAAAAATCATGTAAGAAATGGGCCTGTGAAGAAGATGAAGCTAGCCAAAATGCCTTAAAAACTGAAGCTTTTACTCTAATGTAAAAATGGAGTCATTGTCTTTTTTCCCTTAGTCACTGCTTCTTCCCAAAACCCCCTGAGAAAACCCTTATCTCCCTAGCCAGGCCTGCAAGGAATTCGTCCTTGAAGGACTCTGTTTAAGTTCTCCTATTGGCCCTTAGTTAACCCTTTCCCGTTGGTTGTTATCCCTGGATTCTTATTGGTAGTAGATAGAAACCCTCTAAAACATTTAAATACCTCTACCCATGTTAGTAAACGCTCTCTCTGCTTCCTGTCCTGTGGTCTCTGTGTGGCTCATTCTGGGGAATCTCAGGGACCACGTTGGGGGAAACAAAGGGGGGAGCTTCACCCAGCAGCTGTCGCAAGTTCTGAGTTGCTAATGTCCAGGTTGTTAATTCAATTTTTATTCTTCCAAAAATCTCACTCCTCCAAAAACACACTTCGGAAAAAAAATTCTATTGGAGTATTCCAGTTTGAAACAAGTCTATCAGTCAAAATTGTCATCTCTCTCAGATTTGATTATTTACTGTCCAAATATTAAAGAAAAATATCTCTCTAAACATATATCAACTTGCAATTTTGACATTCCATCTAGTTTTAACAGCAAAAAAATTAAAACTTTTCTATTATAATTCTAATTCTTGGGTGCTCAAAGAACTTGGTAGAACAAGTAAGAGGAAGTCCACGGAAAACAGAAATATTCAAAATTCCTTTTACACTGGAAGAACAATGGAAAACAAGAGCAAAGTAACCCTCAAAAAAAACCAAATGCAAGCATTTAATCAAGCTTAACCATATATTTTCAATACAAGTCCAGTGAGTGACTATGTTAAGAGAATTGTGAAGTTCAAGGAAGGTTGTGTTGATTTTTTAACAAATATTTCAGAATTTATTTCTTTGAGTACTTACATCTTTGCTCATGATTGAACCTTGCAGTTTTAAGTTTATATGCTCTGTGTTTCTGAGTGTAATCAAAAGACATTGATATTACCAGCAAATATTACCAACCTGAATTAAAATTTTTTGAGATATCTGTATAGAAATCACAGTAAATACATTAGAGGATTCAAAGCTGGAGCAAAACCACAGAGAGCAATCAAGAATGGAGAAGCATGTTTCCTACATGTGGAAATTGTATAATTTAATATAGAACTCTTAAGACATATTTGGCTTTGAAGAAGCTAGTTACATACAAGCAAAAATACATTTTTCTCCAACACAAAGCATTTCAATTGCATACTCATTCCTGTTCTACGTCTATGTTTGCATGCAAAACAGAATATAAGAAGTTGCTAGGTGTAGAAATTAGTAAGTTTAGTTTATCACAATCTCTGCACAGGTGTAAAATATATGTAAGTGAAGATGAGTGTGAGAATTTGTGTGCCTGTTTGTGATATTTCAACAACAGGGTGAAAAAACTCTATGGAAAATTAAGAATGTTAAACGCTATTTTCTACACTGATTCAAATAAATTCACTCTACATCAAAGCTGACCAATGTTAAATCACATTTCTTTTTATTCAGCACTAGAGAAGTACTGGGGATAATCCTCCATAAGTACTTCTGATGGAATTACAAAAGCAAAACCCTTATATTTTCAAAGGTCATTACACATTCATTTTAAATCCTGTCTTTCCATGCCTCCTTGCTATATAAGTCCTTTGTTTCTAGTCTATAAAAAAATCCTTTGTATGATGCATCCTTTTTGTCTTGGATGAACTACTTCCCAACCTTGAATGTCAAATGCTGATTAGTTACTTGTCAGTTTGAAGAGATACATTCTATCTGCTTGCAAAAGTTATGTTCTTTTCTCAGTCTGTCTTTACTTGCAAAAGCTATATCCCTTATTTAAAGGTTAGGAAATTCTCAGCAAGTTAAGCAAAAATGCAAGGTTCTTACTACATTAGAAGTGTACATGAATTTGGCCTAAAATAATTTTACATTAATTCTTTACTAACCCATTTTCTATTTAAGCGTTACTTTATTAAAATCTTAAAAAATAAAGCCTTAAAGGAAAACCTTATCCATAGTAATTTATCCAGGCTTAATTGGGAGTAAATAATATTTAACAGCTCTTTTTCAACACATAAAAAGAAAACACAGGACAGGGCAACTCTGGTTGTGTGTATAGACCAGTCATGTTCTGGGTTGCATTAAGTACAGCATCACCAGCCGATCAAAGGAGGTGCTTATCTACCTCTGCTCTGTACTGGTGTGGTCTCACCTCTAGTGCTGTGTACAGTTTTGGGCACCACAAATAAAAAAAAAAATTGAACTATTACAGAGAGTTGAAAGGAGGATAGTGAAGGGTCTGGAAGAGTCACTTGGTTTGTTCAGCCTAGAGAAGAGGAGACTGTGGAGAGAACTTATTGTGGTTTTCAACATCCTCATGAGGAGAAGCAGTGGTCAAAGCATCAAGCCTGATAGAGTTCAAGAAGTGTTTTGATAACACTCCTAGGAACATGGTGTGATTCTTGGGGTGTCCTGTGCAGCACCAGGAGCTGGACTTGATCCTGATGGGTTCTTTCCAATTCAGCATATTCTTTCCTTTTTTTTTTTTTTTTCCTGGAGTAACTATAATACCATATTCCTTCTGTAAGATCAGTGTTTTCTGGTAAACCACTTCACTGCACACATGTACTTTCATGTACTCCTTTATAGTTGTTAACTAAAATGTTGCTTTCCTGATAATTTCGGGGTTTTGGTGGTTTGGGTTTTTGTTGGTTGCTTGGTTGGTTTTGCGGTGTTTTTTGCTTGTTTGTTTCTGTTTGGTTTCGTTTGGCTTAGTTTTTTTCCGGTTGTCTGTTTTCTGGTTTTTGGGATACTTTTTTGTTTGTTTTTTTTTGTTTGTTTGTTTGTTTTTTTGTTGTTGTTTGTTTTTTGGGTTTTTTTTTTCCCCAGAAATTACACCTTTGTTTTTTCACTATGACATTTAGTATACTGTCCAATTAATCTTTTCCTGTTTTGGCCAGATAACATGCATTTAATCTTGTCACAGACATAGACTTAACAGAGGAGAGGATGGGAGGAATCTCAGTTGTTTGCATTGACCACTCTATCAGGACTGTGTCTGGCTCTCATTTGTAGCTACAGTGAATTCTGCTTAAAGAATTATATCATGGTAATTCATTTCCTGCCAGACTGATTTGTTATAACAAATATTGACCTTTAATCTGTCTTCTCCAAGTCATGCAGTCCACAGAAGCACAGATCACATATGTGAGACCTTTTCAAGCAGAGCTATGCATACAGCTCTTGTAAAACTGAAACTTTGTAAAAGGTTTGGTAAAACAGGCAAGTTTCTTCATCACAAGGAAACAGGTTCTCTGAGGATAAAAGTGTCAGAGTCTTTACACTTTGAGATAATTCTACATATCCTCTAGAAATATTGGAATTGGGGTATCTTTCAGGGGGTTTTAGGGTGGTTTTGTGGGGGTTTTAAAAAATTTTACACTAAAACTCATGACCTTTCCCTGTCACTGCTTTACCCAGAAACTTAATTTCATCTGTCTGATGTTTTCAGATTAATTTTTCCCCTAAGTACAAAGGATTAAGACTTCCTATTAAGCTCAATAGTGGACCAACTGTGTTTTCTATTCTTCTTTTCTTTTGTGTTATGCTGAAGGGCACTTGAGGCTGTCTGAAACTAACAGAATGGGTTTGTCATTGGAGCATCTGATGAAAAAGTACAGACTGTTCCTTTATGTCCTTTATCATTTTCTCATGACAACACAGCAGATTTTAGACTGGAAGTTCCTTTCATATTTGAAAGTGTTTATGTGTATTTTAAAGTGTATTGAAATCATGTTTTAGATATTGATGATGCTTACCACTAGTTTGTCTTCCATTTTATCTAGGAGATATAGATAATGAACAAAAATAATTTCAGATGCTTTTTGTGTATGCCATGGCCTTTAGGCTGTAGCTCATAAAGAGGGTTAGCTTAAAATTTCTTTATATTCAAGTGAGAGAGGAGATACCTCCTGATGATGTATCAGGGCACACCACAGCTCAGACATGGGTCATGGCAGTCCAGTCCCCTGGGAAGGTGAAGGGGACAGATGTAGAGTCCACTAGCTCATTTAGAGTCCTGTCAATATCAAAGGAAATTTATTATGTTATGACTTCACTGTGTACAATATCATAAGAAAATTAAGTAAGCTTAGAAAAAATTAATCTAAATAAAATGCTAACCTGCTTCTTAGGATATCTTGAGATTTTGGGAGGACAAAGGAACTATTAAACTTTATAAGACTAAGAAGTGAAATAATCAGCATGGGTTTTTGCTAGGGAGTTTACTTAAAATGTTCCCTCTCAAAAAAAAAAAAAAACAAAAAAAACAAACAACCAAAAACAAGAACAAAACCAAAACCAAACCAAACCAAAAAAAAAAACAAAACACCAAATCCCGCCCCCCCAAAAAAACAACCCAGACCCAAGACAAAACAAGAACAAAACCCAGAAAACTGAAGGAGAAAAAATTATGAATCACAAAACCAAAGAGAACTAAAAGATGACACGGTACCAACAGACTTCTAGTTATATGGTAACAATTTTTGTCAGCTTATGTTCTATTTACAAATTATTCTTTGTATTGCAGCTCTGATCAGAAAGTCTTAAGACATTGAAATGCTTGATGATCTACACAGAAATTTAGTCCTCATTGCAACAAAAAGCAACAGAATAAAAACCTATTAAAAGACACAGAAAAATATGTGAGATGTGAATAGAATGTGTACTGTTCTTACTAATGTATAGACAGATTCAAAGTAAAAATGGTGGTAATTAAAGTTTGCTATACTAAGTCACTGTTTCAAACATTGTCAGAAGATGAATGTCAATTAATTGAAAACTGTCCTTCCGTCTGATATTGCACAGAAATGAGCACATAGTGCATCAAGGCAAAGATACTTCACATTAATGCTCAACCATTAATTTTCAATGTCAAAAAAATATAAAAAGATAAAAATTAACTGGTTGGTTAAAGGTAGATAAAAATGAAAGTGCTTTTTTGTTGAGCAGAACACTATCAATACTGGCATCAGATTGGCTAAATGTATGCGTAGATCTAGAACAATCCTTCCTACAAGGCTTTTTTAGCTACTAGGGCATTTTACTGTAGACCACATTCTGCATGGATTGAAATATTTTTAGTCATGGAAGTGATTATGTTGACAAGAAATTATGGCCAGGACTCTACTTCCTATTTTGTAGTTAGAGATTTCCAATATAGGATTGCTCTCTACCTATCTACATGTTAAAAGTCAAAATTCACCTTTGAAATAAATTCAATATAGAATTGGAACTTTAACACAAGAGACACATTGTTTGCAAGGAGAGGTAGAAGGCAATACCTCTGTACTCTGAGAGAAACAGCAGGAGAGCATTAAAAGATTTGAAAAAATGTAGAGTGTAATCTGGATCTATATTCACCATAACTAACAGAAAGTAAATGTATGGGAATGGAAATTGCAGTTACAGCAGCAGTTAACTATGCTGAAATAACCTAGGTAAATTATGTTGGTTAGTTTACTCTTTCAGAGGTTGCAGACGTCCTACTAAAATATCCTTGAGATATAAGGTAGAACAGTTCCTTCAGGAAGACAAGAGAAAAATGTCACACAGGACATGCAGTGGATAACTGGAAGAGTAAAACTAACAATCAAAATTAGCTTCTGAAATGATTTCCCTGAACCTAATGTAGAAATGGAAATGGTCTATTTTAGAGCATGATATAGACAACTCATCAACTATAACATCAATTCCTGTGTTTACATAACTTACTTTATTGGGATCAAAGGATAAATCAGAGGTAAGAACTCCACAGTTAGTCTGTTTTACCACTAAGATCTGTGGAGAAATGTTACCACTTACAAAAAACTCACTTTTTTTTTTTTTTTTTAAGGGACTGTTACCCACCAAATACTTCTGATGCAGCATTTACTTTTAATGTATCGTAATATACCCCTGTAATATCAGGTATCAAAAGCCATTGCATTACCCAGAGCCTCTAGCATATTTTCAAAAGTATCAGATAAGTCTTAAGGCAGAATTGCAAGTAATGCATCTTAAAGTTCTATTATTTTTCTTTCTAAGTTTCTCATGTTAGTACTTGAAGAAAGGATAAGGTTTTCTGGTTTGAATACAACTGATATCTTAGTTGTCTAATTTACTTTAATCCGTTAATGTAGTAGGGAGCAAAAGAGGAACAAAGAAACCTTAATTATTGTTGTATACTATTATTCATTTCCAGTTTTCAAGTTACTTATGAAAAATCTTTATTTCTTGTATTATATGTACCTGGGGAGCTATGCTAGCATACAAAAATCACACTACTTCACCTATAAATGTTTTGGGTGAACATAAATAATTTTGAGGACAGTTTTCAATGGCCCCCTTTAATGATAATACCAAATGATGAAGGATAATTAAAAACGAAAAAAGTAGAAAGTCGATAGATTTGTGCAAGAAGGAACTTTTGTGATTCAAGGCTAAAATAAGTCATGGACACTTACTTGCACAGGGGCAAAGATATATAAAATTGAACCTTAGAAGGTCTATATCAATAGCATCTTACTCCATGAAATGGATTCCATTTTCCTGGAGATTGCACTTGTGCTAGGTATTTCCCTGGAGTTTCATGGATGCCATAACTTAGAAGGTTAGTTTGGATCAGTTAAAACAATCTCAGGAAATATGTGGTAGGGTATAGAAGAATAAAGGAACCAAGAAAGAAGGATGAAGAAGTATTAATGCCTTTCTCTTGATGGTATATCCCTTATTACCTGGAAGGTACATCTATAATATTGCATTTAACTTAGATCTCTAATTTCAGCAGTTAATTTGTCATTAACTACATTTCACATAAATGTAACATTTCTGCTTGCTAGATTAAAATTGTATATTTAAATGCCTTCAGAAAAAGTGAGGTAGAACAAAAATGCCTTGAGGAGGCAAGCTGTGCTTGCCTACAATTAGCATCCTTTTTTTGGAATAATTTGGTTTCAGGACTGAAATAAATTGTGTCTTAATGTCACTAAAGTAATTAAGTATCTATTTGCTTATCATTTATGTTTATTCTTAGAGAATAGCTTACACTAGCTATAAAAAGTTTGCATCTTTTTTTCTATGCTTCTTACCTCAAGGGAAGCAATGTGTCAGTAAAGGAATATTTTTGAGTTCAATGATGTGTTTACTTAACTACTATTCTTTTCATACATTTTTTCATTCATCCACTGCAGAACAACAAAGTCAGTCTTCCACAAAAGGAAACATATGAAGAACTGCAGCAACTATCTTTCATAAGGTTCATATATTCAGCCCAGTCTTTATTCTCAGCCATGAAACTTTTCTCTAATCAACTAACAAAATATCAAAGTTAAAAATGAATGTATAAAAATGTGTGTTTTAACCATTAAACAAGCTGATTTTTATTGAACACAGGGAAATAATATTTTAAGAATCTGGACCTATATCTAGTCTCCTACCTCTAATGTTCTTACCTCTATGGAATTGTGTTCCTCAGGAAAAGTTGTAATTATATTTTGCTCCTATGCATAGTTTCCTGCCCAAGAACGTTTGATCCTGGTATCATGATGTCAGTTTTGTAGGGATAGCAGAAGACAAACTTCTTTTTTTCTTTTTTTTTTTTTTTTTCAGGTGTTCTAATTTTAAGAGTTCAAGAAGGTTTAATTCAACTGCAAAAAAAATATTTAATATGATAGTAGCTGTACACAACCACTCTGAGGCAGAATTACAGGATACAGTTAAGGTAACAATACCATATGATGCTTGCTGACCTATGCAGTTATTAATGCCTGGGATGACTACTGATAGCACATAAAGGAAAAATTCTGTAATTACTGAATCCCCCCCTCCCAACCCCAATTCTCATATGATTTTGTCCAAGACAGTTGATGTTATAGAAAAAAAACCCAACCAGAGCATGCTTCCAAGCCAGATAAAATAACAGGTGTGTAATTCTTGTCATCTAGACTCCTATCATGTAGATGTCTCAGTATCATAAAATTATGAAAATAATGTTTGTGGGCAATAAATATAGATACATCTAGAACATGAATCATCTCAACCCAATCTCTGGTTATTTTGTAACTATTAGAAGAGTTTAAACAGTTAGTTTCAAATTTTCTACAGTGCTGATACATTTGTCAATAAGCAAGATTAGTGATTCTCCTTGGAGTTATCTTAGTACTTCAGAAGAGTTGAAAACAACAGGTCCTTTTGCGATATTGTGAAAAAAATGAGACTGAAAAGATCAAGCAGGATTTTTGATGTTATTTTTTCCAATGAGTAATTTAATAGTGAATGCTTAGGTGGGACACAAGAAAAAATAAAAATGGAAAATTGCTGGACTATCATCTCTCAGACGAATGTTCCCACAATCACTAAAGAGTCAGAATTTTCTTTAAGGAACAGTCCACAGGCCCATGAATAGAGCAATTTCCTGGGAAAGAGGCACTGAGGAGCTCTTCAGGCTGCAGTTTGTAGCTGAGAAACTTAAATGGCACTAAAGTCTTCTAATTGATTTAGCCCTGAGGAAACAGTGCACTGCTGACAAGGCAAGTAGGGTACTTTGTTGGGAAAAAGCAATACATATTTTCTTGTCAGTCTGGAATATTGTGGGCAGATGGGAGCTCACTCTGCATCAACTAAAAGCCAGGCAGAAGCCAGAGTTTATTAGTCTGGATGAAGTGACAAACTGCTTTCAGCTGTCTCTGAATGTGTAGAAAGACAGCTTTACATACACTCCTTGTTGTCCCACTATAACTGTCATGCAAAACGCTTGCTCAGAGTCAAGACTATACATCAGTGTTCATCCAGAAATAAAACTATTTCATAATTGTGCCAGAGATTACACAATATTTTTTTAAGAACTGTTAAGCACTGTCATCTTGATATTCCCTATATTCCACAGCTATTCATAAAATAAAAATCTGGTCATGTCACTTATGCTAATATCAAAGTATTAAAAAGGTTTTATGTTTAACTCTTCACTTATCCATATCTGAGCTGGTCAACAGTTAGAGAAATTAGGTTTCTGGATTTGGGAAATATAGATAGACAAATTCTGGGTACCCTCAACAAGAAGGGAAATAAAAAAAAAAAAAAAAGTCAAGGAGGAAACCCATGAAAATTATCAAAATCAGCTTTACAAAATAATAATTCTTCATCGTTTCTCTGGTTTTAGTAAGATATTCCTGCATCAGGGATTCTGCCTATCACTGTGCTAGGAAATCTTATCTCTTCTGCTAAGAGATCTATTCTAACAAGAGGTTGATCAACAATGGTTACATTCCGGCACCATCATTAGTGGCAGGTAGAGAAAGAGCAAGATAACCACATGTCAAAATCATCCTGCAAGGAATGAACACAGATTCTAAATTTCTATGCAGACTTCTACAGGATAGATGTTATTGACTAAGTCACTTTTTCAAGGATATTTCTTCATTCCAGATACCGGGATACAGTTGCTATCGGACTTGCATTAAAAAATGCTACTTGTGTGCTTACTCATCCTTTTAAAATTCTCAGCATTTAGAAACTGCAGCAGAATCATTGCCACAAGAAAGTAATAATTCAATACCTGATTTTTTTTTTCTGTAATTGTAATCATAGCTGAAGCCAATAGCAAAAAAAAAAAAAAAAATCACTTAACATTGTAATTAAAATGGTCTTGTAAACTGGACCCACAATCTGAAGTCATAATTCTTTATAAATGGCTGAGATATGATCATGACAAGAAAGAAATGAGAATTAAAAGAATGTGAAATGACTGCATCTCTGTTCTAGCAGAAGATCATCAGAGCTTCCATACAACAGTATGAACACCTTTAAAATGTCATTACACAGTAAAAATAGATGGCGAGGGGGGTGGGGGGCGGGCGGGAAGAAAAAAAAAAGCAAAGGAAATAGAAACATGAAATTATACAACAGTTTAGATTGTGAAGGCACCAAATGCATCTTGAATGCTGACAAGCTTGAGGCCATGACCACTCTTTTGATCAAGCTCTACTGCTTGATCAACCTCTTGAGTCAAGAACATTTCCCAGTGTCCAACCTGATCTTCTGACAGAGCATTAAACCACAACCTCTCACCCTATCAGCAGACAAAAAAGAGAATCATCACTCCCCTCTCTGCTTTCTTTCATGAGGTATTTGTAGCCAGTGCTGAGGTCACATCTCAGTCTTCTTTCCTCTAAGGTTAATTATCCTACTATCCTCAGCTGCTCCTCATATGTGATGCTCTCTAGTCCCTTCACCATCTTTGTTAGCCTCTGCCTCATTTGAACATATTCTAATATTTTTCTAATCTTCTTATCTTTCAGACCCGAAAACTGCACACAGTACTTGACATAAGACCACACCAAAGCTAAGTAAATTCAGCTTTCTCAAGTTTAAAATTATTCAGTTTTTGTTAAAAGCTTTGACACTTTCAGTAATTGCTCTCCTCAAAATTATTTTGGCTTTGATTTTTACTGTGTTTTTTCATATTTGACTTAATGTACTAAATTTACTACTTTAAACTTACTTTTTATTTTCTCCTTAAATTTTCTTTTCCAATGACACTATTGACTTAAAATAGTGAATATACTTGACATTTTTTTAATGCTATATCTTGTTTTCTTCCTCAGATGGTTTACCATCTTTTAGCTTTGAAGAGATCATGACTATTATTGTTTCGGATTTTATTTTTACATGGTAAAAACTTTCTAAATTTAGTTATGTCAAAGATTATCAGAGTATTGTTTTTCATTGAATGCACTGAAAAGTGTTTAGTATTAATTGGCCTTTATATTGTGATATATTTGGTAGTATCTGTCTGTACTATTGTTTTGAATGTAGCATGATTGTTTCATATTCTTCCTTTCTTCTCTGAATCAAAATCTATTTAAGATTAATGTCAAAATCTGAAAGATTTTTTTATTCCTTTCAGTTTGTTTAATATATATTTTTCTATGTGTTTATGAGAGATGGTGGGGGGCCAGAAAGGGAAACATTTTTATTTCACAAGTGTAAATAAGAGCAATTTCATTGCATGATTCAGAATTGTCCTAAACTAAGGACATCTGATTAAACTCATGAAGCAAATTATAAAAAGGCTAGTAATGTATAAAAGAGGTCATCTATTGCATTAAATAGTTGAAAATAAATAGCAAAAAACACCAACCAACCAAACCTAATTCAATAACAGGAAGTGATTTATTCCTTCAAATTTATGAATTACATAATCTAAGAAAGTAGAGAGAAATGTATAAAGTCAGAGACACTGTGCCTTTTAGGTTTTTTTTTATATTTTGAATATTACAGTTTAGAGTTGGTTTGGAGATTTAAAAGAAAAAAGAAATACAAAAGAAAAAATAGAAAAATGTTAGAAATCATCCAAACCAAAGACACATTATTAAAATAGACTTTATTATTAAAAATTTATGAGTAAAATATTATTATAGTTATAAAATGTATGAAGAGACATTATAGCTTCAAGTTAGTTTTATTTGACCTATGTACCCTGTATTTTCAGTATTATTTTGATTGCTATACTAAGTAACATTGAGGTAAGTGAAAGTGATGATTGTTGCAATCATGGTTTCCAACATGTGTTTTATGTGACTGAAATCCAAATTTTAAGATGGAAATTTTTCAAAAATTTAATGTACCTCAATATCTTCTTGGATAGTTGCTATGTATTTATACAGAAATAATATTCAAAAGAGACTTATTCTCTCCTTGCATTTAATTTTCAATATGAATTGACATTTACTGTGTTTCAAATTACTAAATACCATTTGGGAGTTCCTGGGTTCCAAGCAGCTTACAGGGATTTCACTTGTAGTTGAAAAATGTCAAAATTAGTGTGAACTAAAAGCTAAGTTCTCTTTTGAGTTAATGATCTAGAAAAACTGAAAGCCTAGAGTCAGTGATCATATATGAAAAGCATATTCTGTAAACTGAAGTCACAAAAAACCAATCTTGTGCATCCAAATTACCTCTCCTGGTGCATTTGTCTTGACCACATATATCTGCCATCCTCATGGCTCTTCTTTAATATATTTTAATTCCATGTTTGGTTGGCCTGTCTTCATCCAAATTCTGACACAACATTCAAAGGCCAGTCTCAGGATAAACTGTAACAAAACTGTCAAAATTTAAATCTTTTCAGACAACTGGATTGTTAGGAACATTCAAATATCAAATATTTTCTCAAGTTCCCAATGTTAGGCATGACCTTAAATGTAATCAGGAAGCAAAATGTCCTTGTTGCTGTCTTTGTTTTACTTGAGCAGTTGTCCAGATGTAATACTGAATCTCTTTTGTACCTTTTCTCCATCTGATGTGATTTAAGAATCTGAACTTACAGATCTCCTTACAGATGATATTATAGAATGAAGGTCTTATTAGACTTTTTTGTAGAAAACATTTCAGTGTGTCTGGTTCCATCCATACATCCCTGCACGTTAACTGGAGACCTCTCTTCAGACTAGGAAACTTAAGAACACTGCAGAGAGAAATCTGAAGCTGTTCCAGGTGGATGTATGCTATGTCTGCTATAAGCAATACTGAGCATGTGCTAGTAAAATGGGTTTGATTTGAACTGATTCTGTGATGTAAATAACCTCTTTTGCACAACGTTGTGACTGAGATCATAATCATTACTAGACTTGGAGAAAACTGCACAGAGAGAGTTTGTTTATGCCCATTTCAAGTCCTCAGCTCTCTACCTGCAGCTGAGTAAATTTTAATAATAGCTTAAATAAACTTTAGGCCAGCTAAATTCTTCCTATGTAAATAGCAAATGGTACTTCATATCTTAGAATACCTTTTATCATATCTGCAGGCATCTATTGTCATTCAGATAGTGTTAAAGAATCCCAGGGAAAAAAATAAATCTGTTCAGATAAGACTACGGAGGAAGAATTGATGAAAAAGTGATCCTTTTATAAGAAGTGTATTCCTCATCTTGAACATGATTGATGAGACAACCTACCAGAAGATAGTTCTGAAGACTATCACACTTAGAAAGAAATGCAAAGTGGAGTTGTTATTAATTGTGGGATAGACAAATATAGTGACCAGATAAAAATTAGCTTTGCATATCAAGATTCATTAAGAGTGACAGTTGGGATAGAAGGACATAGAGGAAAAAATAATGGAAGAGCTTACCATTTAACATCACTATCAAATAGCAATGCTACCTGAACAGCAATATGAGAAAACAGATTCCCCTAAAACTGCATGTGAAATTTCAAGAATTTTTCTTGGCTGCAGCTTTGTTATATGTTGCAGTCACGGAAATAATTTCATCTATTCTGTGGCTGCTGACAGTAAAGTTACACTTCTAATGATGTAGCATGTCACTCTATCACAGAATCACAAAATCCCAGAATGGTTGAGGTCAGAAAAATCCTCTGGAGATCATCCAGTCCAACCTCCCTGATCAAGCAGGGCCACCTAGAGCTGGTTGTGCAGGATTATATCCAGACAGCTTTTGGATATCTTTGAGGTGAGAGACTCTACTGGTTCTCTTGACAACTCATGCCCAGAGATCAGTTACTCTCTCAGTGAACAGCATGCTTCTTGATGTTCCGAGGAACCCTTCTGCATTGCAGTTTATGCTCATTGACTGTTGTTCTATCCTGTGCACCACTGAAAAGTGTCCTCTTTGCACTACCTCTTCAGGTATTTAAATACATTGATAAGATCCACCTAAACCTTCTCATCTCCTGGATCTCTCAGACTTTGTCCATATGAGAGATATTCCAATCCTTTAGTCTTCTTAGTTGGCCCTTCACTGTACTCTCTGAAATACCTCTGTACTGGTGGTCCTGGAACTGGAAACAGTGCCCCTAGTGTGGCTTCACCAGTACTGAGCAGAAGGGAAGGATCTTCTCCCTTGACATATCGGCAATAATTTGTCTAGAGAAGCAAGGGCGCACTGCTGACCCATGTTCAGCCTGGCATTCCCCAGGGATCAGTACTGGGTCTAGTCTTACTCACATTGTTTATCAACAATCTGGACAAAGGATAGAATGCACCCTCAGCAAGTTTCCTGATGATATAAAACTGGGGGATTCACCTGAAGGCTGTGCTGCCATTCAGCAGAACCTTGATAGGGTGGAGAGTTGAGTGGAGAGAAACCTAATGAGATTCAACAAGGGCAAGTGTAGGATACTTCACCTGGGGAGGAATAACATCAAGTACCAGTATACGGTATGGGCTGACCTACTAGAGAGCAGCTCTGCAGAGAAGGACCTGGAAGTCTTGATGGATGACAAGTTGAGTATGAGCCAGCAGTGTGCCCTTGCATCCAAGAGGGACAATGGTATACTGGGGTGCATTGGAAAAAGTGTGGCCAGCAGGTCAAGAGAGATTATCCTAACGCTCTGCTTTCCCTTTGTGAGGCTGCATCTGGAGTACTGTGTACAGTTCTGGGCTCCTCAGTACAAGAAAGACAATGAGATACTGGAGAGGGCCCAGTTAAGGGCCACAAAAATGATTAGGAGTCTGGAGCACCTCTCTTATGAGGAAAGAGTGAGGGAGCTGGGCCTATTTAGTCTAGAGAAGAGAAGACTGAGAGGGGATTTCATCCAAACATATAAGTAGCTCAAAGGTGGGTGCCAAGAGGAGGATACCAGATCATTTTCAGTGGTACCCAGTGACAGGATGAGGAGAAATGGCCGTAAATTAAAACACAAGAAGTCCCACCCTAACATGAAGAACTTGTTTACACTGAGGATGACAGAGCACTGGAAATGGCTCTCAAGACATACAAAACCCACCTGGATGTGTTCATGTGTAACCTGCCTTTGCAGGTGGATTGGATTAGGTGATCTCCAGAGGTCCCTTCCAACCCTAACCAGTCTGGGATTCTGTGAACCCCCAGATCCATTTCTGTCAAGCTACTTTGCTGCTGGTCAGCCACCAGCATACATTTGTTTATATATAGATAGATACAGATTAGATATAGATAGATATAGATTAGCTATAGATAGATATAGATGATATACATATAGATACAAATAGAGATATGCACACATATCCCCCTTATATTTGGGTCATTCCTCCCCAAGGACAGACCTTTCCCTCATCCTTGTTGAGATTCACAAATTTTTTATCAGCCCAGTTCTTCAGGCTGCCAAGATTTTTCTGGAAGGCATCACAAGACTCTCACGTATCAGCCACTCCTCCCAGTGACTGCACCTGGTTGAATCCCATCAGGGTCCACAGACTTATGTCTGTTCTGTTTCCTTAGATAGTCACTGACATGATCATCTTTTATGAAGAATAGAGCTTTTTTGCTCCAGCCTTTCCTCCTGTTTTCCAGAGTCTGCATTTTGTCGGGCATAATCTTTCTAATAAAGGCTGAGGCAAAGGAGGCATTCAGTATCTCAACCTTTTCCACGTCCTTGCCACCAGGTCCCCCATCTTATTCATCACCATTCATTCCTTACATTTCCTCTAGGCCTATATTTTCCCTAGTCTTCTTTTCATCACTTGCACCCTTACAGAAATCCTTCTGGTTGTCTTTGATACCCCTGTCCATAATCCATTACATTTGGACTTTGTCTTTCTTAACTTGATCACTGGATGCTCAGTTGCCTCTTTATTCCTCTTCAGCTAGACATTCTTTCGCTCTCTGTATGTGTCCTTTTATTTTTTGAGTTTTACTAGAATGCTCATTGATGCAGGCATCCTTGCACATTTGTCTGCATTCATATTCATTTGGATGGACTCCTCTTGAACTTGGAGGAGGTGAACTTTGAATATTAACCAGATTTCTTGGGCCGCTCTTCACTCCAGGGCCTTGTGCCATGGAACTCTTCAAATGGACTTTGAAGAAGTTGGTGTCTATTCTCCTGTATTTGGAGACTAAATAATTTTAAACTTATATTAACATAACTACTCACCTTTACTGCAGGAATTACCTTGCCTGCTTCCTGTGTGCCAGATCATGAGCAAAATGGAAGTGTTTCTACTGGTGGTTATGGAGGGTGGCAAAAACAAGGTATATCTAAATGCTCACATATAGATATTACTGTATGGATCCATGTGTGTGACCAGTTCAGATGTAAACCACTGAAAGTTAACTGTGTTAATAAGTAAAATCAAAGTCACTATTGGCAACGGAATGTACGGATATTTCTCTCATAACCTAAGCATGCAGAAACCAGGTAAATTGTGGGCATACAAGTATGGAAAAAAGCCTTTCTAAAAAGAACATTCTTTAACATCTCTTTTTAAATCCCAACATTCAATTTAAATGTTTAAAATATGTTGTGTGAACATCACAGCTCCTATTCGTATGTATTGGCTCAACATATTTTGTCAGCCCATACACCCTAATATTAGTAAAATCTGCAATTCTAGGATTAATAAACTGTATTATTGTATATTAAGCATTTAAACTGCATCTGAGGTTTTAAAAATTTTTTTTCAAATAGTTTAAATAAATTTGTACAACTTTTTTGAACATATTTTATGTTGCATTCTATTTGTCACTGTAAGGTGACTTACAGTAAAGATGAGTTGTTCAGACCCATGACAGAACACTACCACAGGATACAATGATCCAGAGGTATACTATTCAGGCAGAAATAGCTGTAGTAAGGGTACCTTTGTTTAAATCTATTTGCACTGTAAAGTCTGGATTATATCTATGTCTTTATGAAACAACATACTTCAGGCATCTCAACTTTCCTGTACACCCATCCTTTTTCATGTTTGACTCCTTCCTGTAAGTGCAGTTTAATCATGCTTTTACTTCATATCTGCTTCATTTTCTAATACTGTATATCATACTTACCTAGACAACTTAATTTTTCCATCTCAAACCTTTTTATTGCTTGTGAACTCTTGTTATTTTTATACCTTTTGACAATCTTCATATCCAGCTCCCACTCTGACCCTCTTCACTTAGCCACAGTCTTCCTGCTGGTTTGATTTCTCTCCTTTTTGTCCCCTGCTGGGTTACTGCTCATTATCCAAGCTTAATGCACTCTTTCAAACATCTCTAGCTCACAATCTGATTTTTTCCTCTTTTCCCTGAAATAGATCCTGGATATGCATCATTCCATTTTGACACATGTAATCTCTTAATGGATTTTGTTTCATTCTATTACAGAGTCAGAGTTTCCTGTCTTTGGCAGCTTGATTCTTCCTACAGATACCGACATTCCACATACATAGAGTTAGACTCATTCTGAAATTTTCCCTAAAATATTGCCCTTTCCTTCTCTCATTACTATCTTACTTTCTCTTTGTCCAAATTCAGATGGAATATCAAATTCAAATAATAAAACAAACTGGTATTCTAAGTAATCCTTCTTTAGTTTTGTATAACTTGTATAAAAATTTCTTTTTAATGACATCCCTTTACTGCCTACAAGCAGTTCACGTCATCCATAGAAAACAGATTAATATCTTGTTCTTCAAGGCACTCTATCTGTTTTTTCTCCATTTATTTCAAAATATTCAGTTAAAATATAAGGTGAAAGAAATTCAATTACAACTGAAATATCTCTAAGATATTTCTAAGTGCCTATGTATTTTAAACTGTGAAATACATGTTTATATACTTCATCTTCAATGTGAAGAAAAGATAAAGTGCCTGTAGAAAAACAGAGATGTGAAATGGCTGGGCAACATACCATGTAGAGTTAAATTGAATGGTTATAGTTTCATACATTTTCAATAACATTTTTATGGGTGAGTGCTTTCTTCATCCTTTTTCTATGCAAATTATTCATTTATTTCCAATCTCTGGGCCAGCAAAAAAAAGTGTGTAGAAAATAGAATTATTTTTTCTCCATTTAGTGCTAATATCTATTTTGAAAATCTTATGAAAACTTGCACACTATAAGAAATTCAACTAAACAATCATTTTAAAAAACAAAGCTTGAGTCACAGAAGGCAATTTGATTCTTGCTTGTTGCATTATTTTATAGGGAAAAAAAATAATGGATAGAATTTTTTTGCTAGTTTATGACATCAAAAACAATGAGAAATAATGAATGTGCCAAGAATTAAAAAAAAAAAAAAAGAGTATCACAAAAAAAATCTGCTGCTTTTGCTGATTTATATATTCTTGGGTTTTATTTCATTCAAAACTTTTTCAGATGCTACATACTCACATTAATGACCAATTAGATATAAATGATACCTGTTGGGCTTAATCGTTCCTCTTTTATGTTCCTTTTTCTAGAAACAACTCCAGGTACACACCCATTAAAAACTAATCTTTCTGTATTTCTTATTCATTGTTCAGAAGTAAACTCCTTTCTCTTATTCTTTTCTTCCTGACTAGATTGCACGTTTTCAAATTTTACAACATTTAGGTACTCACTGAGCTCTGGGAAACTGGTGTTAACAGATACATTGATTTCCTGTTCTGCTGGAGGAGACTCATTGTTAGGTTTCTCTCTGTAACTCCAATGTAAAGTAGCATTCCACAGCACATATTTCATTCATGGACTGGGCTCTTAAAAATGCAAGCTCTTATGTCTTAAGTAATCTTGATACAGTCTCTGGATTTAGTACTACATCAGCTCAGATGCCAAGAAGTTAACAAAAGGCCTTTTGGCACACATACAAATCCCACTTTGGATTGAATTTAACTGTCTAATGTTGTCTGAGAGAATTTCTTCTGGCCTGATGACTTTTCTATCATGAAAGAGGTAAAAATAGGAAAACAATGCAAGGCAGTGCAGACAGCTCAGAAACTGCATTTTTGGCAATTTCTGAACAAAGTGAGGCATTTTGACCCACAAGTCATTGCAATAATTTACACAAATGTACATCTCAAAATTTGTATCTGGTACTTGTCACAGAAAAGGAATCTATGATAAATTTATATAACTTCCTACATAATAATAATAAAAAAAGTGCACAATTTGGGCAATTTGAAAGAAATAAATTTTGAAAGGCCTTCAGTAATAGTGTACAAAAAAATTCAGTCACTAGGAATTAAAGGTTTTATGATGAAGTATATCTAATTCACTGATGGATCATGCCTTCTGTGGGAACCAAGGACAAACTATTTATTGTTTAATTGCAGCTGTTAAGGTTATTGATTAGAAAAGGCAAAGCTCCTGATACTGAGAAAGGCAGTCAGGAACTCATAAGAAACAATCCCAGCTTATACTAAATACTGTTACTTATGTATCTTTTCTGTTGTTGTGGTTTGGTTTGGTTGTTTGTTTGTTTTGATCACAGCAGATTTCATAAAGTTTAACAAGGAACTTAAGATTAATTTAGTGTAGCCCAAGTTTGAGAGTATTCATGTGAACGTGATAACTTTGACTCATTGTTACCACTATCATGCACTTCCCATGACCATTATAAATAGTTCCTCTTCAATCCAAAGGAAGATGGCATTTCAGAGAGTTTTTTTGTTATTGACTGAGAATCCTTTTTCTATCCCAAGATGGGAATATAATTTTAAGACCATTTTACTAAGTTATTTTCATGTTTCCGGAGCCCAAAGCAGGTTATATTGTCTAAAGTGTAACACTTGAGAGATTTATGCTCTTAGAATTTAGCTGAAATGTAACAGTTCTGCTAGTAAGGATAGACTTCTGCTAATAGCAAATTCCATTGTCAGTAAAAACTTGAAAAAAATGCAAATTGTATAGAAAAGAAATTACACTGGCCATTTTTTATGAAAAGAATATTGGTGTGTCTGGTGTCACACCAAGCTTTTCAACTGGAAAACCAGTCTTCTTAATACAGACACATTTATCACCTCATGAATGAAGTTTTGAGCATTGTTCTTCTCAGTCCCTTAGTCCTCACATCCAAGTTTTGATGGTGATCATTCACAGCAATTGATCTTTACATAATTAAAATGTATGTTCCTTATCAAATGTGCAAAGTGATGGGGATCTTTGGGTCTGAAATTATCCTACCCATTTCATGTAATCACATACAAAATAACCCAAGCATTACTCGTGACAACAGTCCCATTCCTTTTTCTGTAATAATGTCCAATTTTTTTCTCCCAGTAAAAACTCCTGGTCTGCAAAAAAATCTCAGCTTCTCTTTCTTAGTTTAAACATCTTCAGACCTCCTTCCCTGTTATTTGCCTACTGATAGAGTTTACAAGATTATCAGCAGTTGTCATTCTCTTCCTACGACATGGCAAGACCGATTTCCATAACAATTCTGTGTTCACTTCTCTACTTCATCCTCTAAAGCAGTTATATCCTGTCTTTCATTTGCACAACACTGGCTTCGAGCAATTTCAGGAAAAAAAAATTCCCTCTCCACAAGCTCTTAAGTGTGCTCTTCATTATGGTATTTTTAGAAAACCAACAAGCAATTCTGAATAAATAAGTACTCAGAAGAGAAAATTACTTAAAATTAATAATCAGTAATCATGTGTAAATGTAAAGTTTCAGACAGACAATCCAAGTAATAACATACTTACTAATGTTCCACACCTGCCATCCTTTTATTCATTATAGGTATTGACTTCGGACTTGGAATTGGATATCCTCTTAAGTGTTTGGATACTATTGATTTAACCTGCAGTTTCAAGGCACTGTTTTCATCATAATTTTATAGTCCCATTCTGATTTTTCATTGGAGTAGAGGAAATGTGATTATTTCAAAAGCATTTAAAACAAACCACCAATCCAAACCAAATAAAAAAAAAGCTGAATTAAGCTGTGATAGGTTTCTTGTATTTCCACAGAATCACAGAATCTACTAGGTTGGAAAAGACCTCCAAGATCACCAAGTCCAACTTTTGACCTAACACCACCTTGTCTACTAGACACTAAGTGCCACATCTAGTCTTTTCTTAAATACCTACGGGGACAATGAATCTACCACCTCCCTGGGCAGCCCATTCCAATGCCCATTCACTCTCTCTGTAAAGAACTTCTTCCTAATATCCAACTTAAACTTCTCCTGGAGCAGTCTGAGACTGTGCCCTCTTGTCCTACTGCTGGTTGCCTGGGAGAAGAGACTGATAGTGAGCTCGCTACACCTTTCATGTAGTTGTAACGAGTGATAAGGTCTCACCTGAGAATCCTCTTCTCCAGGCTAAACAACCTCAGCTCCCTCAGCTGCTCCTCATACAACATCCATGAAAGTTAAAGTTTGAATACTGAGAGGAGCTCAGCATTGCTTATGTATCACTGGGCAATTCAGACCAGAGAAATCTGAATAGCTTTTAATTTCTACAAATACCTCAAAATACCACTGAACTTTATACTATGAAACCAAAAGTTAAAAAGTGATATTGTTTGATTCATCATTTTCTAGTAACAATCTAGATTGATCTATATTATCTAAGATCTTAGATTGATCTAAATTATCTAGAAATGCTCAAGAACTGCGAAAAGTAAATTACAATTAATTAGTTCTTTATAATTTTATAGTATTATTTTACCTTTTACATGAGATCTTATAAAATTATTTACAAATTAATTACATTATTTAAATGCTAACTCTCATTAGAAGTACAGTGCTTCAAGCTTATAAAATTAAGAGTTGACAATAAACTTTTAGAATCTGATAATAAAAAGGTCCATCACACTAATTTGCTACCATCTCAGAGTGTAACTCCATATCTGATTATAAGTAATGATTATTATTAAAATACAGTGCTATTTTATTTTATTTTATTTTATTTTATTTTATTTTATTTTATGAGATTGCCTGAATATAACTATCTGTAGAAAGATAACCATATAAATTCAAGCTCTAGTATGTGTAGCCATTATTGAAATTTGAATCTATACTATTTGAAAAAAAAAGTACTGTTTTCTTCACAGTGGATTAACAAGTTTTCTTGCAAGCTCTGGTGCTGGAACATATCCAGTATCAATATCTGTGATAGTTCCAGAAGTCTCACTAAGAAGATCAAATGACCAGTGAAAAGAAGCAAGAGTTAAAGCTCTTATTGATACTTTAAAAGATCAAGTGAAAACACATCCTCCAAAGAAGAGGATGGCTCTACATATGTTACTATTAGCAAACTTTGCTTTCTCAGCAGTAAACTTGAGTGAAGACCATTAAGAAAAGATCAAATGTCCAGATAACAAAGTCTGAGAGGTGAACAAATATAAACTTTTTTGAAAATTTTCGTCTGAGAACAGAAGAGGGAAGAGATAAATTCACACAATATAAAATTATCATGACCCAATGAGTTTCATGCAGAATTACTCACACAGTGCTCAGTGAAGTCTTATAGCTACTATTGGCTATGTTTGAGAGCTAACATGTGTCAAGTACCTCAGGATTTTGGAGGATTTGAGGAGAATAAATTCAATGTTTATACTCCTGTGAGGAGGAAAACAGAAGCAGAAGTGGGAATACACCAGCAGTGCACATTTGACATCCATTCATTTAATGCCCTTCTATGGAAGAACTGAACAGCTGAAGTTGGAGAAACAAATGAAAATTAGGATGAAATCAAACAGTGACAGGTAACCAAATCTGTACTTTCACTGGAGAATTAATGGAAGATGTCACTAACCATGGCAGGGGGATTGGAACTAGATGATCTTTAAGGTCTCCTCCAACCAAAACCATTCTATGAATCTATGATAATCTGCATACATATGGCATGCACAGTAATAACTAAGCAGGTAGAAGATTAATAGGGAAAGTATGTAGGGGAAGAATCCTTGTAACACTGTTTTAAAATTACCTCTACTCAGTACCAGCAAAGCTGCATTTGATTGTCTTTTAGACTCTGAACTTCACAAAAGTAGTGAACAGTGTAAAGTGTCCAGGAAAAAAAACCAAAGAAAATCCCACAACAAACAAACAAAACAAAACGTGAGAATGATGACTAACATAAAACTATGACCTATCAAAACAAAATAAGGAAATGAACATTTCTTTTCTGTATATGGAGAAAACTTGAATCTGTACATTCCAGAAGAAAAGGATTAGATGTGTTCTGTCTCTGTGCCAAAAGAAAAAAAAAAAAAGAAGCAGGTTTTGTCAACAGAAGATACTCTCTTTTAGAAGCAGCTTGATATGCAGGTTAAGAAGGAAACTAGAAATCCCACATCAGAACTCTACATGTTCTCTGAAAGGCTTCTAAGGCAAGTGCAGTGATCCTGACTGGAAAAAGATTGTACCTCAAGAATTTGTTGATCCACATGTCAGGTGAGTGGAGTATGCCCAGGTCTCTGCTGTCCTCCATATTCAGAGTGGTCTTCAAGCTGTGTTGTGCTGCTCTCCTCCTATGGATGCAGGATAAGCTCTGTGACATCACTGTAACAGAGGGTCCTGCAGGAATCTCCCACTTGGTACCAGTAAGTATTCCACCTGCACAGCCTTGCCTTGAACTGAAAGTGCAGCAATAAATTCTTATGCAAACATTATTTCTGCTTGACTACAGAAATGCTGGATGAAGTTGTTTCCCTGTAAGAATATCCTATAGCAGCTCAAATGACTGAAAGTGGAGAGTGACTTTTTTGGGTAGGGTCTATCCAGCATGCTACACATGGATAAGAGGCTCACTCAATGCTATATCTCCCAGGATTCCCAACATAAGATTTATCTGTAGAATTTTCTTGTTGTAGTATTAGGTCTTATAAATGGCATTTTAAAGTCACTTTACAGAGTGTCTTTCTTGCTGGCGTCAGAAGGGATCAGCATCTCCTGATGCAAAACAAGAGGTAACAACAAGAAAGCAGAAACAAAAAGTATCAAAAAGCCACTTGCCAGATCCCATCTTGGATTAAACAGATGTGGTTTAGTTTTATTGTGTTTTTTTGTTGGTTGGTTGGGTTGGGTTTTTCTTTTTATTTTATTTTTCTTTTCTTTTGTTTTCTCATCTGAGTCTTTTCTAACACTCTCTTTGTTTTCTGCTCTAATTGATGAAAATAGAAATGTGTATTTGCATTTATCATAACTTGATTTAGGCTAAGGGTATTTTCAAAATGTGTTTTACCCTCAAGATCATAGTAAATTAATGAAGCGGAGAACTAGGACCCTTTCAAAGGTTCTTCAGGGCCTCAATACATTCCCTGGAACATGCAGCAAAATAACATCCCAATACACAGGTTTGACAACCAGTAAAATCAGGCAGCCAGGGAGAGAGAAATACCATACAATGAATAAGAATTATCCAGTGTAATCTTTGGCAGAATGCAAAGTATCAAGGAGCTCACCAGAGCTGCATTCATAGCTGGGGTGTTTGCCACATCCTCCTCTGTGGATATCCTTACTCAATCTTGACAAACAGTAGTCTGAGAGTACAGAAGAAAAGAGTACATGGTGTGACCTTGCGGAGTGAGATGGATTGAAGACTTTCTAAAGCCTATTTCCAGCCTCAGGACTGATTGATACTCTCAAGTATCTTGTTTAAAGGATAGGTAGGGGAAAAAAAAAAAAAAAAAAAAAGAAAAAAACCCAGTTTTTTTCTATGTTTCTGTATAGTGAATCTATAGCTACTTTAATTGCATTGCCTGTGACTGGATTGTCAAAAATCCATTCTTCAACTCTATATTTTCTTTGATGCTAAGAGCAAGTAGTTCGGAGGAACAGCTGAAAAATGAACTGTGCTGTCTTTCTGACAATGTGTGTTCTGATAATGCTAGGCAATCTTAGGAGTACCTAATAAGCTTCTTGAGTACCTGAAGAGCAGCAGGACATTTCTCTACTGAATTGCATAAGCAACATGATCTTGCAATTCTCACAATTGGGCCAGTGAGGGGAAAATATTTTCTAATGACTAACACTAACAATAAATACCTGATAAAACAGAAAAATAGGGAATGATACTCTTCGAATGTCCCACATCTGTTGTACCTAAATAAGTTTTGTAGCCATGCCCTTCCCTCTGTCTTCTCTAAACCTTCTTCTTCTGCGGTAGATTTTACTGATGCTGTATCAAGTGGAGTTGTCTCTCAGTTCCTTAGCTTACCATGCCTTAAAATGATAACATATTTTTATATTATGAAATTGTGACACCTGACTGTGGAAGCACACAGTGCTTCCACTTTAAATAATTTCTATTGTGTTTATACTCATTTCTGCTAGATACTCATTTCTTTTTCTAGGAAGATAGATTTTTTAGGGTTTTTTTATCTTCCATATCATTTCAATATTTGAGAAGGTGTTTGGCTGATGACTTGACTGTATACTGAAATGTTAGCCTTGATCTGTAGCTTCTCTCTTTTATGTCTTGTATATTTAATTTTATTTCCTTTGATCCCTCTTTCTTCCTCTTTGCTGATATTTTCTTTGTTCTTTTGCTCCCCTCCCCATCCCTACACTTTGCTCTTCTTAGACTCAATCACCTTCACTTTCATTTAATCCCTGACTATGCCATCACCTGTATCTTTGTTGTCATAGTTCTGATGTCTCTCTACTGGTTATCTTTTTATCTGGCTATCTCATTTTGTTTAGCTTTTAGTCTTTTAAATTCTATTGCTTAAGTCTTTTAATCTTCCCTTAGTAATGCTTCTTGTTATAGCTCTTGATCTTTCAGAGAGGAGTGACGAAAGTGACAGGGACCATTGCTTATTAAATTTAAATTTAAAACAATAATAAGTAGTTGCTCTTTACTGCTGAGATATGTAAAGTATGTGATCAGAATCAGAGATGTGCAGCACAGTAAAGCCTTATTTCTGCACCTGAGGCGTTCAAAAATTGCAATGGAGGCTTGTGGTCATTCAGAAGCAGTGAGGGGTAAACTTTTAAACTGAGCATGACCTCACTTCTGCTTGTCAATTAATTCAAGAGTTTTTTTATGTATATTTGAGTTATTCATAAATTTTTGATGGAGAATTTAATTTGAGTACAGGGCCACTAGCTTAGAAGATTTGATACATCATTAATGCTTATTGCCCCATGGAAAAGACAGACTTCAAACTAAACTATGGCTTTCCTAAAACACTTCATAAATACCCTCTTCTTTAAGAGGATGAATGAAACAAATACAAATGTCACACCTGAAGAAATCACAAAGAAATGAAACATGTATTAGAAATTATATTTCACATTTTAATGTAAATGCAAGAACAAAAACTAGGAAGAAGCATGAAACCAGACTTTCAGAATATCTGAAATCCTGCTTAGACTTCCTTAGTGTTTCTATGTTTATGTATCAATGTTATATTGCTTCCTGATGTAGGCATATAAAAAGCTTTGCATCAAAAATCTTTTCTGCTCAATTTTTTTTTAATACATTTTTGCATATATGTGTATATATGTATAAAAGCAAACTTATATTTCCATCATCTAATTGTGACCATAAATAGCATTCATGCATATAGAAATGCCAAGAGACATATACTCTTTTATTTGTGTAAATTGAAGTTACTCTTTGAATTTTCCTTTTAAATTCTAAAAAAGTAAGAGAGACAACTTGTTCAGCAGATTGATTAAGGTCAAGTTACTTTTGGCATTGTGTGATTGATTTTTCATCCTTTTGTCAGATAACATCCGCATCTATCCAAGCAATTTCTAAAATCATTAATGCATTTTTTAGGTTTGCAAGTTCAAGAGTTTGCAAGTGCATGGAACTAATGTGCAAGTACATGAAATTAGCAGATAGATGGGGACAAAAAAATGTGTGGTTTTACCATCCATTTTCCTGAAAACAGGATTTTTATTTTAAAATTGTTTTAAAAATTTATTAGGCATCCTTGTGAGAAAATTTCTGAGTGTAATTTTTGCTAACAAAAGTTTGTGTCAATACTGATATCGGTGTCTTTTCTGCTCTTTGCTATTCATATTTTTCAGAAAGCAAAATTTATCATTTACTTTCAGGTTGTATCATATTTTCAAGCATCTCACACATAAACTCATCCAATAGAAAAGCATGTGCCAGTCTTCAGTCTTTTCTAAAGGTCAGAGTTCATGAACAGAAATCTCTGAAAATGGTGCAAAGTTGAATTAAAAAAAAAAACAAAAACAAAAACAAAAACAAAAACCACACCTGCTTTTTACTATAGCTGTTAGCTACACCTATCCTTTATTTAAAGTCTTCACGAACCACCATTCCCAGGCCATTTCATCACTTTGTGGTTCCATCCTGGGTGATCAAGAAAATAATCAAATTTTAAAATCAAACATACTTTCATACAGCTTCTTCTTTATTGTTGGTATCTGAGTGGTTCAAGAACATTTCAAAACTTTTTCCAATGTTCTTTTCCAACTGGATCTGCCTTGGTTTATTTTTTTTAATTGTGCATAATACAGTTTTGCTGAATTCTGATTAAATCCAGCTATTCACAGTTATCAATGATCTACTTTGATTCCTGGGGTACTTTCTCCTTCGTTCTCAGTCTTTCTTCACAGGTATCCTGAGCCAATCCTGTCTAATTGCTGTTTCTCTGCACACCTAAGGATAGCACTGCAGGAGAACAGTGCATAGAGAGCTCAGCACTGACTCATCGTCTTAGTGAAGGTGATTGCTTGATGGATTAAAGCATTACTGTGTGTGGCACACTGAGAGACAGAAAGAGAGAGATGAGTGTGAGAAAAATCCCCATCCACTTCATTGTATTCTGAAATCTGCCTTGTATGAAGACGGAGTAGGTATACTCCCCACTTTTTCTGGCATTTATAAAGTTTGTGGAAATTAAATTTGCTCTGAAATTCTAACTTCTAATTCATGCACAATTGCAGTTTAGGTCAAAATTATAATTTCTCTTCTCATATAAATAAATAATCTAATGGGGTATAACTTGTTATTGAAATAATAACTTAATCAAGCTTACAGCTAATCAAGTAACAATCGGTGGTTTTTAGACATAAACATAGGTTTGCATCTCACTCTACTTTTACTTGTGTAAGTACTCTCTCATCTGCAGCTACAGTAGTACACTTGTGCTGCCAGCAACTGCATTAAAATCTCATTCATAGGCAATTCACAGATTTATTAAAAAGTAAATGAAATTGATATCTCAAAACCAAATTTAAACACCAGTTGTATAAGACCAAGCAATGGGAAAAATGGTCAAATGAAGAAAAAAAATGTGATGAGGGCATCTGAAACAAAAAGAGCATTCTCATGGTTCTGATTTTCTATCGAGTTTTCCTAATGAAGCCATGAACTACCCATGTTAAGCCGTGGTTGTATTAAGGCTGAAAATCTCTTAGTATTGCAAGTACTGCAGGCAGGCATGAGGCTGTGACTTAACTGATATTTGGGAGGCAAGATAAAGCAAAGGTGGGAATTTGGGTTTAATAGTTCAAAAAGAGTACAGAAAAGTCTCAGTTTTCAAACACGTAGTGCTACAGAAGTCTGTTTCTTTGCTGATTTCAAGCTGTTCATGCAGTAGGTGTTCTTATGATACTATATGCTCCAAACTAAAGTCCTATTCACAACACATCCTCAGTGTAGACAAATTAATTATTATCTTTTTTATCATCAGGATAATTATGATGAATGCATAGACGATGTGCCTCTTTCTACCCATTCTTGCAAAACAGTAATTAGTTGAGAATTCCATCTAATTTTAAAAAGAATAAAACACAAATGTAATATACTTAATAGCTAGGATATCTCTGCTATAAAGATAATAAGTCTTGGTAATGTAATCATATTCAAAATTAAAAAGCCTTTAAAATATATATCACATGGGAAAGAGAAGCTAATATTCTCATTAGTGACAGTTGGAAAGGAACAATTTATTACTTGACAGTTTCCTTGAGGGGATTCTTACATGAAGAAAGTATGTTTAATTGAAACTGCCAAAATCAATACAGGAAAAAACAACTATTGTGTTCTTTGAGTTGAAATACATCTAGAGAAAACACTTAAAAATGCAGGTCTAAGCTCTTCACAACAAAAAAATGGCACAGGAAAGCAAAAATGTTGTACTCCCAAAGTTATAGAGGAATCTTTCTCAAAATACTAAGTATGGGAATATAATGTATAGCAGAAAATTTTTCATTTCTCACTAGACAGAATAGAAGGAGATCTACAAGGAAATTTTAGGATTTTTTTTTTTTAAAAAGGTATTTTATTTATTTATTTTTAAAAATATGCAAAAAATTGCTCTCTTTCTATTAAATCCTTTCAAAAACTAAACATATCAATAAATTAAAAAAAAATATATTTAATGTAAGGACAGGGTTCTAGTCCTTAAAGAACAAAAATTATATCAGGTCACCTATGTTGATATGTATTACCTGAATGCCTTAGGTTTAAATTGAAGCTCCATATGTGGATGACAAAAAACCTGCACTCCATCCTCATTACATTTTTATTCTTAGTGATATAAAATGTTGCAGACCCACCTCTAGGGTTGTTGAGATGTGGAGTTTTACAGGACCCATAACTTTGATCTTTTTCCCAGCAACTTGTTCTTGGAAATGCCCCTATGGAACACTCCATATTAGTACTCTAGGATTCATCTCCTGAGTAGAAAAAAAAGAGCTGAGAACTGCTGAAATACCAGTTCACCACCTTAGATCGTTCTGATGGATTTGTTCTAGAAGTAGGGTCTAAGACCTATCAAATTGGTTTGCTTTGTAGGTATGAACACTGTTCTGGCCTAGGATGGACCAGAGAGCAGGCCACTGTTCTGCTGATAACACTAGATTTTAGGTTTTGCCTCCTGAGAGGTTTTTGCCCTTGATTACCAAAGACTGAAAGCATGACAGGCTCTATGGTCAGTTCAGGAGGGCTTGCACTGCAAGGACCTAGCAGTAAACCTTTGCCCTGAGAAATTACTTCTGAAGGCCCAATCATACAGCTGAGGCAACAGGGCACTGTTCAAGCTAATTTGAGATACCCTTTGTCACCTAAGTATTCTCACCCCTGGTGGTAGGAACCAGTGGTTTCACCATGTCAGAGGAATCTCAAGAATCGTATCTCTATCTGTAGGCAATGTTGAAGCCAATTTTGATAGATACAGGTTGTAGCAGGCTAAGACCAAACTCATTGCATCCAATTCCTTTGCAAGTAAAAGTATGCGTAGTCTTTTGTTCTCAAACCTCATGTCTGAATGTAACCTAGCACAAAAAAAAAAAAAAAAAAAGGCAGAATAGGAAGTAAATTTAAAGTTAAAAAGCAGTCTATCAGTGAAATCTGTCAGCACTAGGAAATGGGAGCTTAGAGGATGTAAGGCAGAGGCAGCTGAAGATATTGAGAATAGTGGTAGAAGCCGTGAAATTCCCAGGAATTAGTTCCACAGAGCATTTCCAGATTCCAGAAAGCTCATCTCATCTGGGAAATCTAGTATTTCCATCGTATAGCAATTCCTATATGATGCAATATGATTGCATATATTTTTGAAACAATTTTTGTATTAAAAATTTACATCCTAATTCATGTATTTTAAAGACAAACTACTACACCATGATCTCTTTTCAGTCCAGTCTCACTGTGAAATTAACATTTTCCTTACCATTTCCCTTTTCAGCAAGGTCAAATTGATGGGTGAAGAAAAGTGCAATAATAATGTGTGCGCAAATCACACTTGCTACTCGCCAATTATGCAAAGGATCTAATCAAGCAAAGGTTTAAAAGTCTGACATCAAAGAATGGTCAAAGAAAGGCCAGCTGCATAAATATTCTGTATAAATGTAGGTTTCTGAGTTCACTTCAAACTAAAAATTTAAGTCTTGGGTATTATAATGCTATTCTTATTAGCTGAAATTTTAAGAAGAATCTTATAAAGTCCCAAAAGCAAACAAATAAACCTGCACAATTCTGTAAACTACTTCTAACTAATTTATGACATACATTTACATTTGGGAATATTGGAAACTGTATTTTGAATCTTTTTTCTGATGGTGATTACACAAATGATAAACCAAGCTGACATTCCTCTAGCCATCTGACAAGCTGACATTGACAGTAGTGCAAGCTGCAATATTGCAACTGTCTGCAGGAATGAAATGCGGTATCTACAAAGCCAGACCTGCTCCAATTATCCATGTCAGATCTACTCATCTTTCCATTCCAAACAAATACTTTTTTTTTTCCAAACAAAAGCTACCACAAGACAAATATTATCTCTAACTGTTTACAGACTAAGCCAAGTTGTTCAAAAGGATCTGAATTTAACAGCTGTGGAAAGACCATGCCCTCATTAAATCTGCCCTTTGCAGTAGACCGATAGGTATCTCATGACAGTGGTATTTACTTGGCTGTGCAATCTTTGAGCTTAGTCGTCATCTTGTTGCAATGGAATTTGTAACTTTAAGTTTAGAACTATTATTAGAATATTGCAATTATCCAAGAAAACAAGTGTTACAAAAGCAGACATTACAGCATTCAGGTTAATAGCAACAGAAAATTCATTACAACGAGAGAGATATGTATACAATAAGAACACCTAAGACTTCAGATTTTCTTTAATATTTCTCTAACCAACTGAGCTAATCTCAGTGATTTCTTTTTAATTCATTCTTCTGCAACATCTTTAAAAGAACGGAATTACTGAGAACTTTAATTAATTTAGTGACAGTTATGCTTTAAGAAAACAGTCTCAGAGAAGAATAGGCATCAATGTAGCTAGTACTTCAATCTTTCATATAAAATGCAAAATTAATGTTCTCATAAGCTATAGCAATCAAGAGTCTTGTGGCACGTCTAAGAAGCATAGAGTTGTTAATTCCAGTGTCTTGGTTAAATTATATTTTGAGTAAATCAATTTACTCTCCAATTCCAGTTAGACAGTTGCAGTTTTCATAACTTCTGCTACATTACCATAAATCAACACATTCCAAGTGGTTACACTTCGGCGGAAGGGATTAAATTTTCATGTCTTTGGTTTGCAAATTGCTTTAGGATTCTCTGAAAAAATGGTAGTAAATATTGTTAAGTCAAGGACTAAATTCCACCATGGGGTAAAATTTGTTCATTGAGGTAAAATAATTGTGAGATTGGTTTGCTTTTAGATTTTTTTTTACATCAGGAAAGTATTTAGTTAATGTTGAGTGGAAATTTCATGCCTCAAATATGTTTTAAATAAATGGATTTGAATTTCTAATTCTAGGGAAAATACCATACTTTCCCACAGTATTTTCTTCCCTCCAGTATGTATCATTAGGTATGAGGCTGCCTTGTGAAAAGTATGATTCAAATTCCCTCAGTCTCTCCCGAATTAACTTTGACTGCTCAGTCTGGAAAATAACAGAAGGTGAAGAGTATTTTATCACTTCATGGTGTGACATAATCTGTCAAACTAAAAATAATAATAAAAAAGATTTGGACTTGTCAGCATCATCTTTGTTGATATTCATTCAATTCTTTTTATCAGTTCGGTCCAACTCTAATTATCTATATGATTGAGTAAAAATAGAACAAAAGTCACAGGTGTTCAGTGAAAGAATGAATTGTATGTGGATTATTTCTCTGAAGTTAAAATATAATTCTTTCTTTATGCAGTGGAAGCAAAAAAAGTATGAAGCACCATGAAGATCATTTCATCCTAATTATTATATTTTCATTAATTTTATATAGTAGGTCATTAAAGTTAGGAAAATAATGAAAGAATTTGTTCCCTACACCACATCCAAATGTTATACACTTGCTTCTTTTCTTAAGCAACTTATTTTATTTATATTTTTGTTTTAATTTCTCACAGATACTCAGTAAAGAACAATATTCTATACTCATTTGTCAAGCTAGTGAGATACTTTTGTGTTTATGTAGAAAATGGAGAGGTGTAAGTATCCACATAGCACTCTGGTTTTGGTTTCTTTATTAGTTTTGTACTACTAGTAATTAACATAAGTACTTTTTACTCACAATCTTCTCAGAGCCAGAGCAGAAAAAATCCTACCCCCCAACAAACAGACAAATAAACCAAGAGTTCTGTTCCATATCCCTTTTTCTTTTTTTTTGTGATCCTCTGATTCAAATCTGTTTCAAAAATAAAGAATTTAATAATTTGGAAAGATGTGATGCCTTGCTCTCTTTTTTGCTTTATAGTTACCCAGATTTCCGCCCCCCTCCCTGCCCATTTTTTAGATAATGAGCCATTGACTAACATTTCCATGCTTCACAAAAGACTCCTGTGCAATGGAACATTTAATCTTTCACAAATTAGAATTTTGAGGTGGAGAAACTTTGGTAAAAATTTCCAGAGCCTTCAGATTTACTACTTTGCTTTTACAACAAGTAACTCCTACCTTGCTATTGCAAATTGATAGCTATCAAATAATTTTCTGTTTCACCCATAGATTGCAAGGAATCTGACAGATGATCACAAGCACTTGTATTAATTAGAATGTCACTAAAATTCATTAACCGGAACGCAATAGATAGATAGATAGCAACACTGCTTAACCATGGGCTTTAACAAATGCCTCAGAATGTTAATCTGTAGCTTTTCATTTTTAATGACTGCATTTTTTCCTTGATCTTCTGAGACATTCTTGCAGACTAAATAGAGGAAGGAACTAGCCACCATATCTTCTTTATGGTTGCACCTTCCTAAGGTGTGAACATAAGTTTTCTGCTCTTTCCTCCCTGCTGTGTTGATTTCTATTGCTGCCTTTTTCTTCTCACCTGTCTTCAATCTTCCTCATTTTACTTGCCATCTATTAAGAGCCTGACTTAGCAAAGCAGCTGGTGTAACATCGTTGAGGCCAAATTGGCACATTAAAAGCAGCACTATGTTCAGCAATTTTTTTTTTTTTTAAACAACTTCACTGCAGGAGAGTGACGGAGTTCTTTTCTTTTCCTCTTATTTTTTTTAATTATTTTCTTTGTGTATTTATGTATAGTATGTGACTATTAATACTACTTTGCTGCATCCCAAAACAAACTGGCTAAACCAGATCTAAGAACCTGGAGGAAATGCCTGAAACTACTTTTCTTGCACTCTTTCCCATATTCAATGAAATTCTCATTGATTTCTCTGTAGAATTTAGAAATAATAGTTCTTGTTAGTTTCACTTTCCCCTCATTTCATAGAGATGTTATAATTACAAAATTACAGGGCAATTCTTTAAAACAGCATATTTTCAGTTTTCCAATTGAAGTTATTTTCAATGTGGATATTTCCTGTTGTCTCTTATTTCATTTGATGTCTAATTAATATTAAGAGAAAATTGTTGCTTGATGATATGCAACCAGTGTAAGAGTATCCCATAGCAAAAACTCAAACTGAAGTTATAGCCAATAATTTGGTGAAGGAAAAGAGCTCAAATATCTTTAAATCTGTGTAATTCATCCAAGTAGAGCAGTTATACTCTAACAGCTTTTATTCTATAGAAGCATGGAAAATTTTCTCCCTTTTTGACATCCATAGCACACTTGACATAATTTTACTTTTCCAGTAACCTCTTCCAGCCTATGATATCGACCAGTTCTTTGCCAATAGGCAGTGGTGGCTCTTCATAGAGAAGTCAAGTGAAAATATACAGAAACAACTAACCTATCATCCTGGGAATCAAAATTTAGATTAATTGATTAGAAGCATGGCTCTCATTCTGTAGATCTGGGCTCTATGCCAGGTAAACAAAAAAAAAAACCAAACAAACAAACAAAAAAAACAACAAAAAACCCCCCAAACAAACAAAAAAACCACAGAAAAAAAAAAAAAACAGAAAAAGAGGACCTTATTATCAGATCAACAGCAAGAAATTATTTTTTTTAACAATCCAGTTATTGAGTGAGATCCTAAAGTACTTAAGACAATTAAATTGAAATTATATGTTTACATTCACATTGCATTATAAACCATCATTTATCAGGAATGGGTTTTTTTCCCCAGAAATATGCAAATTTCACCTAATACAATGTTTTTAAAGGCCTTAAAATAATGTTCCTTCATTACTGAAGAAATAACTGTGCTTTTAAACAGTGACTAACCTAACTTACATGGAGGAACACAAACTGACTTGGAAGTGTACTTACGTAAGTTACTCATCTACAGCATCACTTTGAATACTGCGGAAAGATGGCACCTAATAATTTATTCTGAAAGGCACAATGTTGTTTTGAGGAAGAAGAGATCATACCTTTTGTCATGGCTACAATAAGGTCCTTTGGCCTTTGAAAGGCTGCATTCTGACATTAATTTTATGTGCTTAGAGAAGGTTGGGTATGGTGGAACAGGCACAATTTTATGAAGAAGTTGGGGAAAAAAACTTTTTGATTGCATTTTTCTGCAGTGCTTGCACGACAGGGTTCTGATATTTGACTGTAGCCTCCAGATAAACCTGCTATATAAAATGACAGCAATAACCATTAGGAAAACTGGCAGCAGATACTTTGGAATTTTTTTTCAATCTATACTAAGGAAAAAGCTCTCTATCCTGTCATTTATGTTGTGCACAAAAAGATTGTTGTTCATCAGCATTGACTCTTAGTGATATAGCTGGTGGAAGATATGTCCGTGCCTTGGATATAGCAGTGCTATTACCATCCTATTTCTTGCTAAACCTTTTGCTCATTTTTAAAGATGTATTTTTCTTGGACTCCCCCCCCCCCCCCCCGCCTTGTTTAAATAGGCAGTAAAATAGTTATTCAAACCTGCTGATCAGGTACTCACTGTTAGGGCTATCTTATTCCAACAGAATTTTGTTTTTTAAAAGCTATGCCTTGAAGATGACATTAAGTAGAATCTCTAAAGCAGTAAGTTGGCTCTCTTAGAGCTTTTATTTTCAAATAAGAGAAATTACACCCAGATGCTCTGTGTTTCTTTCCATTCTTCATCCTGGTTGAGTTCTGCTGCTGAAGGCAGAGATCATAATTTTTTAGTGTGGTTCAGTAAGCCTTGCATAATAATTTTAGTTTTTATGGTTAAGGTAATTTTTAATTTTAAAAACAAATCCAACCAATCCAAGCAAAAATACACACTCCCACTCCCTCAAACCATGTCTTCAAGCCATAGCACTAAAGTTTAATCAAGCCATTTCCATGAACTATTCCTAAATCTTCAACTGACTGCTAGCAAGTTTCTGCCATTCACTACCTGCAGTGTATGAGGAAGGGACTTCATGAAAATCCTGACCTACAGAGGAAGTTAAGGCAAACTGTTACTGCATTTGATAACTCTTTGTTGTACCAGCAGCTGTGTCTCAGCAGTGTTTTATTTGTGGGTGATAGGGTTTAAGTTGAGACCAAGATATGCCAAAAAAGGAGTACAGATCACAGAATTAAAGCAAGATGACTAACCAAATAATTCCTAGAGTTGCCTTTACACTGATTAGAATTGATCTTTGTTTATTTTTTTATGTGAAATTTTCATTTTACGAGGGAAGTAGAAGAAAAAATGTCTGTCACAGAGAGAAATTGTGGAGTAGGGGCACAGACTATGATAAAAGGATGCTGTGATTATGTGTGATGAACATGAAGCAAAAAAACTTTATTATATGACTAGAACCCATATAAATTAGCTTGGCTAGTGGTCAAGTTCTATGTAAGGGAGAGGGTAAAAGCGAAATCAGAGGGTAAAAATATTGCTTAGAAGATCAAAAGATGTATTTTTATACAGGAAGTGATTAAAATGGGGAAAACAGGATTAGAATAGAGGTGATAATTAAAACAAGCCATTCATTTTTCTATTAATTTACATGCCAGCATTATCCTGATTTGCAAGTTTATGAATTTCTAGACTTTTAACCTGAATTCTTCATAGTCAATTTGCTTACATTTCATCTAGAAGCCATTAGTAGACTCCACAGGTAGAAGTGCTTTGTGCTTGTTACATGATATTGCTTTTACATGTCTGAAAATGATACAGATTTTCATCATTTTTGGTTCAAGACATCACCGAGTTACACATATAACACAGAGGTGCATTTATCTAAATAATGAAAGGCTGAATTCCTGCTGACAATGAAATTAGTATTCATTTATTGTAGCTGAAGAAGGTATGATAGGTTTCCCTGGTGAAAGCAAATAAAGAATTCTTTGAAGAAATTGTTTTCACTCTCTGTTGTATCACAAAAAGATGTGGCTCTGTAAAATACAACATCACCATCCCTAAATCCCCCGTAAAAGTATCAGGACAAGTTAATCTAGATTAATACATGTGTGGAATAAAATACATATTCATAATTATGTTAGATTAATACTTTCAGGGGGAAAAAAAAGAGGAAAAAATAAAACAAACAATTATTTTACAATTAATCCCATAAAAAATGTTGCAATTTATTTCAGCATTCACCCTTTTCTAAAGCAGTTAAAACCTACAAGTGGCTGACTGGAGTTACAATCTGTCTTGAATCAATTGCTGTGCTAAAGAAAATTAAATTTGAGGAGAAGTCAAAAAGCACATCTAAACTGATCAACTAATAAAACCCAACCAGTATTTATTTTTAATTTTGGCTCTTCTAGTTAGCAGTCAATGGTTAATATAGTCCTGAATATGTGTACTGATGAAGGGAATTTACGTTACACCTTCCAGGTTCGCCTGTCCATTCTCTAAAGAGAGCTCCAAGTATTCCTTCACCAGTGCCAGGAAGGTCATGCCATGTCCTTCCTGACAACAGGAACAAATCAGACAAATGCAGGAAAAAAATGCCCAAATTATGCTGGTTAAGCACAAAACTATTTTGCAAGAACTCCTGAACCACAGCAATTACATTATTCCTCTCACTTTATGCCCCCTTTTCTCCTGCTTTCCCCTCCCAGTTTCCGCTCCAGTTATGACCCTTTACCAAAATTTAAGAAAAAACACCCAATCATTTTTACCCTATTGCCCTCAGTCTCCTTTCATGGTACCCCTCTTTTGGTATTTGTGGTAGGATTACCATGGTAATTCCTCTTCAGTCAGGAATCCACCAAATCACGAGTCTATTTTTCTTGTCTACAAGGTATTTTTTCACACCATTGTCTTGTTAGTGCAGCAATAAATCAAGGCTAACCATCTGCTTAGACTTTACTTTCTCTTTGATTTAAGGAACATTCGGCAGTTTCTCACGTTGCTGTCTTATTAATATAACTATATGTCCAGAGAAAGTCATTTATCTTCAAGGCTTAGCAACATCAGCTTCCATTTCCAAAGGTATAGCTTACCCGTTTGAACAAAAGAGACCTTTTGTATCGGTCCTTTCCAAGGTGTGAGCTTCATTACAAGTACTTTCACTAATTTAAAAAGTGAGCACAAGCTCAGTGAGCTGATCCACTATAATGAATGTGCAGATACCTGGAGCAACTTATGCTAAAGAAAATGGAAGAAATCTTACTCTTTTGACCTCATTAATTATCTACTGACCTGAACCCACTTAGTTCAGGTCACACAGAGTGTGTGTGGGTGCACATGTTCATGTGTGAGTGCATGCAGGCCTCACCCTATTCATTCTGCCATCACACTTGTAGGGCAGATTCCTAGGTTTAAAATATTCAACAATATTTAAAGAACTTGTGAAGATAATTCTTGAAGCTGCTACTGACAGAAGATATCACCTAAAAACTTCTTGTGGAGAGCCATATGTAAAAGATACTGAATTTTTCTCCATAAGCAAAACTTAAACTCTGTCTACATTGCAACATAGCTACAATATTATAGGAAGCTCTTCCTTGGACAAAATTTGTCTTTAACTAGATCAGTTCAAACAGATAAACACAGTCAAAGATAGATAGATAGATAGACAGATAGACAGATAGACAGATAGACAGATAGACAGATAGAT
>JAWWMP010000116.1:72279502-72295065 GCA_035047865.1 Dendrocincla tyrannina | reverse complement strand
AGCGACGTGGCCAGGGCCGTCCAGGCAAAGGTATTTGGCACTGCCCCTTACATTACATACCAATTAATTTTAGTTTAAACAGAAACCTCTCTCTCAAGGCTACAGACCGTCTTTATCAGCCTGTTTCCCATAACTTGGAATGAGAAAACCCAGCTTCTCACAGGTGGCAGGGACAAACACAGACCAAAAATACCCACATTGAATTCTACCCGAATACACTGGTATAGTCTGAAAAGTGTCAGTGAAGCAAAGAGCATCAAACTATCAATGGGTATCCCTCCAGTTCCCTGGAGTAGGTTCTAGTCTTCTAGATCTGAATGTCTCAAGCCGATAACATTTTTTTGCTGCTAAGGCAGGCTAGTAGAAAAGCAAACCACCAGAGAAACCCTTTAGTACATCTATTACTACAATTCTGCACTACAATGAAGCATTTAGGTATCAAAAAGAAGCTTGAAATGAAAAGATATATTTTTGAAGATTTAAAATGCTCACAATGACTCACTCTTTCTAAGACAGTTAAGTCTGTCAGAATTGTAAAAGTATACTTTCAAAGCATTGTCTGGGACTTTGATTCCATGGGTTTAGAGACAAATGTGACAAAAGTTCATTTAAAGACAGCCCTCCGGGTTCACTACCAAAAAAAAAAAAAAAAAAGATTTGATGACAGTTTCCACATGGTTGCCAGTCCATAACAGTGACATTTTTAAAGGCTAGTGAATTCTGGCACTTGCTGTCATTACTGTGATGTAGCAGCTGCTTTCTGTTGATGAGACTGTGAGTCATGAGCATTATGGTCTATTTTTAACTGCTATTGTAGGGTATCTCATTAAAAACACAATGAATTGTTAATTCTCTGAATTTGGAGTCAGGTCTTTACAAAAAGCTACTTTCTTACTTTCAATGTTGCTGTGCCCCGGGGTAAAATGAGGAAATCGAGGGAGATATTTATAAAGTTCTTTGAGCCACAGGGTTCAAAAGTGATACATATTTAATTCATTTTACTGTCACAATTTAAAAATAATAGTATTCAGGATTATTATTTTTTTTTGAGGTAGGAAGAAAAGGCATGGCCTTTCTTTGAAATTAGAAGAAACTTGAAGAAAATGGAGAATATTTCATATGTGAAGAATACTTGCCAATATGTTGCCAGATAATCCTGCTGCAAATATTATCGAGGTCACCAATAATCAAAATCTTCAAAACTATATTTTTTTGTGTGGGCAACAGTGTATTCCTTTACCACTTGATTTTTAACTGAAGTCATGCCAGAAACAATGTGATTTCACAGTCTTGGTCGCTTAGTACATCTTTATTTGGAGGCCTGTACTAGATTAGCCTTATTCCAATCTGATGTTTTAAATACCAGAGCCATGTCTGTTAGAGATTTAGATAGACTTTCTAGCACAGAATTCACAGGACTTGAATCAGAGTCACAATCTGGGAGAATTCATATGCAAAGTGTATTTATTTCAGCATAATCTTTCTAGGAAACCACATGATAGTGCTCCAAAATATATTCTATTGGAAAATTGTGTCCATTAGTGTTAATATTCTGGTGACAGGAGAGAAAAATCTGAAAACAGCACACAGATTATAAATGTGGAAAAATATATATTCTTGAATTGAGAAACAGCATAGAAATTGCATCAACAAAATTTGATATGACTAAAAACTGTACTAAAACTATAGTTACATATAAATTACTTTGGTGGTAGTTTTGTTTGGGGTTTTTTGTTTGTTTGTTTATTTTTAATTGAACCAAACCAGAAGTGGTTTTTTCTGCAATTTCTTAGTTCTAAACGAGAACATATGTTAACACATCTCAAAGTAATTTACCATAGTGGCAGTTAATTTAAATATGTCCAAAAGTTGCTTTTAGACATACTGTTTAAAGAAAAAAAATCTAAGTTTTTTGGTTTTACTTTTTCTTATTTATATTTTTAAACTCTATATTTAATAAAATTTTAAAACATTGTTATAATAATTTATTTTTTTAAGTACTAAAGGTGAAATATTCCCTGCCACATTCATAGGTAAATCATGGACACTTCAGGACATGGAGGATGAAAATTCATTCTCAGAATCTGCTGCTTTAAATTCCCAGTTAATTAAACCATTGCTCTCACCTACTCCTTCCTAATCAAAAAGCACATTTTTGAATGCTTCAAAATATTTAATGTAATTAATCAAACAGGTTACCAGAGTTAATATTTTTTTTCTCATTGAGTTAATAGGAATCTTACTTTTTCTCTTTTCAGAGAACAAAGAGATACACAAAAGAAATAATGTTTCAAATATTTGAATTTCTCATTCAAGCTACCATCAAAGTAAATAAAGTCATTAAGTTCTGTAGTCACTTCAATGTCTACTGGTGAAAATACATGTTTTCAATTAGCCAGTAGTCAATTAGTCCATGAAACTGCACTGACACTTTTAAAGATATCTAAGACTTCAAGTTTAAAAGTAGATCTGGAAATACACTCTGATAAAATAGTAGAGACAAAATAAATCCTGAAAAAAAAAGGCTGTGGGTAGTCCTCAGTCACTATGTCATTTCCGTAATATTTTCTTAAGACTTCTGTTCTCTCTTGTGGCCTGGACAGGGAATCGAGTGCCTATCTGGAAGTATCCTTCATCATGCAAACCCAGCCATGCAGTTCTGGCCTCGTCTTCATTCAGTAGCAAGGAAAATCAAATGTCCCTCAGGGGTTTTTTTGCAATCTGCTCTCCTTCCACTTCCTGCATACTGGGCACGTGGTCCAGAAATAAGTTGGGGATGTTCACCACCCAGTTATCCAATTTGGTTGTGATATGAAGTCAACCTACTACTTAATGAGGACTGAATTCCTTCCAGCATGATCCTCTGCCTTTGAAGTCAGTAGATAGAATTAATGGCTTTCATTAGTACGCAATGAGAAAACCAACAAGTTTTATACAGTAGCTATAGATGTCTCTGTCTTTGCAAGTGGAAATACTGTCAGCTTGACTTCTTAGTATATTTTCAAGTAAAAAGGGAGTGTGTTACTTTGACAAGTATAGTTTTCTGCCTAGCAATTAAAATGTGTATTTTATTACTTACTTTGATATTCTATAGCAGCACAAGCAATGACAAAATTGCATGAATAATGCACAATATTAATCTAAATATCTCTATAATGAAGGTTAAGAAATGAAGCATTAATAAAGATGTTGTCTGTGAAACAACTCACAGGCCCTCATCTGCCAGAATACCAACATATTTTTTGTATTTTATTGCAATGCCTATATGACAGAGGGCATTCAGACAGGCCTGGTTTACTAAACTTACATAAGAACTTGTGTTGCTCTGCTTTAAACCCAAAGGAAGTAATGTTCCTATTATTGCTAATCAAAAAAACTTGCTCATATGCAATTATAACATCCTGACCTTTTTAAGCTCTATATTAAGTATTTGAGAGCACGTGTGCTAGCAAGTGTTGTGGGGGTTTTCTGCCATTAGCCTCATGCACTCACATGAATATAAATTGGCTATCAGAAACCACTCTAGAAAAATTAATATCTTCCCCTCAAACTTGGGGCAAAGTAATGTCTTCTGACATTAGAATTTTTGAATTAGTATTTAGAGATGTATATTGCTATTTAGAGTTCATATGTGCATGCTCATATATACATGTATATATGGTTTCATACATATGAGTATATATATATGTATATCTTAAAGTTACGACTGGATATGAAAATGCATGCAAATATATTCATAGGCACACCCAGACCTTTCTTATGTTCAAGAAATTTACCTTTATCACAAAAATCTTTATGTTGTATGTGAACTGCAGCAGCTTCAACAAATACTTATTAACAGCCCTGTGAGAGATGGCTCCTGTGCAACAGACACACACCTCACACAGAAAGAAAATTAGATGGGCTTTTCAAAAATATGTACCTCAAAGTAGTTCCAAGATTTACAGTTTATGGCATCTGTTTGTAAACAATTGCCTTACAGTGTTTGAGACAAATGACTGTTTTTTCTAGTAGGCACATAAAGTTGAGATAAGATGATGCAGTCTACATGTCTTTGTCAGTGTATTTGTCAGTCTAGCATAACAGTCCTCAGCTATAAGCAATTTAAAGGAATTTATTTATTTGCCAGACAGAAATTCTGCTGTTTGCTACTACCTACAGCTGAGGTGCACACTGCTTTATTTGGATTGATGGTATCGTCTCTGCCCCAGCAGGACTAAAACTGCTACTTTGGATTCTAGAACTGAGCTTAGTTCGTATTCCTAAAATAGCCCAACATACCTCTAGCAAATGCTCTGTCCTGTACGCTTTTCTTGGTGGCATTTGCAAAAAACACCTGAGATATATAGCTCAAGGCAGTTTAAAAGACATTAACATTCCTAAATTGACACAGCAGCTTTGAAAATTATTTTTGGCAGAACCTGGATTTTTTGGTGCCTGAACACTTTTTAAAATCTGACTTCTGGGGGCCTCTCAAGAACACCAAGGTGAGAAACTAGACTGGAACACAGCAGTCCTTGTGTTTCAGTACCATGCTTGTAGCAGTTCTATCCTATCAATCTTGTATTTATCTAAGATGGTGAGATTTCTGGTAGAATAAAGTCAATAGAAAAAATGCATCTGAATTCTAATTACATGTGTGTTGGGGTAGTCATGGAAAGGTGTCCTTACTAAATAAATACTCATGTTAACTTTGAATGAACCTTTAAAAAATGCAGTATTGAAACAAAACAAATACTTTAAGTTTAAAACATCCTACCTTTCCAGATTTCACCTTTTAATCGACCAAATAAAGGTCAAAAAATTAAAGTCATTGTCACAGCTGGGAAGTTTCCTATGCATAAGCAGTGTAAAAAGGTCAATTTTAAAAATATGACTGATATTCAGCATATGATTCAGAACTCTGTTGGTTTATTTTTACGTTAAAGTAACAGATCAGTTCAATATGTAAGCTAAATCACATTTCTGCAACATTTTTTTTAATTCTTACTCTGAATGTCACACTCATACAAGTCAGTCTTGTCAGAATGCTGACAAAAATTTTGGGGCAGTTTTCCACTTGTGAAAATTATCTAGTTGATACAGTATCTCAAGATTTTCTATCAAAACTATTTGTGCTCTTAATCTAAGAAGTGTCAAAAAATATGACAGTAATATAGTTATGATTGGAGAGAGATGCAGATGAAAAAATAACATTGTCTAAAAGCCTGTAAAACTGGACGCTTTGCTTTCACTAATGTACTTTGTGACCTGGGACTGTCTTTCTTCTTTGCCATGGGATTTCCCCCATTAATAGAGTAAACAAAAGCTAACTAGGTCTGGCTGAGCTCTTGCTAGGGAACCTTTTTCAAGATTCAAGATTCTGTACATTTTACTTTCTGTTGGTGTTTGGTGGCCTTCTATGTAATGTTTGTTCTATGTTTATAATACTATATATTTTACCCTTTAACTCTGTTATTCTCTATGTCTGTACTGCTTTATGTATGTCTGGGTAAGCGGGATAATCTTTCCTGGAACTCCAGCCCCGTGTTTTAAATTTGTACCTCAGTCCAAAGTCTAGTAGAAAACAAAAGATTCACACTGGTTTGATCACAATTATGAAAGCTGATCCCTTTCTAATTAAGGTAGGGACCACACATTTGCCTGCTATAAGACTAAAAGCAAGCAAATGAAAAAAAACACCAAAACATCCAAACAGCTCTAAAGAAAATAAAAGTATATGCTTTATTGGAATGAATGCTCATTGGCAGTTACAGTACTTTGCAGGTGTTTCTGGGATGTATCTTCCAGTTTAATTTAATCAGAAAGAAATTGCTTTGCAATCTCCAAGATGGCTTGGCAGCATAACCCAAGTTGTAATACACAGGGACAATTAGAATGTTCATTTCAGAAGTGTGAACCTGTTCCAATCTTAATCTCCAATAAAGATATAGCTGTAGAGACAGCCACAACAGTATGAAATACAGTGATTTTCTGTTTATAACTTACACATCTTTTAAAGTCCACTTATATCTTCCAAAGCTAACGCTAGTTAAGAAATTTCAGAGAAATCATCGTTTTACCATTACAGAACTCAGTATTTCCAATCTGTTTTCTGCATAAACTTTAAAGGACAGTACTAGCACTTTGCCTCAATGCAATTTCTTTTTTTTTTAATCTTTTCTGTTTTGTTTTCTTTTTTTTCTTCTTTTTTTTTTTTTTAATCTTTTTTCCCTCCCCCTGCTGCTGGGCCTTCTGCTTAAGCATGGACAAAGCTAGCTTTACCTTGTCATCTTATTCATTCTGTTGAATGACTTAGTAGACTTACTGAAAGGTCTCTGTCTGTAGAAAGACTTACCCAGGCATTGTACCTAAAAGAGCAGTGACTTCTTTCTTATCTCAAAACCAATTGAATTTTGCTGCTCTAGCAAGCACATGCTAACCAGTTTGTCAAATGCTTGAACAGAATGAAGCAGATGTGAAGAAAGGAATCAACCAACAAGAATAGAGTTATGTGTGTCCTCAGCTGGATGCTTGGCCATTTAGGGATATATAGGTAAGATGAGAGTCAGGTGTCAGGAAATAGGGTTGTAGCATGAAGGAAGAGCTATAGAACAATAAGATAATGTCAAGTAAGCCAACTATAACTATTGCTAAATGATGACAGTGGATTAGACAGAAAGGACTAAGTAGCAAGGCAAATAATGCTTGGCATGCAAGAATCTCATGAATTGCCTAAGAATCACAGGCATCATCAAATTATCTTACACAAGACTAGAAAATAGTTGTAACGTGACTAGCAATGCTCAGTCATTACAGATAAAAGTCCTATTTCTTTGTACAAGTACTCTGTGTTTATACTTTTATGAGGATGGAACTCCTAGTGTGATATGTTATGATATGACTATACCTCACTGGAAATTATGTCATTGCCAGTTTATTGTATTTATTTGATTATTTTCTGCATGACTTTATATGTTTATTATGTGTGTTTTCTTTTATTTCTAAAGAAATGAAATATCCTCATAGGCAATATACATAACAGAATTTCTATTCTGGAATCAATATAAGTTTTAAATGTCAAGCTTAATTCGCCAAATAGCATAGATTGTTTAGGTCTCTTCTGAATTAGACAGCTTGGTAGAACTGCTATTTGATTCTAGTGGGCAAAGCAGGTAAACTAATATAAGTAACTAAATATATTCCAAAAACATGGAAGATAAAAAGTTATATAAATTCCTCTTAAAAGCAGCAGCAAAATTTATTTTTTCTTCACTGTAATCCGCTGTATTCTCTATGATTAATATTCACAAAAAAAATTGCTCTAGTGAATTTAATTAGCTTTACAGAAAGCTAGTGACAAGTGTTACTTAGTCAGCTAATTATTTAATGAGAGAGAATTTAGAATATCAAGAAAGAATTCTATTTTATGTCATTCACAATTTCTGTAGTTGTCCCTATGTAAAACTTTTCCCACAGAGTAAATGAAAGAAATTCATTGTCATGAATCAGCCTGACAGCTTCTGAGACAGGTAATTGTTGAAGGGTGGAAGCTAGCAAGAAGATGGCAAAGGCAGGTACCAAAGTAACAACCAAGAATTAATGACATTCCAAAAATTAATAAATCTCGAAATCTTGCAGAAAAAACAAACATAAAAATAGATCAAAATCATCTATCAAATAACAGCACTTCTTATCCTATCTACACATATATCTGGTGTGTCTTTGGCAAAACCTTACTTATTGTATACAACTACATTTCTTCAGCTGTTCCATATAAATGGCTAAGGATATATCACAGAGTCCAGTAGGCTTTAAAGCTTTATATATGTTCCATGCTACCTGGTTTAGTTATATATCAGAATTCTATTAAATTAAAAAAGAAAATCTCAAAAATCTATGAACTTTCCAAGTGACTCTCAAATTTTCTGTGCTAAGGTATGTGGTAAGCATTCTAGGTTTGGCAATATTTGAGAAAGGATTTTCCAATGCGCCATGTTCTGAAACAAACAAACAAACCAAACAACAACAACAACAAACCTACAGCTCCCCCCCCCAAAAAAAATAGAGCTCATCTGAGGTTACCATATAGTTTTCATACTTTAACATATGTCCAGGCTTCAAAATAAATCCAAACATCCCTCACACTGTCTAAAATGGTTTGACTTGAGTTTTTTTCAGTTGCATTAAAGGCACATACTAAGACAAAATCAAATTCTGGCAGGATTCATGAAGAATCTCAATGTAGAAGAGTACGTAGAGAAATGCCTGTAGAAGAGTAAAAAGCATTCTGTCCAATCATGCTAAATTCTAAGACGCTAAGTCTACTGTGTATCACATAAAAAAAAATTAGTAGTTCAATTTAAGAAATAAAGATACCTTCAGGTCAGAATTCCTACAATTTTCCTTTCTTAAATCTTGCATTGAACCATAGTAGTAGCTAAAATCAAATTATTTCTAGACAGAGAAGAGTGAAGGAAAAAAAAAATATGGCAGGAGATTTTGTGAAAAACCTATGCACATAAGTACTTGAGCTGTTACATATCAAATTATATTTATACACACTTTATTGGTCTATTGGCATCAAATGTCACTATGAAAAGATTTTTTTTTTTAAATCAGATCATTTACATGATCTAATAATCATCTTAGAGACTTGTGAAAATATTTTAAAAACAACAGCAAAGCCTTACACAAGGCAGTTTTCAAAGAAACTGTGAAGGTATATGAAAAATCAACTCCCAGTCAAATAAAACACATCCTCAATACTTTGAAACAGGAAGAAGGAATCTTACAAGCTATAGGAGAAGAGATGACATGCAACAGTTTGCCTGAATACTTTCCAAACATTGAAAAACAGTTTATCTGTTTTCTGAATATTATAAATGGCAAGAAAATCTTTGTTATAAAATGTTATATACTTTTTAATTTTCATCAACTAAGAAGGGCTCTTCAAAGACGGACAGCAGGTTCCTGAAACTTTAAGTGCATATGAAACACACATTTAGCAAAAAATCGTAATTGTGTTTCATTCTATGTTTGCCCCCCAAAAAACTCTCTATTTTGGGGGGTTTTTATATAAATGATTCAAGAAATTAGTATAATAAATGACCTTAATTTTGTCTTGTAGTGTTTTAGTTATAACCTATGATAACCCCTAGGATAAGGGGTTAACAAGTGGTATTTAATAGTTTTGAATTGTTTCCTCTTGAAACATGAATAATCAAATGGCAATTGTGATCCCTGAAAAACTCAACAAATAGCAAGACTGCACAGAAATTTTTTTGTCCTTTTAGCTAAGCTGCCTGCCAGAGAACTCCATATATTTTTCATACAGAAATTAGTAACTTTAATCTTGCTTTAATTTTCTATTTTTCTAGGTGGTCGTTTGGATGGTAGTTTTGGAGAAAATGAGAAAAACAACTGCTTCAATACTTTCTGGTTCAAGAAATCATTAACTACTAAATTCCCAAAAGTGGGAAGCTAGCTTTAACTACTGGAAGAAAGCAACATGATCCTTTGGAAATGATATTTTTAACTGTTCTTTGGGTTTCCAGTATTGCAAATACTGGTATTGAGCAGGACAGAAGATGTTGTCATTTTGGGTTTTTTTTTCCTATTGTGAAGAATCTGTTCATACTTTAAATTCAATGTGTTCATTTTGTTCACTTCCTACAGAAAATTATGTTTCTGAAAACAACAGATTTAAAATGAGGCAATTAAAATGCAAAGAAAGAATGATGCTTTTTCAGTTTCTTTTTGATGAATTGTGATATTAATCTACTTTGTCTAGAGACAAAGTGCAAGAATCATCATTTGGATTCTAAGTTGCTGCTAGTGCTAACAGAACTTCTTTTTAGTGCAAACCTTTTTTTGCTTTGGGTGTCACAAATATAAACCATCTGGCATGCCAGCTGCCGATGTTTCTTTTTACATATACAGAGAGAGTGGGTGGAAAGACTCCAAAATTGCAGACTTTATCCTTTTCCTGCTTATCATCATCATCATCATCATCATTATAATCTTCTTAGCATTTTAAGATATGACTTTGCTGATTTTTGCCTCTCAGATCTGTTGATATGCTGTAGAGTTTTGTTTTGCTTCCAGTGAGTGCTCTGTGTGATATAAGGGAGGCAGAAATCTGGAATACATCTTATTTTGGTTTTGCTGTTCACCAGTTGCAATAATTTTACTACTGTCTGTTTTCAAAAAAGCTGAATTTCTCAATACACAACAATTTTAAATACAGTTGAAGAGTATATTGTTTAACCTGAGGTTGAGTTTTATTCTCTTCATTTCATTTCATTTACAAAGTTTTACCAGAACTTCTCAAAGTTGTGTCTTCTGTTTAAGTTCTAACAGAATTAATTTAATCACACCTTAGCTACATTTTATCACCCTTCTGCCTGAGAAAAGCAAAAAATGTAATTAGGAGTCAAAGGTGAATACCTTGCTCATATCAGTAAATTGTTCCATGCACAGTTTCATTCAGTTTAAAGGGAATCCTGGGATGCTGGTCCATCATTCTCAATAGTTGTCCTGAATGTTAATCAAATATTTTTCCAGGCAATTCTTGAGAAATCAACATTTCTAGAGTTATCATAAACTTATTATATTCAACATAACTTCTCATTTACATGTCAGGGAAGAAAAAAATATCCAGATGGAGACTTATTTTTCTGTTAGAATCATCCCTCTGGGTAGATGCAGTCCTTTTCTTAACTGGGGTCTGTGAATCTGGATGAGCATCAGGGGCTAAAACTTGAAGATTTATTTCACAGGTAGTTACTCCATATTTGGAAGCATAATGTGGAAAAAACTAAATGAGCATCACACTAGTCCTTCCTTCAGGAAATCCACCCTGAAGTAATCAAGGGAGCATTATATGATTGTACATCAAAAGCAAACTATGAGTTAATCATCCTTATTACTGAAAATCAGAGTAATTGTACTCACTAACCACAACCGGCTAGGATTTTGTTCTGTGCTTTTGTACTCACAATATTAAACTTCTCTGATTGGCAGAATGAAACAATTAAATTCTGAAGAATCCTGGAAAAAAATTGCTCTAAACCAATCCTTCTGTCATCTTCTCAGACAAGAAGACCGGGATAATAGTTATTTAGGGACTATTTAATAGATAACAGGTAGTCATTTAGAGTCTACTCATAGTATACAAGCAAGCCTTTGCCTTTGTTGTTGCTTAATCTAAGTGTTGGTTATTATTTAATGGTCAAATTGGACTCAACTTGGGGAAATTAGTTTATTACCACTCCAATCAGAGTCAGATAATGAGAAATCAAACCAACTCTTAAAACAACTACCCACATTCCTCCCTTCCTCTTGAGTTCAACTTTACTAGCACATTCTTTACCTCCTCAACTGAGCTGTACCGGCAGATGGCGGATGGGGGCTGAGGTCAGTTGATCACGTCTTTTATTTGCCATTGCTTCCTCCTCATACTCTTCCCCTGCTCCAGTGTGGAGTCCATCCCACAGGAAGCAATCCTCCATAAACTTCTTTGGGTCCCTTCCATGAGATGCAGTCCTTCATAAAGACTGCTCCAGCATGGCTTCCCATGGGATCACAAGTCCTGCCAGCAAACCTGCTCCAGAGTGAGCTTGACATCAGGTCACATCCTCCTTTAGGCATCCACTTCCAGCATGGAGTCCTCCAAGGCCTGCAGGTGGATATCTGCTCCACCGTGCACCTCTGTGTGCTGCAGGGGGACAGTCTGCCTCACCATAGTCTTCACCACTGACTGCAGGAGAATCTTCTCATGTGCCTGGAGCACCTCCTCTCCCTTCTTGTGCATTGACCTTGGTGTCTGCAGAGCTGTTACTCTCACATATTCTCACTCCTCTCTCTGCTGCTGTTTCCTCTCTCTTAAATCTGTTATCCCAGAGGCACTACCACTACTGCTGATGGGCTCAGCCTTGGCCAGTGGCAGGTACATCTTGGAGCTGGCTGGAATTGGCTGTGTCAGACACGGGGGAACCTTCTGGCATTTTTTGCAGAAGATACCAGATACTTGTAGCCTCCCTGCAACAAAAACATACCCACACAAACCAAATGCAACCTTCTGATTATATTTTGAGAAAATAGTGTATCAAGTCAGAGTGGGTCAGTCCTGAAATAGTCTTTTTAGAGTTAATAGCAATTGATGATTGAAAAACTGGATATGTGTTGGCAGTGTGTGTTCTTGTAGCATAGAAAGCCAACTATATCTGAGTTGCATCAAAAGAACCAGCAGGTACAAGGAGATGATTCTGTCCTTCTACTCTGCCCCCATGAGACCTTACCTGGAGTAGTGCGTCCAGCTCTGGGAAACCCAGCACAAGAGAGACATGATCTGTTGGAGGAGGTCCAGAGAAGAGCTATGGGAAAGACTAGGGAGCTGGAACACCTCTTCTATGAAAGCAGACTGAGAGAGTTGAAATTATTTAGCCTGGAGAAGAGAAGCCTCCGACCTTATGGAAGCCTTTCAGTACTTAAAGGTTGTTTATAAGAAGGAGAGAATTTCACCAAGGCCTTTAGTGTTGGAAGAAGTGAAAATTGTTTTAAAATCAGAAAAGGTGGATTTAACTCAAAAACAAGTGAGCCACTGGACCAGATTCCTCAGAGAAGTTGTGGATGCCCCGTCATCAGAAGTGTTCTAGGTCAGATTGTATAGGGCTTTGAGACATCTGACCTTGTGAAAGACATCCCTACCAGTGGCAGGGGAATTGAGCTAGATGATCTTTAAAGGACCCTTTCAACCAAAATAATTGTGACCCTTTTCTTCTGTGAAATTATGAATAGTTTATATTATGGGTTAAAGATTTGCTTATAGAAGAAATAGTATGAAATATTTCATAAGATGTTAGTATTCATGCTACTATTAAGAGGACAAGAAAACTGATTAGCCATGAAAAACCTCAATATGGTTGGAAAACTGGTACTTCATTAGGGACTTTGAATGAACGAAAACTGATTTAGGTATTTCTTATTTTCTTGAAATTGCTCAAGTCAGTGAGACAATCATCCTAATGTGGAAAAAGATAGACATAGGAAATCAATGACCAACACACTATCAGCAGAAGTTCTTTAGATTACAAAAGCATGAAGAAATATTTTTAAAAAGGAAGGAGGAGGAGGGGGAGAAAGAAAAGGCAAAGTCACGCAGAACACCAAAACACCAAACAAAAAGGGTGCCAAGCAATGGCAATTGTCTTGTGAAGTCAAGAAGAAATATAACTACTCCAAATAAGAGAGAAAAGTGAAAGGAGTCACAGTTCCTGCATTTCAGTGAAAAACTAGACACATGGGAAGTACACGTAATACAGTTAAAATGTAGTAAGAATAGGTTAGGAGAGGGAGTTACAGAAGAAAGAATAGAATAGAATTTTAATATCGAATTAAAGACAACCTAAAGAAGCAAAGAAGAAACCTTTGCAGCTTCAATATGCATTTTAAAAATCATATTGATGTTTTAGAAAATTAGAAGAGGACAATAACAATTCTTTTACTTGAAATGTGCAAAGATGGTCATCAAACAGTCAAATGAATGCTGGAATCTCATTTAACACCAAAGGAATTAGGAGGTGTGAGGAAACAGGGAACGTGGATTTCTCAGGAACAAATTATATCAAATCAGTACAGTTTATATCATTGACACAGGAACTGTTCCAGTTGAAGTGATAGATTATAGTAAAGCTTTGGATGCTGTCTCAAATGCCATCTTGTGAAGTATGAAAACACTGCCCATATGAAAATACTATAAAGAAAATGCATGGCCTGTTGCAAAAGCTCACTCAGAAAGAAATTCAAAAACTTCAGTGCAAAAATGGTAACACAGTTATGTTAATTGCCCCAAGATTGGTACTACTTCGTATTGTAATTTATTATCAGAGTGATGGACAAGAGCATGTTTCTTACACTAATCTTGGAGAGATTATAAGACCAGACCTACAATTCAAAATTATTTTTATGCATTGGATAAATAAAGTTGTTGAATTTTAAAACAGCCATGTTAATGAGCAAATCCTGGAATAGGGGATCAGATGTGAGGCAGAAGTACAGCAGAAAAAGTTGTAAACATTCAGGTGAATTGCAGATAAAGACTGAAAAAAGAATAATAGCAACTGCCTTTTAAAAATGAAAACATCAGAAATTGATAAGGTCCAGTATAGAGCAACAAATAGAGAAAGAAAAGAAAATTTACATGGAGTACTGAAAAGATTGGATTTATCTGATAAAGGAAACAAAGAAATAAATAAAGAGGGAAAGAAGAACAAAAGGGGTTTTTTAATCAACCTTCATGCATTTCTTATATTTGAGTAATGCTTGTTGTAGATTTTGTACAATAGTATAGTATACTAATACTTCAATTTCTACTTCATGGTGCCTGGAAGCTGTGGTAATAAGAAAGACATCTATTGAGACAGTCCTTGAGAAGCACAAAGCATGATGGTAGTCAATGACCCAACTGTCTAATATGCTATTTTTATACTGCAACTGTAATTCACTGCTGTTTTGGACACAGAAACTATATATAATACATTATATTTTGAAGTAATTATGTTAGTGAATCTGAGCTTCCTCTTCTAAGCGAGGTGCTAAAAAAATCTGAGCGTAGGATCTTTATAGTTGATCTGAGCTCTCTATCTTTTTTGAGCCTCTTTTGTGATCAGTGACAGGACATGATGAATTGGCAGGAAGCAGTGTCAGGGGACGTTTAGGTTTGATATCAGGACAAGGTTTTTTCACCCAGAGGATGGTTGAGCATGGGAACAGGTTCTCCAGGGAAGTAGTCACAACACCAAGTCTATCTGAGTTCAAGAAGCATTTGGACAATGCTCTTGGGCATATGACATAATTCTTGGGGTGTCCTGCACAGGGCCAGGAGTTGGATTCTGTATTGGATCTGGCTTAGATGGAGTTCAGTTTCCAATAGCAGCCCTCACAGTTTTGTGCTTTGCATTGCTAGCTAAGAAGCTTTTGATAACACACCAGTGTTTTGCCTATTGCTGAGCAGTGCTGGTGCAGCATCAGCACTGTCACTTAATAACCTATCGAGGGGGTCTGAGGGTGGGCAAGATCCTGAGAGGGGAAACAACCAGACCAGCTGACCCAAATTAGCCAAAGGGATATTCCATACCATATGATGTCAACTCAGATATCAACGCTAAGGGAAGGAAGAGGAAGGGACAGCATTTATTACTTATGATATTTGCCTTTGGGAGCAACCATTATACATGCTGAAGTCTTGCTTGCTGGAAAGTAGCTGAATACCACTGGCTAATGGGAAGTAGAGAATAAACCTTGTTGTTTTCCTCTTTGTTTGTGCGAGTGCAAACTTTTGCCTTGTTTTAGTAAACTGCCTTATCTCAACCTATGAGTCATTTTCCATCTTATTCTTTCTCCCCTGACCGTCTGGGAAGCAAAGTGGTAGAGCAGCTTGGTGGGTACCTGGCACCAGCCAAGGTCAACCCACCAGTCTCAGTGATCCTGATGAGTCCTTTTCAACATATTCTATTCTATTCTATTCTATTCTATTCTATTCTATTCTATTCTATTCTATTCTATTCTATTCTATTCTATTC
>JAWWMP010000116.1:72244818-72270860 GCA_035047865.1 Dendrocincla tyrannina | reverse complement strand
TGTCTATTCAAAGCCTTCCCTTCCCTTCCCGTCCCTTCCCTTCCCTTCCCTTCCCTTCCCTTCCCTTCCCGTCCCTTCCCTCTTCCATTTTTGTTTGAGTTCTCTTTCAATTGTAACAACAACCCTGAGCTCAGTGGAAATTCAGTGTGATATTAATACTATTGTCTCCTTGGGATCAAAGACCTTAAGATTGTTGGTTTAGTACTTAATCATCTTTAGACTCAACTGACAGACTTTATACCATGTTTCTCAGTCTGCTATCTGTGATTACATCTGCACTAATACACTAAATAATGTCAGAGCTTGTCCTTTTTCTCTGCAGTTAACTGACAGTGTTTATCCACATCCTTGCTATTGAACTCCATGAACTGCTCAAACAAGTAGGTTACACACAGAGTAATCTGCTGGAATTGTTCTTGATGCTCCTAACTGTGTGCAGGAATTGTGTTGGGAAAAGTGAGAAACATCACAAGTACTACAGCTCTATCCTGGAGCTGTTCAGATTGCTAGTATTTTCTTTCTTTTTTTTTTTTTTTTTTTTTTTTTTTTGTGAAACAGCAGTTCAATATATAAAACCTTAATTATTGGTTGTGCATGAAATTTTTTGAAAGCTTCTGTATGTAATTCTTCTTTGAGAATATCAGTGGGGTTTTGGCCTTGAACTGTAATTTGATTGTTGACATTAAATTTATCTTACTATGTCTTACTGTGTCTTAATGATTCCAACTGCCAGTACGAGCCTGTTGTAAGAACATAAACCACTGTATTGTTAAAGTCTCTTTTTCTCTTTTTAAATACATTTCAACTATAATTGATCTTTCTGTTTTTGAAATAAATCCATTTTACTAGTATGAATAATAGATATCAAATCAGAAATTTAAATAATATACATAAAGGCATCGAAAGAAATGGAGTTTACTGGTGTGCACCACACTGGGAACTGCTATGCTGTTCACCTTGCAGAGGGAATTCTTGCTGGAGCATGACAAAAATCTTGAAAACTCCCTTCCACATATATGTGGAGAGCAAATCATTATGGTTTTGTCTATACAAACAGCTATTCTTACATAACTACATTTTACAGTAAAACTTAGAAAAGTAATGGGGGTACCTAAGTAAAGCAAGCATGTATATACTTGTGAAATATACCAAACTACACATCAGATAGACAATTTGAAGCACCCTGTAGCTGAAAATACTTGAAGAGAATGATATTGCACTTGCAGCACTTGTCTACAGCCATGATCTTCTAAAGAGGAGAGTGGGTGTGAAGCTGTGAAGAAAAGTAATTCCATTCTCAGTAGGTTACCACAGTACATTTTCAAAAGTTTCTAATTGAAGATATGCTTCATTTGCCTTAGCTATAAAAGAAGTCACATTCACTCATTATTATGTCTGTAAATGACCTCATAAAAATAGTCTTGAGGGAAAAAAAAAAACAAAAAAAACCTAAAAAAACAAATCAATGCAAATGAAAGTAACATTTGGAATGCATTTTAATTATGTGAAAATGTACATTTATTTGTTTGCATTATCTATCCAATATCAAAAGAGTTAAATTCCATTAGACTCAATAATTAAGACTATTTTGGTTGCAGGTATATTATCTTTATTAGGACTATGCTTAATTCTAAAATGAAAATGCCATATATTAAGGCTCTTAAAAATGATATGAAAATAATGACTAGTATTGTGATTATTGTATTATTCATCATGAGTATATACAGTGGAGCCCTCAGAATGTTGAGATGAAAGTTTTTAGTAAACTAACAAAAATCTATCATGAAACATGCAAGAAAAAACCAAGAACTGTAATACACAAGACATATAGATTTCACTTACAATTAATTCTACTTGATTATGAGGACTAGAGTGCTTTTAATGCCATAGACTATGCCTAGTCTCATATTTAAGACACTCAGCCATACCTAAGCAGACAGAGATTTATGTTTCCTTGTATTAAAGGTACTTAAAATTACAGACTTTTAGATTATGTAGTGTTTGGTGGGGTTTTCTTGGGTTGGGTTGTTTGTTGTGTTTGGGGTCTTTTTAGGGTTTTTTTTGTTGGTTGGTTGGTTGGTTTTATTTGGGTTGGGTTTTTTTTCTCATATAGTTGCTCTGAAAATAGACTAATCTTATCTAATTTTATATTTCTATCAATTTTAACTAATCAAGTGAACTCTCTTAGTTGCCAGTAATAAACAATAGTTGTTTTTCTAAGGTGCTGTTTAATTTATTTAAGGATCGATATATACACATATATAGATTTTTTTTAAATGCGCTCTTCTTTCTACTGATTATAAATTCTGCATTAAGGCCAAAAAGATATGTGATATGAGCAAGAATACCCTGTTATTCACAGGTGCAAGAGATGTACTTCCTTGGCCCAAGAACTGCTGGACAAATCTGTCAGTGAGAACATTAGCTCAACCGTAAGGCCACAGATTTGCTCTATACATAGAATTTTCAGTCAATCAACCAGAACGAAACACTGCAAAGTCTACACAAGGACTTGACTTGCTTCAAATTAAAGAACCAGAAATACTGTGAATTTTACAATTCATTCATACAATTTTTCAGATTTCAAGCTGGAAAAAGAATAACTCTGTTTGCTGACTTGAAACAGGAATAAATAATGAAATAATAGTGATTTGAATAACGAGTCAAGTCCCAATTCTAATTTCTTTCAAGCTTCTAATTTTTAATTTCTCTATGAAAAGCCTCCAGAAATGCAGATACTATGCTGTAAAAATTCTCAGAGCTCAAATTTGCTGATCATAAAGCTCTATGGTTCAGTGCTGATGGCTTCATCCTTCATGTCACTACCCCCATCTGTCCCAGCACTCCAAATGGAGTGCTCTCTACTAAACTTCTACTGCTCTCTACTGAACTTCACCTCAGAAAAAAGTATGTATAGTTGTGGGGAAGAGAAAAAAAAAAAAGAAAAAAGAAAAGGTGCCTTTTCTCTACAATTGTGATTTACATAAAAAATTATGGTCCTTTCTCTGAGCTCAAAAAAAATAAGTAAAATACACAGGAGTTCCAATATTTTCTCTGGTTTTGATCAAATAAAAGCTAATATGCTATATCGCACTTTGTATCAGGGAATTGTTCATATAAGAGAACTCTTGGATGTTTTCCCTAAGGAGTTTAAATTCATATTTTTTCAAGTTTTATTTGAATAATTTAGATATTTCACAAAATCTTTTTTAAAGGAAAAACACATGCAAATTCATAATTGTCATAATTTAACCCCAGCTGACAACTAAATGCCACTCAACTCACTCCCCTGCCCCTCCAGCAGAATAGGGAAGAAAATCAGAAAAAGGTAAAACACATGGGTTGAGAGGAAAACAGTTTAATAATTGTAAAAATGTAAATTATAGGAATAACAATAAAGATAACAATAATAATATAATTGTAATGAAAAGGAGAGGGAGAGAGAGAGAGAAATAAACCCCAAGAAACTAGTGATGCACAATACAGTTGTTCATCACCTGCCAATTGATGCCCACTCTGTTCCCAGGCAGAATTGGCCCCTCAGAGACAACTGTCCCCAATTTATATACTGAGCATGATGCATTTTGGTATGAAATATCCCTTTGGCCAGTTCTGGTCAGCTGCTCTGGGCATGTTCCCTGGGTTCTATGCGTCTGCTTGCTGACAGAGAATAGGAAAGTGAAAAGTCCTTGATTTAGAGTAAAGGGCTACTTAACAACTAAAACATCAGTGTAATATTAATGTTATTCTCATACAAAGTTCAAAATGTGTGCACTGTATCAGCTACTAAGAAGAAAATTAACTCCATTCCAGCTGAAACTCATACTAATTTAGCCCATTTTTATTATTTGATCAATTTTTATTTTTCCTGAGGAAATTTACCTTATCTCTTCAACAACTCATTGAAATTGCTCTAAGAGTTTCCAACTCATATTTGAAGAAGAAAGGGCATGACCCAAAGGGAACTTGTATGTTTGTTATATGTAGTGTGTACTTGAGTCACTAAATATAATCAGTATGATATACTGTGTTTCTACATTTAAGCTGGTTGAAATGAGACCAAAATAAAAATTAAAGTTGGGAAGCAATATAGTCTGTTGTTTTATTTTATGAGAAGTTTTAGTAAGTTACTCAGTTAGAGAAGATTATGTGTGCTTTTCCTTATTTATTTAATTAGGGGCACCCAACAGGCCAACATATGCAATTTAATGGTGCAATTTACAGAAGTTACAAAAAGCAGAATCCCTGCTGAAAGTTTAAAGAGGGAGTGTACCTATTTTCTGCTTCTATTACTTCATATAATGGCTTCCCAGATGATGCAGAATGGCAAGCAAACAAAATGCTGATGATGCATGACTTACACCAACTGCTTGTGAATTGAAAGCAGATGTGGCCAGTGGGAGGCTGACCATCTCTAATACAAGTTACAATATAAGTAACTGAAAAAAATCCCGTAACAAAATCTGCCAGTGGTGTTCAAGAATATATGTCATAGTTAACATCTGTCTCCTTTTACGAGGGCAGAAAAAATGACAGTCACCACAATAACAAAAAGGAAGCTGTATCAAACACAGTGTAATGAAATATAAATTATAAATATAATGTAAATAGATAAAACACAGTGACATGTGTGTTGCTATGTGTCTAACAGATTTTACTGGATTTTCAGCTTTACAACAAACACCAGCAGTATTCAAACCTGAACACCTGCAAGCATCATTGTCATCACACGAATAAATAAATCTCTTTTGTACAGAAAAAAATCTGTGTTAAAAATGGAGCACATGATACACACCCATTGTTTGCAACTATACTGTCGATTATACTTATGTGCTCCAACGAGATTTGACTCCCCTAGCACAAATTCCTGAGTCAGTACACTAAGCATTACCTATATTTTCACTAAAAATTTCTCCATTTTCAACTACTCTTTATCATAGTTCTCTGATTATTTGCATGTCTTTACCTTCCCAGGTGCACTGTATTTCTCTCTTATTGATCCCTTCACAAATAAATGTTAGTTACCAGTCTTTGGGGTTTTATCATAGCAAAACCTTCTCTAAAAGCATGATACTCTAAGGGATATTCATAGCTTTTATCTCACCAATTCTTTTTGATATCTAAACAAAACAACCTCCTTTCTAACCTCAATTTAATAGACTTCTTTATTAAAGATCAATGCTAAATACCCTTAATTAATGTCAAAGCTCTAGTGGTGTTTTCAGGCTGTACCTGATCCAAGTTTATATTCAGTATACTACAGTGAAGGTTATTGGTCTTCTGAGACTATTTTACTAGAGCCATGTTAAATCACTTCTACAAACTGTGACAATATTTAACTTACTCTGCTCACATTATTTTTCAAGCTCTCAATAAGTTTTTGGATATACTTCTAACACTTGCCTATTTTTTTTCCTGCTCTCTTCAAATTAAATCTTCATTTGGCTTGGGCATTTTGGCAGCTTTCAGAGAGTGAGACCATTCATCCTGGCTTGATCCTCATTCCAACTCCATGTTTTTTTCTCTTCCTGTGAAATTTATGTCTTTTTTTCTGGAATATGGAACTTTTCTTCCTTTCCTAATACCAGAGTTAAAAATTTATATGAATTTTAGCATCAGCAGATTCACATTTCAATCAATTACTTTTTACAAACTCTTGAAATCAATCTTGTCCTATCACTGTTATTCATTGGTATCTTTCCCAGGGACTTTAGTGAAGAAATTACATCAATATCACTCATGAGTTTTCAGTATTACTTACAAGCAACAACCATTTGGTACATGGAAGAAAAAAAATATATTTTCAAAGCTAAGAAAGAGACTGAAGAGAAAATGCATAAGAAGTACTTGAAATATGCAAAGAGAGAAATATTTTAGGAGAAAATTTTTGTCTGTCAGGATTAAAGAACTTGGTAGAAATGCACCTGTTTTTCAGTGTTCCTTATAGTATATTTAGACTCCTGATGGAGGATCAGATAACAGTTCTGGTCACTTTATCTTCTAAGTTTTAGGACCAGTATATATCATTATTGCTTTCTCAGCCTGCCTACACTGAAGGCAGACTAAAGTCTGCTTTACTTCTCCTTCTTTCTGATTTGGTTTCTCAAGTCTGAGTAAACTCGTCAATGAATGGATCTACTCAAAAAACTCAGAAGAAATAAAATGTTCTCTCTGCACCTGGAGAAGGAGCAGATGCTGTCAGAAGTGGTTTAGCACTTCAACAGACTGCTTCTGTCTGCATACCCAGTGACTTTTGCTAGTTCAGTAGTCTGATTTCCTTGAAGCTTTGGCAGCAAATATGTTCTACTTCATACTTTTATCTTTTAAATGAAATATAATACACTCTAATGAGTTTAGGCCTGACTGTCATAGGAATAATCTCAAATTAAAGGCTTTTAGTGCGTGAAATAATTACAACCAGCAATTTAAATAAACAACTCTGGATCTGTTTTATTACATCATTGCATTAAAAAAAAGATACTTTTTTTGAGATTCCTTAGGACTACTTTTTTCAGGTATTGAGCTCTGCATGACACAATGGCCTTTTCTCTGCTAATCAAGGTCATCCTTGTCTTTCCACATAAATTATTGCCTTTAATTTCTTCTTGGAGAGGTAGACTATCCTCACCTTCTAGAGCACAGGAGGGTTGAATGACAGGATTAGGAGTGGACTTTCACTCCTTCCCAAGAAGAGACAGGGCTATTTAGTCTCATAAAATACATTGCTTCACATTTCCATGTTGAATTTTTTTGCTTCTTTTAAAAGCTTGTGTGTCTATCTGACAGAGTGCTGGAAGAACTTTTTAATTTTTATTCAGTGCCATGATGGTTCAAATAGATGAGCCAATACATCTGCTTAGTCCCGTATATTGTAACTGAAACCTTTGTACCATACACCTTTGTTCAGAGTACGCATGATCTGAATCCTTACAACACCTTGCTCAAGGTACTTCAGTATCTAATCCTCATTGTTCTCACTAAGATTTATAGTTTAGGGCCTCAATTTTGTGCCAACATTTCCAAACCCTGATCGTGCAGCAACAAGGTTAAGAAGTTCTTCATCAGTGAGCTGAGGGTAGAATTCAATATGAGATATGACTGTAATTAATCATTAGGAAAACATTATTATAGGTTCACCATAACATACTTATGCAAGGTGTCAGAAAATGGAAAATTTGTGCCTAGTCTTCTTAATTTCAGTATTCAAAGTAATAAATTTTTCAGCATTTTTTATGAGTTTTTGCATATTATGGATGCATTAATTACCTTTGTTAATTCAGAGTAATTAGCAATCCTAATTTTTGCTCATGTTATGAAAACAAGTTAGTTAATCAAAATATCTAAATAAGGGGAGATATTGTGCAGTACAGAAGTGCTCATCACTTGGGAAACGAGATCTGTTTGAAAAGGTCTTCAGAATTCAGTTAAGTAATAAATTGCTTCAAGCTTGGGGTTATTTTTCTACTTTTTTATCTAATTATGCTTTATCTGTAAACAAACTTCTTCCCAATACCTTTTTGTACTGACAAAAAAAAGCCCTCCAGAAACCAAAGCTGCTTATCTCCATCACTGTGGTTTATGCACTTATCTTCATCTTACAGAAATGTGTGATGTGCTCCCTTTCCCACTGGTGCCTCTGTGAATTACAATTGGATGTTTATGTTGCCAGTCCATAACGGGTGGATTAAATGTCTCTAAAATTTCTGCTGTTTCTGGTATTTGGGGTGTGTACATTAATATGTGTGTGACCATACTAACTCATATAAATGTTAGTTACTGACACAGTCATACACTATCAATTGATATTCATAAATACTGATCATACTTATCAGCTTGGTTTCCAACAGTCTTTCTGATCTTTTGCCTAGAATTCTTTAAAAAGTCCTAAATATGCATTTTTATATTTACAAGCCATGCAATGAATATATTTTATGAAAATTTACGCCTTTATATATTTGTTTATCATACTTTTTCAAGAGTGAACTTATAGTCTTGAATATGCCTACTGTTGATTTACAAGCTGATGATGCGTGTGGACAGCTGGACATTGTCCTGTAACATGATGTGTAAGGTCCATCTTTGAAACAGCCATTTTGAAAAAAATTGCTTTTCTGCTAAGATAAAGAAATAAGTTAATATATTAAAAAAATTAATTTTTAAGCTTAATTTCATGCAGTGGACTGTGATATATCTACTTAAATCTGAAATTCAGATACAGCAGAAATTACCATTGTTGCCTTGCTTTTACAGAGGAAAAGATGGTCGCACAAAGGCAATAGAATTTAATTTTTAATAAAGGCTTGCTTTTACACTGTTTTTTGTTTTACAGCCCAAACAGAAAAATATAAGGGAGTTTATAATCAGAATCACAGAATTGTTTGGGTTAGAAGGGACTTCAAAGGTCATCTAGTCCTAGGGAAGCCCGGCCATGGGAACAGATACCACCCACTACATTAGGTAGCTCAGGGCCCCATCCAACCTGGTCTTGAATTGTCATGGTTGCTATTACACTTATAGGAAGATTTCCCTGTCTACTGCTGAGAAGTTATTAAAAGAGTAAAAGTTCAAACTCACAAATATTTAATAGTGTGTTTTGTATTCCAGGTGTAATTGAGTTAGCTGAATAACACTGCATGCTGCAATTCAGTGAGACTGTATTTTATAAACCCTATAAATAATTTAAGAATGAATATTGGAGTTTGAAAGGAGAGTGGATTTTTGACTAGTATAGGTCCTGCAGGTGATATGTGTGGATATCCAGTGCATTACAAAATGTCTGAAAAATAAGCTTATTAATAAGTAATGTCTTCAGAAAGACTTGTGTATTTTAATTATTTTTTCTGCATTCTACTACTAAGATGGTAGGCTGAGGTGACTTGAAGGATTTTTCAGAGTATATTAATTTGGCAAAAAGAAAACTATATATATAAAGCTTTACAATGACTTGTAGCCTGTAATAATTTTCTCTCAGAGACCTGAATGAGACAACACTCTGAGGAACAGCTTATAAGAAACTAGACAGTTTTTTTTTTCACTTTCCTACTCCCTCCTCATACTCCATACATCATTGTCTACAAAAAAAAAAATTGACAATACATGTGTTTTAAGAAAGTGTTTGATCGTCTTTGGATAAAGATGGATCATGAATGAGTTAAATTCTAGGAAAAAACATTTTTGGCTTCCATTTTCTGCTTCTAAAGAGCTGCAGTTCCATTGTTGTGAGTCCATAGGTAATTGTTAATTAATCATTTCAGAGTATTAAATTAATTTTAAATGAGAGCAGATGGGTAGCGTTAGATTCCTTGGAAAGTAATGAAGTATGTTGGGGTTTTCATAGTTTCTGTGGTGCTTAAGAGGTTTTGTTGTTTGTGGTTTTTTTCTGTCATTATGGAATTTGGTTTTTTGGGGAGTGGATTTTTTGGGTTTGGGGTTTTTATCGTTTGTTTTAGTTGTTGACATGCATGACACCACTGATAATAATGCCATAATTTACATGACAACTCTTATCCTAGTAACATTTTGTAAAAAATTTCCCTGATGAATCATGCCTGAATATTTGTGGTAACAATTCAGGGATACCTGGTTGTGTTCCAGAGTATTCAGTGAGAACGTGGGTTTTTTTTAAGGTAGAATTGTAATTGCTGCACACATTCTTGCAATTAATTTATTTCAATTATGGACAAAAATTAAAATCTTTTGTTCTTTTAAAGTTATGAAGTTGGGGGGGGAAGTTATGAAGTTGGGGGGGGGTGTGTGGGGGAGTGTTATTTGGTTAGTTCGGGGTTTTTTATTTTTGTTGTTGTTTTAGGGTTTTTTTGTTAACAAATGTTAAGGAGGGTTTCCTGCTTTCTTTATTCTGCAAAAATCCTCATGAATATGAAAAATGATTGTAAACATATTCCTAGATTGAGATTGACTCAGCACATGAATTTATATAAATCTGAGCATATGATTAGTTCAAAAGGAATAAGAGATACTGTTCATCAAGCTACCATTATGAATTTTTAAAAGCAACAATACTATTTGTACCATAAAAAAATATTTTGTCTGTTAATATTAGATATTTGGTATAATTTCATGTGTCACAAAAGGTGTACGAATTAGATCAGAAACTTTGATATCCCTTAGGTTCAGATTCCTTAATTTAAAATCTGTTTGCTTTTCTTATTAAAATCTCGTGTCCAGCACATAGTACTACATATCAGAAATACTGTGACTCCAATACACAGTTTTGTAGAAGATTGCTGATTAACAGGAACAAAGAAATATGATGTGACTGCTGTTTTAGAAAGACAAAACTAAGCACTGCATATTGCATGTTGGAAAAAAAAAACAAACAAACAAGCAAACCAAACCAAAATAAAAACATGCAAAACCATTTTGAATAAAGTTCCAGATATTGAAAATTCAAATTCTTGATCTCTGACTCACTCAGTACTGTCAAGATTTAAAGGTTATGCCCCCTTATTTTTAATGCTGCATCAGCTAGAACTCTTATTGCACTAAAAGTGGAGATGAAGTATGCAGTTGCTGTCTCTATCTCTTGAAAATGATGCCACTAAGTTGGATGTGGTAATGTTCTGAGTAAAAATCTACACAAAATGCTAATCCTGACACATCTTCAATATACCTGTTCTCTTTCCAGGTAATAAACTGTATTATTTTATATTCTTTGAACTACCACAGAAACCAACATAGAAATAAAGGCAGTACCTTTTCCTCTGTGTAATAAGAGCTATAAGCTTTGTAAAGTAAGATTATCTGACCTAGTTCTCTTTCTACCCAAATTCCAGACTCAGAGCCTCTTCATTTCTTCTCTGACAGTTTCAGGAAGGAGATATATTGTGTTTTCCCTCTCACAAGTCTGTAACTTCCTCTGTTTCTTCACTTGCAATCTACAACTGTATTGTCCATCCCAAGTATTACAAAGCCATTACATAATTTCCCAAGAGTGATTTATAGGTGCCTTCTGTTAAAGTGCAAGGCTTCAGGTAGAGAAGCAGTGTACTTAAATCTTCTTGGAAGTTAATCTGGATCTTTTTCAAAGACAAAAATCTTAGAATCATTCCCAATAATTGTTAAAAAGCCAGTCAAGCCATTCTAAAAATCTGACCACAGCATAGCTCTTTGTAGGACCATGAGCTGAAGTACTGGAAGAAGTTTACTTCTGCAAAGCAGCAGCTTTCTGCAAGAGTAACTGTGGCAGTTTACATTACATGCAGACTGGGACACATTTTATTTTAAATGGTTTCTGCACATTCCCACAAGACAACAGGAAACATCATTTTAATGACAGCAAGTATTTTAATCTACAGTTTAGCTTAAATGGTGAATAATTTTCAAATACCTTAAACTGAGATTTCAAGTTTACTGATGTTGTTTAAGAAGTAAAACAATGCAGGTTTTTGTCAGAAATAATGGAATAAAAAAGAAAAAGCTCAAAATTACAAGTGTCACATAAACCATTGTGTCACCAAAATGTGAGGCCCTGATGGCCCAGATTTGTAAATGCAGCTGGAAGTTTCCTTCTGAGCTTGTTTAATTCCTTTCCTCTAAAAAATTTTTACTATACCTTTCTCATCAGCAAATGGCCTGACAATTTTTTTCTAAATTGTTGATAAAGTAATGACACTTTCTGAAGGATCCTTGAAGTGTGTAAATAGTGTCATTGTTAGCCTTTTTTTATTACCTAAATGAATCATTCATTAATTTTTCTGCAGTTTATATTTCTTGTTATATGGATGTGAAGAATTATTATTTTTATGTCCATTATATATTATATATTTGGCTATTACATTTTTCCCTGAACTATGTAATCATTTACACTCTATTCCTGTAGAAAAGTAAATTCATTATTGAACAAAATATATTTATTTTAATGACTTATTCCAATGTTTTTAATAGTCCAGACAAAATTACAAAACTATTCCACTGAAGATATTTATAACTATCTTTAATATTTCCATGTTTATTTATATTTTTATTTATATTTTACATTCAAAAAAAGAAAAAACCTTTGAGCTTGGCTGCCAGTGTCATCATAAACACAGCTTCCGTTGAAAATACATATGATTTGTACGGCAAATAAAGCTAGAAATTGAATTATATTTCCCACATATAAAATCCTGGCAACAAAATAATTATCACACGCAGCCTCTCAATTCCCAGACAAAACCGTGGTCATCTTCAGGAAAAAAATCACTGACCCTTGACTCTACACATGTGTAAGTGCTTAATCAGTTTAAACTTTTTGATCCATCAGAGAAAATAGAATTTCAGCGTACTAGGAACTGGCCTGGTATAAATCTTTTTACCTGAAAATTGTTATTATTTAATAGGCTTACAAAGCAATCAAAATCAACAAACATCAGCATTAAGAGACTATATCATTCATCCCAAAAAATCTAATCTCCTTTGGTAGAAAGCAAATTGTTAAGACTTGCTTTATTCCCAGGTCTCACCTCTGTATTTTCCTTTCCTTCTATCTCTACTTAATTTCTTCCACACCATTTACCAGACTCTCATGCTCCTCAAGCATCCTGTCTGCATTTCTACTTTGATTCTGCTTTAACATAAGTGAGTGTGAAGGTCAGGTGTTGGGGAATGGATGGCATGCTAGCACTTTTCAGAAGGGAGCATTCCTTTAGAAACCCTGTGGTTTGGTCCTGTGGTCTGACTGCCCATTTTTTGTTGGAATACTTTACATGTATTCCTGGAGCATGTCTTGCTCAACTACATACATACAGATGGGCATGCACACACATATATATTTAGAGAGATGGATAGACAGATATAAGCTAGAGGTACTGTTAAGTAGCCTTTATACTCATTTATCTTTACAAAGACTGCTACCTTTTTCCATTGTTCAATTTCCTTAATTTTTTATGCTTCAGTTTTTTTTAACAATTGCTAAATATCTTTTCTTTTATATATATATGCATGTTTATAAACTCTAAAAAAGGTTACATCTTCTGGGTGTACAAAGGTAACAAGAGTGACAAGAAAATGTCAATCTCCTTTTTGTTTATAAAGGCTAAGGTGGAAAAACATGGGATTTTTTTCCCCTGAAGTAAGAGTTGAATGTTTCTGAAAAGGCTTTCAAAAATACCTTCCACAAAAACTACATTAATAATTGTGAAAATTCAAAATTTATTTATTTATTTGATTACTTGTGGTAACCAAGAGCATTAATATTCAGGGAATTAGCAAAAGTTAAACCAATTTAAAGGAATTCTAAAAGTCCTAAATGGCTTATTCATGTCTAAATACTCTATACATGCCACTTTCTCCCTTCACTAAAATATTGTAAAATACATAGAAAAATCGGTACTTTTTCACACCACTGTTATTCATGGTTATCTTTTTAACTATTTTCACCACAATATTTCCAGAGTGTACAATCACCTGTTATTTAAACAGTAATATTTTAGTTGATATTTTTTACACTTTCTTCTTAACAGGCAATTTATTTTATGCTTTTCAGTTCATATTGCAAAAGGAATACATTTTGATACTGCCATTTTTCTATGTCGAGGATTCTCAAGCATATTCTTACTTGCCTTTTGTCATTTGCCATAAAAGTTTCATTTCTACAATTTAAAAAAAAAGTTATTGATTATTGTTAAAAAAAAATTGGTTAAGACATTAATCTCTGATTTGACTCCTGAATACCCTTGATCATAAGGTTTAAACCCATTTCATTGGAAAAAGGTCAGACTGACTGCTTTGATCCATTCAAATTTTATGCAGCTATTGCATTTCAATTCTGTGTAGAAGACATTAATTCTCAGGTTTGAGTGGAGCTGTCATGCTTTATAATTCTAATCTTTGTTAAATATTTCATACTTCTGCTTTTGCAAAATTATTTTTTCAGCAGTCTTGTACAAAATGACTATACTCATATTTCTTCAAAAGTTTCCAGAAAGATTGTCAGTAATGAATGTCTTTTCCATTGTTGTCCATCTCCAAAGTCAGAATAACACCCTCAGCAAATTTGTGGACAACATCAAGCAGTGTGGTCCAATCAACACCCTGGAGAAAAGGGATGTCATCCAGACATCATCTCAACCTTGATAGGCTTGCGAGGCAGGTCTGTGCAAGCCTCATGAGATTCAACAAAATGAAGTACAGGGTCCTACACCTGCATTGTGGCAATCCTAGACATACCTACAGGTTGGGAAGACCACTGACTCAGAGCAGCTCTCTGGAGAAGTAAGTGGGGGTGATGGTTGATGAAAACTATGTGCCAACAGTGTGCACTCATGGCCAGCAGTTTGAAGGAGGTGATCTGTTCTGTTCTTGTGAGACCCCACCTGGAGTACTGTGCACAGTTGTGCCCCCAACATCTTGGAACTGTTGGAGCAAGTCCAGAGCAGAGCCACGAAGATGATAAGAGGACTGGAGCACCTCCTCTATGAAAATAGGCTGAGAAAGTCGGGGCTGTTCAACCTGGAGAAGAGAAGGTTGAATGGAGACCTCATAGCAGCATTCCAGTATCAGAAGGGGGCCTGCTGGGAAGCCAGAGAGAGGGACTCTCGGTCAGGAACTACAGTGATAGGACAAGGAGTAATGGGTACAAATTGAAAGGTTAGATATTAGGAAGAATTTTTTTACTGTGATGGTGGTGAGATACTGGAACATGTTGACCAGGGAAGTTGTGGATGCCCTAACCCTGGCAGTGTTCAGTCCCAAGTGGGATAAGTCCTTGAGCAACCTGATGTAGTGGAAGGTGTGCCTCCCCAGGGTAGAGTAGGTTAGGACTAGATGATGTTTAAGGTCCATTCCAGGCCTTAACATTCTATGATTTTATGATTCTGCTTTTGTTTTAATATGTCTCTTTGTATCAATACTTTTTTTCCCCTCCTGCCATAACCTTCATAAATTCCCATTCAATTTTATGATAGAAGCAATGTTGAATTTGGGTAGGTCTAAGGCAAAATCTTTCCATTGTCTGTGATAAGTCTCCAAAATGTCTTTAGAATATTTATTTTTTTATTTTAATTTCAGGAGTTAAACACAGACTATACAAAAAACCTCGGTGAGACATGATTGCAAACCACAGTAGTGTTATGACAAAGGGCTACTCAATGTTATTTTGTATACTGCTTACAGAAAAGAAGATGACAATAATATCTAATCCTATATGGGCAATGTCTGATTCATATAGAATCGCCTCAAAATAATTTATAATAACTATTCCATATATATCTCATCTTACATACTCCAAACTGTCTCTATTCATCTGGCTGGTCAATATGTTCTGCTACACCATCTGGGAACTTGTCATTTCAGATCTTGACTTGTGTTTTTAAATGTTGCATACAGAAGTTACAAATAGCATTATATAATACCTTAAATTATTGCTAACCTATTCTAGTCCTCCAAAATAGATATTAAATTAGTGATTCACAGTTCCTGAAGATTTTTTTTTATTTTATTTCTCTCTCCATTTTATTATTATGTATGTTATAGAAATGTGTTTGTGAGAAGTCAGTCATTACTCACTGACACTTTCTACACGGCCATAGCTGGCTCTTTTTTAAGAGCATTACCTGTATATTTTTGTAATCCAGAAATGCAGTTATTTTTTTCAATACTGTGTCCTAAATACAAAAGACCAAGCCTAACCTTAAAATACTATCTTGTTACATTTTCTGAGAACCTTATCAGAATAAAGTTTATAACAAACCTTATTTACTGTGAGGAAACAGAACCTATCTAAGTTTTTAGAAGTATTGTGACCAGTAAAAACTGCATGTCTTAGGCTCCATTTTTTCTTAATGTATTTTTGGTATGTGACATCACTGATAACAAAATGTCACCAATGAAGATTTTTTTCCCTGATTTACAGTATTATAAAGTTTAGGATATATGAATCCATTATCACTCAATGTTGTATCAATTACTTATTAGAATTCTTTGTTTTGTGCATTTTTGCATCTGTTTTTTCAAGAGTTTTGAAAGATTGGAGAGCTTCAAGCCAGCAATGCTATAGAAGTTTAACTTTTCTTTTTATCTTGCTAACCAAAAAATAAATATATCAACATGTCCTTCAAAATGTATATGGATGATTGAAAACTGATGAGAATAAGCAATGTAGAGTTCATACCATATAATCCTTACTTTTTTGATCCGAGTGCTTTCCTTGATGGCCAAAAATAATGCTGTGAGGAGTGTGATCAGTAAGGTTTGTGGCAAATAGTTTTTAAAGAAGCTGTGAAAAATGGAAACACAAAAGTGAGTTCTCAAAACAGATATTAACCACAAAAATTAAAGTGGATACATTATTAAGGACAGAAAAGCAGTTTGTTTTGCTTTGCTTTGCTTTGCTTTGTTTTCTCAGTTTATCTACTGTTGACTAACATAGAACAGAAAACAAAATGTGTCTCTTAGATTGTTAAAGCTAAAAGGCTGTTTCAGTATCATATACTAAGGACAAACCCTGAGAAAAGCAAATCTGCCTTGTTGGTAGCAAAACTAAAACCTACTTTCCTTGTTGAGATTCCCTGAGTGACTTTGAATCTGGGCTATAGGCTGGATGGGCGCATAACATCTAAGGTACAACAACTGATTAAACTTCTGTGGTTTTGATGTCTGTAATGATGCTCTACTCTGCAGGCTGTCTGGTGTTCAATGTGGTTTGAGATAATGCTTAACCTTTATTTCTGTGAATACAGAGTAAAAGGTCACTCTATTTAATCAACTCCCTTATGATATAAATGAATACAACACATATTTAATTTTCTTTATTTCTGTAAAATCTGATCAAATTCACTATGTTCAAAATTTAAATAAGAATAAAAGTGTTAGAAGTATAAATTTATTTTATTATAAAATATGAAAGTAAATGCAGTAACAAATGAAGAACAATTTTCCTTCCTGCCAATATCAGTTGATTCAAGCAATTTATAGTTAGGGTGACAACTAGTGTGAAATCAAAACAATGTTTTAGGAATAAAGTAATCTTAAAAGAAAGAAGATATTTTATTGTGGAAAGGTGAAGTTTCAGGGGGTTTTTTCACCAAGACTGGTTTACTACTATAAGTGTTTTTATACCAGTGTATGGGAACTTTTTACATGTCTCCTTTTTGCACTTACCAGCAGAATACAGCAAAATACTCGTGGTAGTATTTTAGAAATTTTTTTTAGTTTTCTCTCTTGCTATAATCACTTGATACTTTATTTGTTATTAACTTATAATTAATGTTGCAAGTTTAGATATTTCTTTGTCACAGAGCCATTTTTTTCTTTTTTTCTTTTTTTTTTTTTTTTAATCCTTAGATTTTCATAGAATCTCACAGAATCACAGCATGATTGAAGTTGGAAGGGACCTCTGATGTCATTTAGTCTAACCCACCTCATCATGCAGGGCCAACCAGAGTCAGTTATCCAGGACCATGTTCAGATAACTTTTGAATGACTCCAAAGATGGAGATTCCATACCTTCCCTGGACAATCTGTGCTGATGTTATCATTGACAGTAAGCATTTCCTGATTTATATGGGACATTTGTGCCTGTTGCCCCTTGTACTGTGATTGAGCATCATTGAAAAGAACCTGGCCTCTTCCTCTTTCTCCCTTACCTCAGGTATTTCTATACGTTGGTGAGTTCCCTACTAAGCCTTCTCTAGGCTAAACTGTCCCAGATCAGAGTATATCTTGCTTTCACGCTGGGCTATATGAACACTTCTGACAAGTGTTCAAGAACTAAACTGTAATCTGCCTCTGTTCAGCTGGCTGTAGTGATTCCATCTATAATATCATCAGCACTATTAACTTTCCACCAGTAATACAAAGAAACTTAAATACGTATGGAAATGTCACTATACATAGTTTTGATCCAAGACAAGACTTTTTCATCACCTTTTATCAAAATGAGCCAATGCCCCTGCAATGTTATGTACCAAGCCGTGCTTGCATACAAAAGTTGCTAAAATCAATAAGTGTAATGTAACATAATCCTACATCTGTTAGAAACAAATTGAGATCTGATAAGAGCTTCACACTTAAGACTAGGGATATAAATGTAGCTGTTTTGTGCAGCTGGTATTGTTAGTTTTTCTTGCTTTTCATTCTTATAAGTAGAAAAAAATCATTCTAGAGAAAAAGGTAAATATTAAATGGAATACAGGAATTTTCAATTACTGCTTTTACAAAGGAATTAAAGGATGCAATGCTTGTGTTTTAGTCCTCTTTCAGAGTGTAAGGTATGCAGCGAGTCAGAAAATTAGTCTTTGTGATGAAATCTGAATATACCTCTTGCCTTCTCACTATAGAATGTTTATAGATAAAAACTATGCATTTTCATCAGACAGGTATGAATTATCTATATACAAAGTGTATACATAAACTATAACCCTGAAGCATTTTGATTCCTACATAATATTTCACCTTTTCTGTATTTTATTCTTTCCTCTTCTGATTTCAAGGAAATGGAAATCATAGAGTCATAGAATGGCCTAGGTAGGAAGGGACCTTAAACATCATCTAGTTCCAACCCTCCCTGCCATGGACAGGGACACCTTTCGCTAGACCATGTTGTTCAGAGACCCATTCAACCTGTCCTTGAACTTTTCTAGGAGTGTGGCATACTCAGCTTCTCTGGGCAGCCTGTTCCAGTTCCTCATCAGCCTCACAGTGAAGAATTTTTTCCTGATATCTGATCTAAATATATTCTCTTTCAGTTTTAAGGAATTCCCCCATGACATTGTAAATAGTCTATCTCCATCTTTCTTTTAGTCTCCCTTCAGGTACTAGAAGGCTGAAACTAGCTCACCCCTAAGCCTTCTCTTCTCCATGCTGAACTAACCCAATTCTCTCAGCCTTTCCTCATAGAAGAGGTCCTCCATCCCTCTGATCAACTTAGTGGCTCTCCTCTAGACTCGCTCCAACAGGTCAATGTCCTTCATGTGTTGAGGACCTCAGAGCTGAGTACAGCACTCCAGTTGGAGTTGCACAAGAGCAGAGTACAGGGGTAGAATCACCTCCCTCAACCTGCTAGCCCCACATATTTTGAAGCAGCCCTGGACAAGATTGGCCTTCTGGGCTGCAAGTGCACATTGACAGCTCATGTCCAGCCTCTCATCTACCAGCACTCTCAAGTCCTTCTCAACAAGGCTGCTCTCAATAATTTCGTCCCCCAGCCTGTACTGATACTGGGAGCTGCCCTGACGTAGGTGAAGCACCTTACACTTGGTCTTGTTCAGTTGCATGAGATTCCCATGGGCCCACTTCTTGAGCTTGTCTAGGTCCCTCTGAAGGGCATTCTGTCCTTCAGGTGTGTCAGCTGCATCACTCAACTTAGTGTCATCTGCAAATTTACTGAGAATGCACTCCATCCCTTTGTCTATATCATTATTTAAAAGAGTAAGTAACACTGGTCCCAGTACAGACTCTTGAGAGAATAGGATATTGTGGAGGACCAATTCAAAGTCTTTACAGAAGTCCAGATAAATGATATCTGTAACCTTTCCCTTGTTCACTGATGTAGTCAATCCATCATCAAGGTTCTTTCTAGCTAAAGGGAGTGAGAGTGGAAAGTCGATATGTTTTGTAAGGCTATGTACTGGTTTTGTCTGGTATTTTCTTCTTAATTTGCTTTCCAGGAGATAGCTAAACATTTGTCTGCCAAAGGGAAACAGCGAATGAGTTCCATGATTTCCTTTGCTTCTGTGTTCATCTATCACTTTACCTATTAAATTGTCTCTGTATCAACCCCTTATTTTCTTATTTTTACCCTTCTAAATCTTTATCCCATCCTGCTGTGAGAAAATGAGTGAGTGGCTGTGTGAGACTGAGCTGCCTATGAAGATTAAAACACAACAGGCGATTAAAACTACAGGCATAGCAAGCCAGAATTTAGTAGGTGGCCTAAAAACTCAATGATAATTTGTACTTTTAGAACTTCAAGTGAGTAGTGAGGTTAACCCACCAGTTTCATTTCAATTGGACACTCAGTTCAAATTACAGCAAATTTTTTAACTTCAAGTACTCTGACAAGATTTTGACCTTTGCTATGGTGCAAGAGAGCACATTACTACTGCAATTCCAAGTTTAAAATTGCCTTTAATATTTACCATCTTCACAGCCTAAGAATTAAGGGGTTTTATTTGATATTATATAAATGATTACATTTCCATTGTACACATCTTTGGGAAATGGTGTTTATACAAAGATATTGGAGAGATTAATAAATCCTCGTGTATTTGAATTAAAAATGGTTGAGTTGCTAGCCAATATATCAGAGTTTATAAAACTACAAAAATTAATGGCAAAAAAATCCCTATGTATTCACCTAGCACAGTCTGTTCTCTGACTGAGATGAGTTCTGTGTAGCATCATTTTACTGAGGGTCAAATTATGGTCATGGTATTTCCCTTGTGTGTTTTCTTCACAGTCTAATCAATTTAATCATTCAGAACAATGTATGAATATTTCACCCCTAAACTATTTCCCCCATGTTTTTGTTTGGAATGTTAATTCAGTATTTACCTTAAATAATTCTTTAGTATTTCATTATTCACTTTGTTGCTTCTAAGCATATCTTTTTGAATATGTCAGCTGAAAGAAAAAGAAACCCACTCTTTCTTTTTTATTTTTCCTTTTTCTTTTTGTTTTGTTTTGTTGTTTTTTTTTTCCTGTAATGCAGGACAAAATCTTATTTTCAAATCTAAAACTTCTCCCACATGGAATAACTTAGATCAACTAAGACAAATACTTTTTGGCTACTATTTGTCCATCAGTTTGGCTTCAGCAGAAACCAAAACATTGACTTGTAGCATGTTTTCCATGCCTTGAGGCCAAACTAAACAGCCACTAGTTTTAAAGTTTTTTTTTTCTCTTGTATATTTCCACAAATATTCTTCCCTGAGTCCATTAACACCTGGAGGTGTCTCATTACCTTTGAAAAGTGCTTGAAAAAATTCATTTAGAAAGCAGATTTTGTGGACTTATCACAAGTAATCAATTCTCACTATTTTCCTAAGATTATTCTCTCTATCGACATTTAAAGCAATATTATTCAAATTAATTTTAGAGAGAAGGGCATAAAGATTTGCAAAATGTATCCTTTAAATAATGTATTTTATATTGAGCCTTTTATAAAGTTCAAAATGTTATGTTATCTATGAGAAATGAGTCAGTGAAATTAGATTATTTGGTTTCTTTATACGAAATGTAATTAAAAAAAGTGCAAATCAACAGAACTTATAGATGAAAATAAGTGACATGTTATCATTTAAAAAATGGAACCTTCTGCTTCTGAAATGTGATTTGGCTAAATGTAGTACTGTATCTTGTGAATTTTGCTCCATTTTTACTGCTTTTAAATCTAATAGCATTGATGTTACAAAGTTCTAGTGACCTTTATTTTTAATTTCATACTATTTTGATCTTGCTGTCTACATTATATTTATGAGGGGGTTGTTTGTTTTTGGTTTTGGGTTTTTTTTAGTTTTGTATGTTTGTGTTTTTTAATAAGTGTATCACTGGGGAAGAAAAGACAGAAGGATAGTTTAATGCTTCTAAAATCTGATTATGCCATATGATCTAAGATTTTATTCATAACCTCCAGTCTGTCTCCCCACCACTCTCTGTAAGTGAGCTATGCAGAGGAACAGACTTGAAAATTCAAGAACATTTTAGCTATTTGACCAGCTGTGATTATAACTCTTGAAACTTTGATCTTGGAGTTTGCTCAATTTTTTTGTTAAATGCAGACTGTAGTTTGCTAAGTTGTATTTCCCTGAAATAAACTACTTCTTTTAATTTTATGTATCTAGAACTCCTGTTCTATTTTCTTTTTATCATGGTCTTCCATTTCACCATGACTAGAACCAAAAATTGAGACCACAAGGAGTCATCTTTGAAATCCAGAATGCCGTCTGAACTAGAATTTTAAAAGAAAACTACCATAATATTAGTTACATTCAATACTAGTTTAAACATCCTGAAACTTCCTTCTCTGTGTTGTTATGCTCTTTCTTACCTTATAAGGATTCACTTCTTTTAAAAATTCATCACTACAAAATTTGAAAATTACAATCATATCTGGTAATTATTTCATGAACTCTAAAATTTCATCTGCTTTGCACAGACAGTTATATAGTTATTCATTTTTCTAGAAAAAAATTAATATATGGAGATTTTGAATTATTTGGGCCTGGTTTTTGTTGGCTTTTTTTCACAGACATGTTAAGTGGGAGGCATCTGACCAAATTTATCTGCACTGCTTTCATACACATCATAGTCATCATAGCTTAGTTTTATAGTTAGTGGAAGGAAATAGGCATTTCTAACACGAGTCAGCTAATGTAGATGTTTAAAATAGGTCAGATGAATTACATCATAAAATTCTTTATCTATTCATTATCTGTAAAGACTGGCAAGCACTGCTAGTTCAGATGTAGATGATTTAGATAAATTAGATGAATACTCTCCAAGAAATCTTTGAAACAAAAGAATCTAAATATGTGTGATTAACTGCTTCTATATCTAACCTTCATCCATGATCCCAGATGAAAATGTCAGTTTCCCAAAACTTATGTTTTGCAAGTGTTTTCTCATACAACTGGCTCATGTGCAAAATGACATTTCACCATTCTGTGTAAGAAGTTGTGAACTGATGATTTGGAAGAGAAATCAATTAGTAGTAGATGCAAGGAAACAGAGGCTAATTACCTAATTAGATGTATATACAGTTAATATACAGAACTATTATAAGCAGTCCTTACTATGCATCCTTACATTAAAGTCGGGGTATTCCCCCCTATTGCTTTGGGATAAATGTACTGGTTTATGTTTTATGCAGATAGAAAGATGGAGTAAAACGTGGATCCAAAGAATGCTCCTAAAACCACTTATTTTTAAATCATGGTTATATGTTTTCCTGTTGCCATCCAATATGTTACATAAGAACTTTCCACTTTCAGCCTTCAAATAGTATATGGACCACTGAAAATTAATCACTGGAGTGCTCTGCAAGTCTGTTTCCCCTGAAAAGAATACATGTTATGTGCATAATTGTGCTATATAGTAGATAAGAATGGACTGAATTCCTGCAAAAATATGAACTTCACTTCTGTGGACTTGGAGAAAATTACTTCAAAGCAGCTTCTAGCAGAGAGCATCATGCTGCCAGTCATTAAAAATTTAACTTCAAGTGACTCATAGGTGCTGTGTATAAATGAATATTATTCTATAGAATTATTTGATCCATATTCCACAGAGGATGAATATAGGACATGAATAAGTCATTACCAATCCTAACATTTCTCTATGCTACATTCATAGATGCAATCCACCTGCTTCTTATCGACTTGTGCATCATTTATGTGTTATTTATTTTGATCACTTGGGGAGTTATAGCTTTATTACTGTATTCTTATTCTATATCTGAGAAATATGATGTGCCTTAATTTGAGAAAAAACCTATTTGTATATAGTTTTTATTTTGTGCTCCATACCTTTGTTAACCACAGTAAGGAATAACCCACTTAAGCAGAAAAATAAAGCAGTCTGGATTTGTTCTATAATAAATTGTATCATATTATACCCAGAAGCCAGAGTAAAAAGAGTTTGTTCAATAATAAGGTTGGTTCATTAAACATTAGAGTATTGTGTTTTCTCTCAGAGTTACATGCTGATTTCATATAAAGTAATCATGTTTGCTTCTGTAAATACATGTTCCTACAGGGATAGAATTAGCATTTTATATATGACTATCAATACTCAAACGGGGAGAAAATACTTCTTACCTTAAAAAGAAAATAATCTGTGTAGTTAAGTAAGTAAGTACCTGTGAATTACTAAATGATATTCTGAATTTCAGATGAAGAAGGGAAAATATTAGTGTCCTTTATATATGTCCTGTAACAGAATATCAGCTCAGTGTCCCATACAATTTGCACAACTTACACCATCATTTTTACAGTCAAGCTGCATAGCTTAAAAGTGTAATGACAAACAGTTCACTGATTTTGAAACCCACCTTCAGTTAGACTTTTTTATACCTCTTTATTATTTACAATTTCTATTTTTTTTTCATTCACTTTGAAACAAATTATGGTAATTGGATATGCATGGATAGAAGCACATTCACCTTCCAAGAATTAATCCAAGCCATCAAAGATTTATTTTTCCATATATCTGAGAAGTGCCAGTCTCGATATACGGGCTGGACATAGAAGCTTTTGAAATCCAGTGTTCTGTTCTTAGCTCACTGATTACCTCTAAAAATCAAATGCTTTTCTCAACATTTATTGAATGGCATTTCACACACAACGCATTTCAGCTTCTTCTTCTGGTCTGGCACATACTAGTCTGGCACTTTTTCTCTGTGAAGAACTGTTTTCATGATGCTCCTTGGAAAGTGCTTTAGAAGAAGATTGTAGTATATTTTGTTAAATTTTCTGAATAGTAGTTGCCAGATACGTCACAAACACCTTTTAGAATTACTGTATTAAATGAATGAGGTTCATAACAACTAGCTATACTAATTACACTACTTAGGAAAGGAAAAATACTAACACATATTTACTTGGCAGCAACTAGAGACATTTGAAGTTGCCCAGCAATGGAACTGTTAACTTCAATTTTTGTTAGAATTCAAAAACTTTTAAAAAAGTCTGTGAACTGCTAGTCCATATGCTGGTTTAAAACCAAAATATATAACTCATGTAAGGCAGCCTGGAGCATTTTTTGCCTCCTTCCTCTGCAGTAACAAGCCAGAAGTCCTCATCTCATGGGTTGAGCTCAGATTCTGATGTATTCTAGGCTCAGGGCAGAAGAAGCAGAAGAAAAGTTTCATGTACAGTTAGTTTTCCTATTCTGAACTTCATATAATCATTACTTATTCCAAAAGTTATGCAGACTGTGCATGAGCCTGCTCTGGTAGCAGCACACCTAGAATACAACAGACCAAATATAAATCAGTTGCACAGACACAGAGGGAAGGGACTGACAGGAACAGTTTACAAGACCAGTTTACAAGTTTGCTTTGCCCTCTGGCCTACCTCAACTTAGAAAGAATAGTCTAAGGATGTTATATGGTTCTATGATGCATTTTCTGATGATGCAATCTTCTTCCTTGTCTACAAAATCCTTTTCACCCAGATGAGAAGAGAGAAGAAATAATATCATGATGGGGCTAAAGACACAGTTCAATAAATTAACTGCACAGAAGAATGATGTTCAGAAAAGGTTATGAATTGCCCTGTCTTGGAGAAGGGAATTGATATTGACTATAGGAAAGTAAACTTATTTCCTCTGTACCCAGCTGGAGGTGTCATAAGGTAGATTATATAAATTGGTCTGTGCTTCACTTGATGCAACAGTGGTTTTGTTGGTTTTCTTTTTTTTCTTTTTTATTGTCATGAAGGAAATATGCAAAGAGAAGACGAAGGTGCTCAGGGGACGAGGGTTGAACTGAGATATCTCAAAGATAAAGGCATCTGCAAGGCAGACATGTCACTGAGTCTGTGGGAGGATTATGTCTTTTTGGAGTGGAACTGGGAAGAAATGGAGATACTCTACAATTACAGAAATAGCACTAGAGACTCATGTGGGGAAATGACTCAAATGCAATGAATATAATCACAAAAAAACCAGTAGCTATAGAGTGACAACACTGAGAAAAATCTATATTTGAATTAACATTTTCAGTGGCTAACCAATCAAATATACTGCAAATAGAGCTCCAAGTTTTTTTGCATTGCTGTAATTTATGACATAGTTGCCAACAATCAACATGAAGAGAAGAAATAAAAAATAGATTATTCTAATTGATGGAAGGTTTGGATGGAACTGTTCCCACCCTGACATAATCTATCTTAAGGTATAAATTTATAAAAAAAATCTGGAAATATTAAGAGGACAATTTACTTGCTCATGAATTTCAGCTGCAGACAAAATAAGAATAATTCATTTTTCAAATAAGCTATTTTGGCAGAGATCAAAAAACATTATTCAGATGGTGTTGTATACAGATAACACACACAAAAGGTAATTAATATTCCGACATCCTATTAGTGGAACAAACATCCAAA
>JAWWMP010000116.1:72232005-72244718 GCA_035047865.1 Dendrocincla tyrannina | reverse complement strand
GGTTTGAGTTTTAATTTTGTTGGGGAAAATATTCGAATCTGAAGTTCTTTCTGCAATATTCAAGCAGATTGTAACAGATGGTGAAAAAGAATCATAAATTTTTATTTTTTTTTAATTACATTTTGGGAAAATCGGTAGTTAGGGTGCCTCTGAGGAGGAAAAATAAAAGGCAACAACATCTTAGAAGATTCTTTAAATGCAAGAAATTTTCAGGTAGTCCAAAACGGAAAAAATATCAATGTCACTTAGAGTGAGACGAAAAAGGTCACAAAAATACTTATAATCAGTAGCAAGATTCTCATATGCAAAACTTCTGAAAATAATAAGAAAATATGGTGAAGTATCAGGGAGATCTTCAACCATGAACTACTCTTAAATTTCTAGTTAATACTTTTGGACTGTGCAGAGCAGGAAAATTACCCCAAAACAGAATATTCTATTAATAATAATCTATTAATTTAATTTCAGGTAATTCAGTTGCCCAAATTAAAAGTCTATTGCAGTAATACATATTGTGGTTTGCCACTATGTGGAAAGGGAAAGCTTTCAAGAAACACATGGTTGAAACAAGATGCAAAGACATCATGTAACATGTGAAAAATTAGATATAGGTATGCCCCACCAAGGAGAAGGTGACTCCACCACTTCCTTGGGCAGCTTTCTCATGACTTGCTGCAAACCCTTCACCAGCTTCAGTGCCCCTCTTTGGACATGCTTCAGTCCGTCAATGCCTTCCTTCTAGTGAGAGACCCAAATCTGAACTTAGGATTCAAGGTCTGGCCTCACCAGTGCCAAGTACAAAAAAAAATTATAAAGAAATATCTTGTGCAACAATTTATCATCATATTAATATGTTAATTTAAAAGATATTATGTTGTTTATTGAGTCCTCTAAAATAAATTTAAGTTTAAAATTTAGTGATTAGTGTTTATAGCTATAGAAATATTCATTAGACGTATAATTTGTGCATCTGTGAGTTCTATATCAAGCTGCTTATTTAGACTTGTGACTTGTACTATTGAATTTCAAATAGTGAATAAAATGCAATCAGAATGTTACATGTCTATATCATGAAGGTATTTAACCATTGAAGTGAAACATTTCTGAAAAGTACTTTCCTAACTGAAAGGTTGCAACACGGTGTTGAAACCAAGGAGATAGCTTTGCAATTCTTTGAGGACAATAGTTCATTGGCTTGGGTATCAGTCTTCATTTCCCTCCCAACTTCTCTTCCTCCTTCTTCATCTCATGGCAGAACTTTAAGAGCTAAAGCTATAATTAGTTTTCAAACTCTTCTATTAATACTGCATGGTATTACAATATACACAAAGGAATGCAACAGCAAAGGTGTATACAATGATGATTGGATGCCATTAATTCAAATTGCAGTTATCCTGGTCGTGAGAAGTAACAGCAAGGACAGCAGAAGATCCTGACAAGGTTTTCAGGTCTGTACTATTCTTGAGCACAAGTATCGCAGAGGTCCAGACCATCCTACCAGACAAGCTGGTGACAGTACAGTGTCAAAAGTCTTGCTCAGGGAAGATCGCATTCATTGCTCTCCCCTCATTTTCTAAGCTAGTAATTTAATTGTAGATGCTTGTTAAGTTGGTCAGGCATCATTTCCACTTCATAAATCTATGTTGATTACTTCAGATCTCCTTCTTTTTCTTTTTTATCTTTGGAAAAAACCCTTCAGAATTATTTATATCATCACCTTCCTAAGAAGTGAGTCCAGCCTGTAGCTGCCCTCTCTTGTTGAAGGCAGGACTGATATTTGCTTACTTCTAGTCCTCAGTCATTCCATAGGATTCTTAGAAGGTGATCCTTAACAGGCCAAGGTTTTCTCTTCTGAATTCCAGGACTATGATCCTGTTTTTTTCTCTCTTCCCTCCCTTTAGGATCCTGAACTCCACCTCATCACAGTCATAGCCACAAATCCTGTTCCCAGCCTGCAAACCCAGACCACTTGCATTAAAAAATATCTGAGATATCTCCTTTAAAAGCAGAGAAACATTTCATATTATTGTGCATCTAACTAGATGATAATTCAGCATATCTCAAATAAATATTTTATTCTGTAGTTTTTAAGCAAATTCATGTAGTGTGCCCACAGGTACACTTGTAAATAAATACAAGTTCACAGTGTCTAAGAAAGCCCAAAAGGTATTTCTGTAAGTATTCAATATGTAAAAGTAGGACATCAAAGTCAAGAAATGTATATGAGAAATGCATAAAAAGACATTACTGGATTGTGGTGTTAGTATTTGCTGCCTTTAGCACTGTTTTGATACCTGCTAAATTCAAAATCGCACAACAAAATTTGGAAAAATTTTTACAAAAATGTTGTGCAAGATCTGAACTGAACTGAACTGAACTGAAAGAATGTGAATTATACTTTATAAATAAGGTATTTCCATTTATAACAAGTATCTGGCCAAAACTTGTTGCCTGTCTCATGTAAGGAGACTTTTTGCCATGTTGAGCCATTAATTTGTATTCCAGACCTCCAAGATTTTATATCAAAATAATGATCCTGTTCTCTCTCCCGTCAAGTCCTAGATTGAAGCATAAATTTATTTTGATTGAATATGCTTTCTCTGGATAACTCATGCTAGCCCTGCAGAACTTATTGTCAGAATTTGGTATAACCTTTCATGCAATTCTGGGCTAATCAGAGAGAGACATAGACTACTGCATTACAATAAAATCTAATGAAGCCACAGTGGTTGCATTATTATGATAACTAACTGCTAGAGAAAGAGAAAGAGACTGCTGGGGTTTTTTTAATCCTGCTAATAGTATTTTCCTCTTAGCATTTCCAGAAAGGAAGAAGCCACAGCTTTTATAAAACATGTCTAGTTTGATTTTATTTAAAAATAAGCAAAGACTATAATAACAAAAATCTGCTACTGGTATTGCCAAGAATTTTTTTTTTCTGTGCTTCTTTAATGCCTAATATTTTTTGAGATTTTTTTTCTGTTATAGCATACAGTTGTGTCTTTTTGTGATATCTTCATTCATAAGTATTTATTTTCATTCACTGAGCATACCTTTACAGTGATCAGAACTGGCTTAACGATGATGGTGTCAAAAAGAACATTCCAGCGGATGCACTTATCGCTTATTCAAGTGAATTCAAGTGGTTTTTCATCCTTTATCTCTGTCATGACTTAAACTGCCCTTGCCCACAGCAGAAATAAGGTTGTCAAACTAAATTTTCAAATTTATCAGTATAAAGTCTCTTTTTAGGGCACTCAAAGTTATCTGTATTGAACTAATTACACAAACACATAGATCTATGCTTTATCTACGGTCTGAACAGACTGGAAATGTGTAGATGAGGTGACTTTATGACCTGTCTCAGTATATTCACTGTAGCATTCCTAGGACATAATTGACTTTTCTCCCCCCCGTTTTTTTCTTCACCAAACAATATGTTCTTGGCTCTAAAACTGTCAGCTGTGTTTCAACTCACTGTTAAGTCTGACAAGGGAATAAGAGATAACAAATATTTAAAAAAAGTTAAAATGCAGTGTGGTGGGTTGACCTTTGCTGGATTCCAGGTGCCCACCAAGCTGCTCTGTCATTCTCTTTCCCAAGACGATGTGAGAGGGGAGAGGCAATAAGATGAAAAGAAACTTATTGGTCAAAATAAAGGTAGTTTAATACAGCAAAAGCAAAGGCCTTATGTAGAGTCAAAAGAAAACAACATTTATTCTCTACTTCCCATTGTAATGTCCAATCACTTTTCAGGAAGTAGGACTTCAGCATGAATAACAGTTGTTGCAGCAGAAAAGCATCATGGCAATGCACGCCCCCATTCTTCCTCCTTTCTCTTCACTTTTATTGCTGAGCAGACACCATATGCTATGCAAATTCTTCTTGTTCAGGGTCAGCTGACGTGGTTGTGTCCCTTCCCAAGATTTTGCCCACCCTTAGCTTACCAGTGAGGGGCAAATATTGAACAGCCAGCAGTGCCAGCACTGCTCAACAGTAACCAAAACACAGGTATGGTAGCAACATCTTTCTGGTCCCCTATATAAAACACAGTGCTACAAGGACTGTTACGGTAAATTAATTCCACCTCAGCTAGGCCAAAGACATGCAGTTTTACCTTGAGAAGGCATTCTTTGATAGGAAAAGAATATCACTTCAGATTCACTAGACTTGAGAAACACAAAACAAATTCTGAAATATTTCCCCTTTAATTTTTACATAATTAAGGTTTATTTGAGAACAATGTTTTTTGATATTCCAGCTCCACTATAAGAGGTCCTTAACTCCTACCTTGTATTTCAGTCCATCAAAAAATTCAATCATTTGCCCTCCTTGGGAATCAGTTCCCTTGAAAACAATCTCTCTGCAGCAAGCTGTCAAAAGGTACCTTTTAAAATGAACATTACAAAATTTCACACTTCGCCAGCTAACTGTAGTGAGACTCTGGTGATAACATGACAGAGGATCTGGCATTTTTTCTTGTAGATATTTCAAATTTCATCAATTACAGTTCTTGGTTTTTTATTCATGATCACCACCCCCAGTAATAAAAATGTATCATATATGGAAAAAAATGTTTAAAAATATTCAGAATACATTGTTCTAGTAAGTAGAATACAACCATCACAAGTAATGAAGCTGTTTGCACTCTGCTTTGATTTCTGATGTATGGCATCAGAACTCAGCAATAAGATAACATCATAAGAAAAAGGCATAAAGGTTAATTTCATATCCATTTCCTATTTTCATTCAATTTTTATCTTGGGCCTGCATACATTTTGTCAGCAGTTCTGCTCTTATTATAACATAGAGACTTTCAATTGTCTTGAGAGTTTATCACTTTTTGCCATTTTTCTTTTAATTTTAAAGAGGGATCATTTATTAAAGAAATGAAACAAAACACTGTGGAAATAAATTATGTATTGCAATTGCCAACAAAAAAGATTTTAACACACATAGAAAACCAGGAAAAATTGATTGCTTTAAGACCAGAAAACACTCAGTTATTTTGATCCTTTAGGCATGAAGGAAATTTAGCAAAACTGAAATCGTGCTGTGATGGCACCTTTACCAGTAAACAGCCCATCCAACCTCTCTCAACTCCCACCCTCAACAGCACAGGGGAACCAAAGACATGAAAAAGCTTGTTGGTAAAGACACAGAGAATAATTATGTTACCATCACAAGCAAAATAGACTCGTCCTGTGGAAAATTAATTTAATTTATTGCCAAATACTATAGAAAAGAGAGGTAAGAAACACAGACAGAAACTAGAACACCTATCCCACAAACAATCCTCTTCCAAGACTCAACTACCCTCCTTCCTTTCCATCTCCTTTTCCTCCCCCCTCAACCCCTAGTGGTGCAGAGGAGGTGGGCCATTAGGAGTTTCAGTCAATCTGTCACAATTCATCTCTACAATTCTTTCCCCCTTATGTTTTTCCCATGCTCCAAAGTGAGGTCCTCCATGAGCATCAGGGAAATATCTGCTACACCATGATTTCTGCCAAAAATTTCCATAGGCTGTAAGGGAAATCTCTGTTCCAGTGCCTGGAGCCAAAACTTTGTCACCTACACCCAGAGCAGGTGCAAGCAATGTTCACTTGTTTGATCTTGACTGTGATGTCCCTGGGCCCTGTTCTCCAAACTCATACTGACATCTTGGATTTTGCAACATTCCCAGTGTGCAGTCATGAATTTATATTTGTGCACAGTGAGTTAGAAAGAGTAAAAGGAACTAGATGCTTTGCCCATAGTTAGAGCAATATTGAACGTAATTCATAATATTTACTACTACTCTTTTTTGCATGTGTGTGTGTTTTGACACAGTCTAGTCTTATTACGTTGGCTACACTGGCTGAATATGACTTAGGAAAACATGAAGTATTTAGGCTAAAAATGGATATATTATGTCATCATGAGTGAGGGAGGCAGACAGTGCTTACATTTCAGCAGTTTCAGAGAACAAAGATAGCAGAACTCTGGATGACTGCATGCTTTCATTGATGAAACTAGTTCTACGTGTGATATTGAATTTACACTTACACCTACATCTAAGGGCTTACCCTGACCTGCAAGCAAGACCCATTTTTCCAAAACCTCAAAAACTATCACAGAATTATTTTGGTGTACAAATGTAGCTAGACTGAGTGGACAGTTTCATTGTTTTGTTTTGTTTTGTTTTGTTTTTCTGGGACTGAGAAACATTTATTGCTCTGTTTTGCCAAAATGGACGAACATTACAGTGATTGCATGACATCCCAGGATAAGTCAGACACAGAACATGATGCCGTAACCAGGTGTCATTAGTCACCACTTAATGCTTTGACTTTGGATTCTCCCAAATACGAAGCATAATGGAAAATGCAATAGCACGCTTAATTCAGGGCTGTGTTCCAAAGTAAGAAAAAATAACAACTATCTCTTTACTTCTATACCATTCAGCCCATAATAAGGATAATTTGTGAAATAAGTAAAAAAAGTATTCAAAAATAGAATGTTTTAACACACTAATCTAAAAATAAAATAAAATAGCAAGGGTTCCACTCTGCAATTCATCAGCCTTCCTAAAGTTTTTCATAACTTCTTACTCGTGCAGAAACTCAGATGAACATTTGTAGTATCTGATTATCTGATTATTTTTTTAAGTGTTCCCTTGACAATAAGATTTATGCCTTCACAGCAAGAAAGTAAAAAGTTATTTGACACTTGAATTGTGTAAAAGCATTCTTATGTTGACTGATAATAAAAAGCAATGATACAAAAATAGGAGTGTCTTATTTACATTTTATATATATATATGACTACACTTTTAGACTAAATGTTGATAGCAGAAAGTGTATTTTTTTTCAAAATCTAAAGAAAATTACTCTTCTTTTCTCTAGATAATTGGAAGAATTAATATACTTTCTTTTTAAATTCTCCTCCAAATATTAAGTTTGTGACCATGTGTGATCCACAGTAGGTGAGACATCTTCAGTTCCTTCATGGATTTGTTTCTGAAGTTGCTAAGGTCTGCTAGTCAGTATTTCTGTATGGATAATGTTTTCTAATAATCTGATAATTTTAAGTCCTCTTTTCTGAACTCTGCCATTGGGTCAAATTCTCAGATGATGATGTCCAAAAGTCAGTAAAGAATTTCTGTGCAGGATACATCAGAGCCTAACAAAACAGGAGGATTTCACATATTACAAACCCATTTTTACTTCCCAGCTGTGTACATATCTTTCGTATAAATTTATGACAATCCTTTTAGTTGATTTTAATCACAACCTTTCTTTACAGGATTGCACCTCATTGCATTTCTCATCTTGGATTTATGTAGCTGATATTTTGCACTTAAATACAAACTTATTTTTTTTTAATTTAACCTTCTTAGAATGTGGCCTACTTTTTGACTAAGTCTCCAATTTGTCTAGATCATTTAACATTTTAATTCTGATATCCAGCATGTAGAAAGTCCACTCTGAATGGGATTGTCAGAAAATTAGCAAGAATACTTCTTGTGCCTTCATCTAAGTTGCTAATTAACATATTGAATAATATTGAATAACACCAGACCTAGAAACAACCTTAGTACATCTTTTTATTTTGACAATTGATAACTGCAGCCTAAGAACAAATATTCCAGTTTTCTTCTCCTATCTGAAATATTTTGATTTTCCTATGTTTCTTACAGAGAAATCTGCTACTTCACAGGTAAAAACTAAGTTTTATAAGGTTTGATACATTTTATTTAGACTGAAAATTATAACAACACATATTTTGATCATATTTATTGCCAAAAAATTTTATACTGAGTATTATTTCTTTCTTGACATCTACCTGCTTGTAGGAATATGCACACTTTTTGGAAGAACTTGTAACAGGAAGCTAGAACTCATTTTTCAATTGGGAAGCCTTTCCTGCCTGCCAAGTGTCTCTCTCTTAAGACGGTTTGATAGTTTTTTCGCTTTGCCTTCTGCACTGCAGAGAAAGGTGTGGAGAGAGTTGTGAGGAGCACTCTCTTTGGTATGAAGGACAGATAACATTCACATATATGTACAAGGCCTTGGCTGGAGAGGGTGGGGGAGGACAGAAAGAAGATAAAAGGCCCTGGAAGACTGCTGAAACTGCCTTTTCACTGGAGCCATGCAGTACTGTGAGGATTTGTGATTTTTCAGTGTCCTTGTCTCCAAAATAAACACTTTTGAATCCTTTGCACTGTTTTGGCATATATATATATATATGTATATGTCTGCATATATTTTACATTGCTTTAAAGTTAGTTCATTGAATGTTAACAGTTGTCTGTATTCCTTATGTACTTCTAGTACATAAGTATATTCCTTATGTACTTCTGGTACCTAAGTATATTCCTTATATACTTCTAGTATAGGCACAACACTCTTTTTTTCTAGTCTTCTGTTTCCTGTCCTCCATAGTTTCTAAAAGAAAATACACCTATTTTTGAGGTACTAGGTTGTGAATTTCACAAATTCTGTAGAATGGATTTAAAAATACCTAATTTATGTAAGCACCCTCTAACTGCTCTCTTTTTGTTTTGCTACTATATCCTTGATACTGTTAGTCAGCTAATGACAGTTGACTTATTTTGTGAAGACTGAATTAAAAAGACATTAAACATTCTGTCTCTTCACCACTTGCTTTTCTTTTCTACTGAATAGCAAACTGACTTTTCTGCCTTTTCTAGAAATATTTATCAAGAAGCCATTTCTATATTACCAAGTCATGGGATTTTTTAAAATATTTTTCCTCGTCATTCATCATATGACTTAACAAAGTTTATTTAATACTTTTATAATAGTCATCCCTGCAGCTCAATTTTAAATACTTCTCCATTTTGCAGGATTTTGTAATACGGCCCAGCTGATCATCCATATCTTTCTTGATCACCCTAGTTTTATGCTGCTTGAAATAACTTGTGCTTTTGTCCTTTTTATTTTCTAAAGAACTCACAACTGGTCTAAAATATTTTATCAATGTACTTTTTCATAGAAACTTATTCACTGGTTTTCTTGCTTCATGAACTTTGTTCCTGTGAAGGCTTTCTTCTTTTTCCTGTTCTCCATGTCTCACTTTATGTGGTCCTTGCCATCTCAGTTGTGTCCTGCTTTCATATTCTCACCAGTAGAACACTGCCAGAAAGGAAACATTTCTAAGATTGGGTTCACATATTGACCTTAAATACACTATCCTTGGTGAACATCCCTTGCAGTGCCAGGATCCAATGACTCTCACTACAGCTTGAGTACCAGTCTAAAATGATCCTTTTGACACCCATATCTAGGTTTTAGTCATAAAAGCGTGTTCTATGCACCTCCATTAAAGAAAGGAATTTAATTCAGTGTTTCAAGTTTACCTACTTCTCTAGGGTTTTTTCCATATTCTGCCAAGATCTTTTTTGTTTGTTTGTTTGCATTTTAGAAGATTTTATTTCTAGCAAAATATAAAACCTTTTTTTAAAGCATGACTTGTTTTTTTCTCCTGAAATCTGAACTACTAGGGTTACAAACATTTTTATAAGCTCAAAAAGCTGGAGATTTTGCATTTGAAATTATCTCACAAAAATGTTATCCACACACTTGTTTTTTTTTAAAATGGAAATAGACTAACAGGAAAAAAGGGTTGCATATTGCAAGCTGAGCTTCAGCTAAAATTGCATTCTAGTTTTCTCCATGGTTTCACAATTCCTAATTGCATTTTAAAAGTAGTCACTAGAGACAAAATGTAAATGGTAAAGAACATCTCTTTATCTGAGAAGCAAAATATATGCTTATGCACATCCTTTCCCTCATTCTGACTGAAGAGATTTTCCCCCTTTTTCTATCTCCTTTCCCAAAAATAGCAAACAAGATCTTTTTTTTCTTTTTTCTTTTTCGCAGCACAATCACAAAGACCTTTTTCACTACATTTTCAGGAACAAGATGGATTTTTATCTATGTGGGTGAAAAGCTCATTCTGCTCAAGACACTAGAAATTTCTATCAACTGTCCAAATTTAGAAGATGTTCACAAGGTAGGCACTGACAGCAAAGATCACCCTGGAGAATATTTAAAAAAAAAAAATCTGCCATCTGTAAAACTGAAATGGTAACAACCATTAACTACCAGGAATGTATTTTTTGTTAATTTTCTGAAAAAGAAAATGCATTTACTAAAAAGATTCAATGTGAATTTAAGGTTAAAGAACCAACCAAACAACAGCAAAAAAACCCCAGAACTGCCTTACAGCAGCAACATAAAAAACAACCAATCAACCAACCAACAACTCCCCTCCTATAGAAAAAAAAGAAAAAAAAGGACACCCCCTATTCTATTATGATACTCACAGACATTAAACATTGAATGGAACAGTAGCCATCCCTATCCAAAGCAATTATCTTAAAACATATCACTAAGCAAGTACAGTATATATGTCTGTGTATACATATATATATATTTGTATAATTTATGTTATGGAAATAACAATGCAGCATTCCTTATTCATGTCTGAAATTTTATTTAAAGTATGTAAGGCAGAAATTCCAATCCACTCCATGAGATATTGCACACAAAAAAAGGAATGTTGTCCCTTTCCCAAATTGTTTATAGACCACAAATATTAATAGGCAAATGTTTCAAATATCTTGAAGCACAAGACAGGTAAGAGGTATTTACAGATATTGTAGTCACAGAGCATCAGCAGGATTGTTTAAAACATGGATTGATTGACTAAGAAAGCTCCAGGGACTGTAGGAATCCTAAAGGATAACAACATAGTGCCAGTTTTTTGAACAAAATCTCTAGAAGTAGGAATGGAAATTAGTTTTCCTCATAAGACATACTCCTTTGGGAAGGCAGTGGAGGGAAGTCTATATTAGTACCTCCATTAAATCTCAAAGAACATTTAATTTCCTTTCACTAAGAAGTAACTGAAGCAAAACATGCCTCAAAGCCAATTTTTGGATAGAAAAGAGTAAAGTGAAGATCTTATGAAACTTTCCATGAGGCCAATGTGTAGACCACAAACACACAGGTGCGGCAAGAATTTATTTCTTCAAAAGGTTTTCACAAGTTTCAAAAGCAAGTGATGTTTAGAAAATTGAATTGGAATATATTACTGAAATAAACCCGAGAAGATATAATGGTTCATGACTACTCCTTTATCTTTTTTAGCTAGTGGGAATCACAACAGAAAATACTCCAGGAAATGCCTACCTGAGTATGTATGTGGGGGAGTGTGCATTTTAATAACACAAGAGACTTTAAAGCAATAATATCATGCTAAAGAAAAAAAAATATATAGGTTCTTCATTATCAAAATAACACTGGTAGGATAAGGATATTTAGTCATCATGTGTAGGAAAAATGAAATTTTAGAAAAGTGCATTAACTTGCAGGAAGCCTTGTAAGAATCTCATTTGTGCTCATGCCCATGTTGTTACATAACTCTTTTTACAAGCTTGGAAAAAGCCAGAAAATATCCCTGCTTATAACTAACACACACGTGAACAAGTGCAAATGAACTCTGTCTTTGAATGTTAGTTAACAAAAGAAGGAAACTTGATGCATGTTATTAGGTGTTCTATGTTCTTTTACTTCTGCACTACAGAGAACAACAAATAAAGATTTATTTTAATGAGGATTATAAACTTTTGGTGTGTCTGGATTCCACTCTACCGAAGATATGAGCCATTTCTTAATATGAGAACTGAACAAGACCAGTTCAGTTTTTCATGTCTGTGAAAAGAACATTGAGCCAAATTTCCTCAGCCGCCAGGAGGAAAATCAGCAGGGGTAAGGAATGTGTTGGCTGAAAATGCTTTTAACAGTTAGTCTGGCAATTGGTTGTGTTAATATTTGGCTGGACCAAACTGACCTAAACTATTGCCAGCGTAGCTCAACATGAGAATTACAACAGCAGTGCAGAATGCAAAGGAGTTTCACAGGAGCAAAAGAAATGCTCATTAAAGAGGAAACTCAAACACCTGTCCATATGTGCTTCAAAACATATGATGCGTTTAACTCTGGACCAAAAATTTCCTGTCAGAAATTTCATTTCAATGAACAGGTTTATATGAACACACAGATATGTTTGAAATATCAGAAAACCTTTAGGGTTAATCAAAATTTTGATGACGCTGACCCAATAGACTGCAATAGACATACATTTACTAAAGAACACCTATTAGCTCTTACTAACCTGATTAATTTGGAGTGTCTTTTGCATGTATTGACAATCAACTTGAAAAGAATCCAGAACAGAATATATGCTTATAAGCCTTACTAATAGAAAGGAATTTCTAAATCCCACTGTTCTGCTGGAGTTTATCTACTCAACTAAAACACTCTGAGTCACGGATCTTATAGATTTCATTAAACCACTACTCAATTCCAATACTTATGCTGTACAATGTTTTATTAAATTGTACATTTAATAAACGGACATTTGTCTTAGTTCGAGGGAGAACTAAGATATCTGTGTTGGCCAAGAAATAGTCCCTCTCCTTTAAATTTAGAAAATAGAACTTTAATTAGGAAAAGTATATATAAATAAAAGGATAACAGTTCTTAACCACTGTATATATCTATACCTATATCTATATCTATCTATACCCATATCTATATCTATATCTATCTATATCTATATCATCTATATCATCTATATCTATATCTATATCTATATCTATATCTATATCTATATCTATATCTATATCTATATCTATATCTATA
>JAWWMP010000116.1:72219471-72231905 GCA_035047865.1 Dendrocincla tyrannina | reverse complement strand
TTCTCCCTCCTCTTTTCCTCATGGCAATCTTTGTGGTGTTTATAATCGCTCACAGATGAAAATGGTCAAGTTGGAGAAGGGAAGAAAGGAACACAATCCAGTATCCAGTGATGCTGGGATCGGAGTGTGTGTCCCCCATCCTCCTCACTCTGCCGAGCTGCTGAGCTCCTGACCTGTGCAGAAATCCAGAAACACCAACCCCTTCCCCCACCCGACCCCATCTTCCCTCCCCCTCCCAGACTGGGGAGAGAGATCAGAACAAAAGGCTGTGCCTGGGGCAGATAACATCAGGATATGCACATCCTTTGTGTCCTTTGTTAAGCATCTTTACCAACACTAAGACGTTGGCTCCAAGGTTTTTTGGAAGGAATTCCAAACTGAGGTTTGAAACTTTAACAATATTTCATTCAAGTGAAGAGTTCAGGAGGAAACAGTCTATGGGAAGCAATCGCTGCTCCCAAACATCTCAATATATATTGCCAATTAGAGTTCTTCAAAACAGCACAATTATCAGTGAGACAATACTTGTGTGGGTGCTATCACTCTTTCCAGCTGGATTTGACAACTAATAAACCTCAAATAAGATACGCTTAACTGTAACTGTGACTGTGAATGTTGCACATGGTATTGGTTCTGCTGATCTAAAGACTAACACAATGTAATAAACACATGTAAAATTCCAGTCACTTCTTACCTCCTTCTTCAAAATAAATTATAGAATATTTTAGGTTCTTCAAAACTCCCACAAATTCTCCACCAATATGGACTGAACATAATCTTATTACTAAATTAAAATCCATGTTGAGAACAAATTAGAGAATTATGTTCATTCAGTTGAATATTGAAATAAACTTCTAATTTGTTACACATTTCAAGTTTTCACTGTGACACATTTTTTTATGCTAATTAGAGCTATATGTATGTCTATATACCTATATGTATAGCTATATGTATAGGGAAAAAATGCATACTGTTACCAACACATATAATTTATTAATCTGTATCACTTGATTATTTATGTGGAAAGAAATTTAGCAAGTCAAAATACTTTTTTTTTCCCGAATTCTATCTTTAATCACACCAAATAAAACAGAACTCAAATCTGAAGCTGTGATTTGTTAAAATCAATGGCATTTCATCATGTTTTGTAATTGTCTACAAAGTAAAAATTGTTCTGTTGGAAATATTACCTGTAAACTAGAATTTTAAAATGTATGTGATGTGTTGACAGAATAAAACTAGAATTTTAACCAGAAAGGAAATGTAATTTTTTCTATGCAAGTTAAATGCAAGAATAAGCAGTCCAAAATTATGAGATAAAAAGAAAAGTTTACAATGGGATTTAAATCATCACTACCATATTCAAGAGTCATCACCTTTATGAATTACAATCAATTGAATTCCTAGTCATGTTAAATCAGATGCAGGAGGAATATCATGAAGAAAATTGCAATCCAACCTTTCCTGTCTCTTTAAGTCTCAGAAGGACAAGATCACATAATTCACCTCTCACCATTAGTACACAGGTTGCTTATGTTGTGTGGGGTTGTAGTTTTCTCTCTTTTTTTTTTTTTTTTGTTATTTTCTCACATGTTAAACATATAATGATAATTAAACATATTATTGCAAGAAAGGAAGACAGTTCTACAACTACCAATGCCACAGAGACATATTACTTTGTCCTAAAAGCACCTGTAGCGATTTGAACTTCACTTAATATCCTTTGAAGATCAGTGACACAAAAGCATTTAGCAAAGCAAAATTTTGTGCAGTCAATTTGCTTCCTGTGTGCAAAAATTCGAGTTCATTTCCTGCTTGATGTTAGCCAACAGAGGAAGAAAATGAGAAAACAAACAAACAAACAAAAATCTTACTTGAAACACACAAGAAATTAATCTTAACAAATTAATCTTAAGAAATGTTTGACCAAGATTTTATCTGAATGCTTATATCAAGACATAAAATTGCAGACCCTTATCATATGCTATGGTTAAAGCTCTCACTTGCATCACAACTTTTAGTATAAAGGGGTTTTTGAGGACATAAACTTCACCTAATTTTTACCCTGAATTTTTGCATTATTTTAAAAATCTGTAGATCTAAGGATTATGAGAAGACCATAATTTTATAATGTAATTTCAGTCATATGTTGCTCAAAACAATTTCTCATGTGAGGATACAATCGCTTCTCAGATTTGAGAGATGCATTCTTACAGTGTTTTATTCAGAGATCATATATAAAGGTTAAAATAATATAAAACCTTGTACTCAATTTCTCATGCTGAATGTTATCATCTCAGTCACAAATATTACTTACACAGGAAAAAAAGTCCCTTTTTATTTTTCTTATATCAGGTAGGTATGGAAACATGAAAAAAAGGTTCTCATTATACTTTGTTCAATATTTAACTATGCTATCCTTTTTTAAATACAGCAACATCTCACATTTCAGAAAAAGGTCATCACAATGTTTGTAATTATTGCAATAATCTTCTTATATTTCAGTTTGGTATAATAAGTAAGAGGCTCGCTTTTCAGTTTTGCAGGGGAAAAGGGATTCTTTTTTTTATAAGCCTTCAAAATAAAGGCCCACATGGTCATTTTGGTAGCCAGTTGTCTAAAAAGAGATTTTTTTTTCTCTCTTAAACATATACTTGAGTGAAAGGCACAGTGCTAAAAATGGCTAATCTATATTAATGATCAGTCAATAATCATACGCAGGAAGGGATCAAAAAGAGTAAGAAAGGGTAAAAGAAGAGAGAAACAAAGCAATAATAAAGTTTCAAAAATAAATAAGAAAGAATAAATCAGTGCATCATGATTGATGATTTAACTGAAATTAAACAGGCAAAATGCTTGATCATGTTTCTTGGTCAACTCATTTTTGGTGGTATGACATCAAACCTCTAAAAGCAAGTAGGATTGCACTGTGCCTAAGTCCCTGAAGTGCCTTGTGACGCATGCTGTCACAGAAAGCTGTCCTAAGCTGTGATCCCTTTCATGTGGCATTTTTTACAATGCAGCTTTATTTGTTTGAGCAAATACCTGCAGCTATGTCTAGAGCAGTGCCCTAAGCAATGGCAGGGCTGGGGCACCACTGCACAGCTAAACAAATGGCTAAACATTTGTTGCAGGTGTAAGAATAGAAATCCGGCATGGTTGTGGGCACTGCCAGATGGAACACACCCAGACAAATCATGGGCAAGTTAGAGGGGTTAATGCAGGTCAGGGATCATTCCTAAAAGGAATGAACATTGTCTCATTTCAGAGGCTGGGTCAGTTTAACCCTATAGCCACAGCCAGTGACTATAGTCTGACAACTGGAGTAACCACTAGAGAAGAGGCTCTTTTCTATATTGTTTACTACTATATGTGTAATATACTTTCCCTGTATGCAGCACTAGGTTCTGATAAGCACTGTCATGCTATTTGGTTTGTTTACAAGATTTCCAATGATGAAATCTTAAAAAGCTCATCCTGAATTTTCTCAGTGCTTAGGGGAAAACTGTCTCACAGAGTACCATGAATGTGATACATAATTCATGCAGATTACATGTTTCCATAAGAAACAAGTTAGCTGGGGCTGTATTTCTGATTTCATCATCTCTTCTCCAAAAGTAAAATCTTAATTTGGCTACAAGGAAATAATTGAAAAAACAGTGAAAAATTAAACTGATTTGAAACTAACATCTTTTCTTATACTGAAAATCGACAAGGGCTGAAGCCCAAAGTACATACAGTGGAGATCTTCAGCATTTCCCTATTAGCAATGCGTTATTCCAAATAATGTGCAAATTAAGAACTATTCACTAATAATGAATAATGAAAAATTAACAATTTAAAACTTTAAAAAATTTCAAACTTTTTGTAATTTGATAAAACATAGATCATGGTAAAAGAAGTTAGTCACCTAGGTGCCCACAGAGTTCTAACCTACCACTAAAGAGTTTTAGAACAAGTGAGATAAAGGATCTACTTTATAACTACTTTATTTAAGACTCTGAAATTTATTCCTGATTGTCTCCTAGTTTACATGAGAAAACATTATAAACTGCCTCCAACTGCTGAGGACCAATCCTTACAGGAGCGTATTTATTCTATGAATTTAGAGCACCTTTCATAACTCGGTGTTAAAATAAGATGAGAGCCCCTTAAAGCTATAGGAAAGATCATGATATCATGAACATTCAGTGAAAACCACTTTCTTTCTCCACATTTTAAGTTGCCTTGTGCCACCATTCTCTTAGTTTTCAAATATATTATGAAACTTCCATGCAATTTTTCCTCATCGTATTTCCTGTTTTATTATCGTCCCTGCATATTTTTGGCTGTGTATATTTTTATATATACTCTCTAACACAAGTAAAGAAAAAGTCAATTGCAGGAAAATATGAATGCTATATTTAAGATGTTGGTATAAAACTTTATAAGATACTCATAAATGCTGCTACTATTTTATAGCAAAATGCATAAAGAATGTGTATCATGAACAGATTTGACTCAAAGAATGTTAACCACCTCCTGACTTTGCTGATTTAGAGTAAAAAGACAATAAAGCTTTGCCGAGATCGCACATATTATTCACAGACATATAACAGTTTCTAAGAAAAATAAAAAATGGTTTTGGGTTGAAAAAGAATAAGTCATTTTCTTTATGCTCCAGCTCATTTTGTTATAACATAAAAGGTCTCAGAATTTTCCATCCAAATAAGGGACTTTAATTATCACTGTGGAAAAGAGTTGACTTTCAAAGCTGATGTTGGGAAAACCTACATTTTTCAATCTATATTTGAATGTCAATAGTACATGGTGTTCCAATGAGAGGAGACCGTGCCTGAGGAAGGAAAATTCTAAGCCAACATCTAAGGCAATTTCTTTTACAGCAAATGGCAAATCATTTACCCGTGTTTGAGATTTTCTATTTGTGGCATTTCAGTTATAACAGCTGGGTTTAACAGAATGTGGTTTTGTTTTGCTTTTGCTAATGGGGTATAGAAATAGTAAGGAACAAATCATGCAAAAGAAAAGAGGAACAAAGAGGTAGGAATCATAACTGCTGTTGTTTATCATAACTGTAGTAGTTCATATCAGTTCATTTGAAACTGATGCTGATTTAAAACCTCTCACACAAGGAAGAGAAAGAACCCACAAGAAATCTTGTAAGCATGCTGAATTTAACCATCAGATTTAAGGCAAATGCCCAGTTAACGTAGTCCTAAGTGTTAAGCAATCTGCATGTAGGGTTTGTAAATTTGTATTTTTTTTACCTAAACGACTAAGAGATATCCCCTTCCTAGACCTAGATGTTTCTGAAATAGTTTATGAGCATGATTAAGCTGAATTGTCAAGTTAATAATCATGTCTCACTGCAATATTTTGCAAAAACAAATCTAATTCTGCCACTCAATAACATGAATGGACCCAAGAAAGACCAAGGTCAGACTCAAGATATTCATAGTCCCACTGCCCAGGCAGGATGAAAAGAAATTAGCCTTTTATTCCTTTCTTTGTCTTTCTTCTATTTGACAGTATTTCTCATTGCAGGTGTAATCAGAAAGCATGTTTTTAAAAGACTATAGCTCTCATAGGAATCATAGAATCATGGAATCATTAAGTTCAGAAAAGACCTCCTAGATCATTGAGTCTAACCTGTGACTAATTACCACCTTATCAACTAGATCATGGCACTAAGTTCCATGTCCAGCCTTGAACATTCTAGGGATACTGAACTCACCAACTCTCTGGGCAGTCTGTTACAATGCTTAACAACCCTTTCTGTGAAAAAATTCTTCCTGATGTCCAACCTGAACTTCTACTGGCACAGTTTGAGATTCTCTCATCCTGTCACTAGTTGCCTGGCAGAAGAGGCCAATCCTCACCTTTGTTACAACCTCCTTTCAGGTTGTTGTAGAGAGCAAAAGTCCCCCCTGAGCCTCCTTTTCTCCAGGCTAAACAACCCCAACTCCCTCAGCCACTCCTCATAAGACTCACTCTAGCCCCTTCACAGGCTTCTTTGCTCTGGTCCACACTCACTCCAGCACTTCAATGTCTTTCTTGAAGTGAGGGGCCCAGAACTGGACTTAGCACTTGAGATACTCACCAGTACTGAGTAAAGAGGGACTCCCTATTTGTCATATTAGGAAAGGTATTGTAAGGGTGAAATAAATTACATACTTTTAAATTAATATATGCAGAGAAAACCACAGTAAGTTTCACTTTTGCAAGACTGGAGAGATTCTGAAAGTGATTTTTATATTGCTCCAGAAAATTATAATCATTATTATTTATGTCTTTCACCGTATTTTGTAAGAAACAGGAATTTAACTTGTCCTTTTTCAGTTTCTAACTTTTCCGCTTGGTTATATGATTGAATACATGGTCATGTTAAATATGTATTTTAGAACTTCTCTTTTCTCGTTCAAAAAAAATGGATGAAAATGTTTAGTTTAAAATTTCTATTACCAACTTTTAGACTCCCTTCTCACGGATATAATAATTTGTTCTCTCAAGTTATTGCATGAATAAATCCAGTGAAACAAAACAGTTGAAATGCATCTGAAATACTGGTTTTAGATCAACCTTATCTCAAGTCATTATGTATTTTTTTTGTTTCCTTGTTTTTGTTTTTTTTTCCCATTTGAAAAACAAGCTTCTGTTTTGCCCTCTCTTTTTGGAAGAAAAGAAAACAATCTTCCGTAACCAAAATTTGTCTTGATCAGTTATTCTTAATTCCACGGGGAACTTCTGTAACAAAGACACTGCAAAAAACATGGACTGAGCAGCAGTGCATTGTGACTTCAGTAGCACATAATTTTTAAAATATACAAACCTAATGGGCTAAGTTAGGAAGCAAAGTACCTTCAGCTGAGACTGCAACAGCATGTGAACATAATTTTCCAAAGAAGACAAAAGTCAACAGGATATTGGTATTTATTAAATGATTCTTGTAGAAAACCCCATAGACAGATGGTTACAAGTGATGGGGAGATCCTATTCCATTGGATGGATGGTAGAGAAAGGGATTGCTTTAAATATGGCAAGTGGAAAACCATGACCTTATATATGGTTTGAATACACTAAGTTGTAAGAATCTCATATTTCAAGTGCTGAACTTTTCAATAGCTTGCAATCTCATTAGAAAGTTCTCTCACAAACAATTTTGGTTACAAGTTAGTTGTCCTGTAGTTTTCAGACTAATTTTTTAGAGATGGTGTGGATTAGTACTAAGTAGAGTTTAGAAATCTTCTTTTGAAAGTTTTTTAAACAAAAACTTTGCTAGATATGAAACTTTACAGCAGTTTTGATATCAGTAGAATAGGCCTGAATTGACTCTCAGGGATCCTTCACCAAGAATTCTCAGCATACAGTTCTGGCTGGTTTTAGTAGCACTATTTTTCTGTACACTGGACATTACTCACTAGGATCTAGTTAGGTGGTGTTTAAGGACTCTATAGGATATATATTTGTGATGGATTTATTAACTATAAAAAAGCATTTTAATATGGATATTGTTAAGGAGTCCATTAGTTTCAACAGGCCAAAGTGATTCTGTGTCTACAAAATAACTTGTATTTTAAATGTTAAAACCTTGAGTGAAAAGCATATTTATTGTTTTAAGTAGGAAAAAGTTTATTCTGACAGGTTTATGAAGGGATATACAATATATATATATAACAAATGCATTTGTGTCTACACTGTTGAAAAAATAAAAGTTGCAGTAATTAATTATCTGTTTCAATTCAATTTGCTTTCTATTGAGAACATCTCACGCTGTTTTATAGTACTTAATAAAATCTAATCCATTAGACAATGTGATAGAATCTTGTAATATATACTGACTGCAGGCCCCCTTTGGTTCTAAAACCAATTTATATGTAGATGATACCCATTTTAAATCTCCTCAAAAATAATTTAGTTTACAGTTTCAAATAGTGCAAACTAAATACTTGGAGGCCAACATCAAGTTCACAAAATCTTTTCATTGTGCTGTTTATGTAAGAAAAATATAATGAAGCTGTAAAGAGAAAGGATTCTTTTTTTTCAAGGTAAAAGCTAAAACAGCTCAAAATTCATTAATTTAAAAACAAAACAAGAAATGAGACAACTAGGATGCAATTTTAGAGTTAGTTTTGAAGGCTTATTTCTAGCATATGTGGAAATACAAATTCGTAAATAAAACATTTGGAAAATTTTCTGGAAAATAAAGTAAACAAAAAACACCAAGCCTCACCAATGATGGACCTATTTAAACTAGAATTTATTCTAAAAAGGATCTTTGCTTAAAAAGAATTTTGGTATCATTAAAATATCACTTCATTGCTCTTTTTACCCAATTGTTTCAATGGCTCATATGCTTTCTAAATTTTTAAATTTTTATCCTTTGCAATTGTAAATATAATAAAATTAGACAATAAAAATAACAAGATTTGAATTAAAAGAAAATATTTCTATATAAACAGAGTTCATTGGGCAGTTGAAAAGGAAAAAAAAAACCAAAAAACAGTACACCATCAATAAACCCTCAACTGAATCTTAATAATTGCAGGGCTGAAAAACTACTTCATGCACAACTGTGTGAGAAAATCACACACTATTAATTTGGTTAATATGAACTTTACTTATGACAAGCGGAAAACATTAAAAGCAATAAATCTTATACCTCCTAGTTAAATTTTATTTTTCTTTTTACTACTGAATAACTTGATGTTATCATTTAACTTATAAAAATAAGCAATGTTCTATGGATCCTATATGAAAAATCACTATATGTCACAGTTTTGATGGGGTTTTTGTCACAATTTTTGATTGTTTTTGCAGTTGAATCCAATACTAGGAAAAAAGATCAGAAAACACAGTCCCCTGTGGAACACAAAGGAGTCCTTTTGAGTGTTCTACAGTCTCCTACATTTGCAGAAGGGGTCTTTGTATGCTATATTAGTCACATGGCCTTCAAAAGTCTTTTTTCATGATCAGCCTAAAACAGATAAAAACCAGACATTTGGTCCTGCAAACTGAGAGATGAAAGTTAGGAGCTATTCTTCTATGCTTGTAAGTACTGATAAGACTGTAGAAGAAAGGAAAATGTTTTGATTTCTCTTTCCAATTTTACATACAAAATGCTTTTTGAATTAGAATTTGGGATAAATTTGTCACAAAATTGAAACAGGATGTGTGTGTGTGTGTGTGTGTAATTCTTTTTTATTTATGGCTAAATATAATTAGCATGCAGACATCTTAAATTTTTTCTGAACCCAAGAACATAATTTTCAGAGGAAAATGTTTTCCTTAAGATACATCTAATGTAGCACTTTACCCTTGGCGGGTAAAGTTATATATCTTTTAAATAATTATTTATCTTTTAAATAATTATATAGGAATCAACAACATTTAAGAAATACAACAACATTTTAAGAAATACACTGAAAACTAAAGATTCCTATACTGCTGCCCAACTGTCAGGAGGCAGACATAGTATTAGCTCAGGTCTTTCTGAGGGATTAATCTCATATTTCAATATTTTAAAATTTGACAACTGAGACTATCTTAGTTATCTTAAGCTCCTTTGTAGCCAAGAGGGAGAGAGAACAGCCTGCATATTTAGAGTAAGAATTTTGCTATGAAGATGGAGCTTCTAGGATAAAAATATAGCAAGTCTACCAACTACCAGGAAAAACTTCCCTTGACTGGAAAGCAAAGCACATATTTAACTAGCACTTGATAACAGCAATATAAGTAATAAAAGACAAACAGCACCTGTGAGGGAAGAGCTAGATTTGCTTTTAAATACTGATAGTACAATCTATTTCTGTCTTTTTATCTCCCCTGATTCATTTAGACATTCCTAAAACATTTTTTATTTTTTTTGTTTGTAGCTCTTCATCAGAACTTTTCCTGTAAAACAATTATCCCAAAGCCACTCTAAGGCATGTGCCTGTGAAGTGAAAGAGAAATGGGTCAAAAAACTTTTCTCACAGCTTATTTATGAATAGACATAGCCAGATTAATTGCACTATTTTTTTAATGGAACACATATTCAATTACTTTTGCAATGGCCTTTCAATTAAATAAACTCTCCACAGCCAATTTAAATGTCAGAAGAATTGTTTTGAAACCAGACACTTTTGACTACAAATTAAAGACCATAGATCTCTTTTTTCTCCATTCCTATTTAAAAAATAGAATACTGACTTTTCATTTTTGTGAAAGAGTTATAAAGTAGGTTGTCTACAGTCTAGTTTTACAAATTGTTGTGCAATTCAAGGGCTTCAATACAAAGAGGAATAGTTGTAGTAATATCTGCAGTAATATCTGCATTACCTCTTCCATGTTGGTAAATCCTTTAAAACATACAGAAGTTTCTACATACATTCTAACTATCACTTTTAAATAGAAAAATTAAATGAAATAATGAAATCAGAAATATGTTATGAATTTTTAAATATCTTGTGAAAAAAAAATTCCCTGTATAAAATACTTTACATGTTGTTACAAACAAAATCAGCGTGGGTTATTTCTGTGTTTTCCATGTATTACTTTGCTGTTCCAGGATTTTTGAGTATTTATAATTTGTCACAAGGTTATGAAAATAATATTAAAAAAAAAAACAATTTAAGTTCATGGAGCTGATTCAGCTTCATGTCAAAAACAGGTGGTAGTAGAGATATGAGGCCAGATTGTTTGTTTCTATGAGTATTAGAATAGCTCAGCTGATGACAGTGAATATGTGCTATAAGTTCCACAGCTAAGATTTTAGGTCTCATTAGCTGTTTAGAAAATAACTCCAACATTGAATGGTGTCTTCTTGTCTGCTTCCTTTGTTGAAATAAAACCACCTATTTGGTCTGATTCTACCATGACATCTCCATTGGCTTCCATTGTGAGCTTGAGTGTTTCTAGTTCTATTAAAATCAATTCTATACTTGCATGAATAAAAGGGGGGTTTTGTAATATTTCCAAGAAATATAAATGTTAATTTATTACTAAATATATAGAACAGCATCTCAGTCCTTATATATAGCTGTGTAAAAATGATTTTGGAAAGAGGTTCAGATTACATATGTCTATATTCACTTAAGTTTAATACAATATATTGGGGTTTAGCTGTAATGGATGATTCAGAGGTACTATAGCTTCATCATTGTAACTCTACATTTTTTTATAAATTACAAACTCCTTAGATTTAATAGTTCAGATTAAGGGCCCAAATTTTGGTCTAAGTTAAATAGTCTCAAGTATTGGTCCAAGGTTTATCTTGAAAGAGCAAGAACATGACACTAATAAGAGTCCGGAGACTACTCTCCCATTTCCTTGCTATTTCTCGCTCTTGGAATATTCTGAGGTGTCCAGTTTTCAAAATACTAATCCTTACTGAGTTTCTCTTTATTTCTCTTTCAAGTTTCCCTTGCACTGTTTGCACTTAAGAGGAAAAATAAAATTCCCTTAGCTCCACAATTCTACCAGTCATGTGTGACACCATCTTCTTTTGTTCCTTTTTAATGTGATAACTGGCAAATATTGTTGATGTTACTTAGGGCTTACACTAGAAGACAGTGAACAGTTACTACTACTCACCCTATATCACATATGATTTTATCATGCCATATTAATTCTTTGTCCCCAAAATAATCTCTTTGTCATGAAGTCATATTTTGAAAAATGAGTTTTCTACTTTCAGTCAATCATTTTTTTGTGCACCTGTTAAAATGAGAGAGGATCCCACATTAAAGGTATCTGTTTCATACACTACACAGGAAAAATTACTATTGAATGAAGAAGTTGATCTTAATTTTTCCTTTCAAATACTATTCCATTTCCAGTTTCTTGTAACTGCAGCAGGGAAGTTACCATTTACACCACTGATTTCTTACTTCAAACAGTAACAAAAATTTCAGTTCTACTTATGGATTAAACACTAAGTAAGTTACAAGGAGCAAAACTGAAAAGAAACAATACGTTTTTCTCCTATTAAGAGATCAGAAGTGTGAACTTGTTTAATTTATGACAGAATGTAAGATAAATAATGAGAGATTAAATTCAAAAAAGAAGGGAAAAACACCACAGACACTGAATACTATTAGAACTTTTGCTGAAAAATAATATAACAATGTGTCCTAGTTCAGCAGGTGGGACCGGTTATCGCTGTGTGGGGGTGATCTAAGCTACGTATTCTACCCCCTCTATTCATTTCCCAAGAACAATGGACCATTTGCAGTAGCTGTCCAGGCAGTCGTTAGCACCTTCACACCCAGCCTGAGGGGGTGTGGCTGCTAATGGGCCATCAACGGTTCAAAAATACCCCATGACTCACAGAGTTACATCACCCATGGTGTGAGTCCCCGCTCAGGGGGAGGGACTGGGTGCTCCCTGAGGGTACTTAAGTGGGGGTAAGAAGGCTTTGGACTCATTCTTGTCGGATCCAGAGGAGCAGCAGGACC
>JAWWMP010000116.1:72175810-72212963 GCA_035047865.1 Dendrocincla tyrannina | reverse complement strand
GCCCGGGGACACTGGCGCTGCGCGGGGACGGCGCGCCCCCGCCCGGCCGGCGCGGGCACTGCAGACACTGGGGACGGGATGGAGCGGGGGACTGGGGGGACTGGGGGGACTGGGAAGGCCGGGAGGAATGGGGAGGACTGGGGGGACTGGGGCAGACTGGAGGGGCTGGGTCGCACTGTGCCGCTGGGAAGAACCGGGGCAGACTGGAGTAGGGGAGGGCCAGAGGGACTGTGGCCGTCCCCAGATCGACTGGGAGGACTGGGCTAGTCTGGGAGACACTGCGGGGCCAGCAGTGAGCAGGGGAGAGAGCAGGGATACGGGGCTCAGGTGAAACGGAGAGGGCTTGGAAACGAAGGAGGACTGGGGAGACAGTGGACTGGGAAAGGACTGCGACAGCCCGGGGGTGTGGGGGTAGTTGGCTGGGATAGACAAGAGTGGTCTGGGATGGCATGAGGCATCTCTGGGGACCTGGGATAACATGGGGTGAAGAAACGGGGTACCAGGTGCCCCGGTCCAGGCTGGGCAGCCTCCAGCACCGGCCCCACAGCCCCTGACCTCTCCCTTGCAGGACCGGCCCCCCAGTGCCGATGGCCACGCTCCGGTCACAGCCCCGGGGCAGGGCAGCCAGTGTGACAGCCCCAAGCACACAGCAGGGCAGGAGAGCCCCACGCTACCGGTGCCCTCCGCAGTGAAGGTAATCAGTGCCTGTGCCTGTGCCTCGGGGCTGCCCAGGACAGGAACCAGCCCAAGGCACCTGGCTGCATCCAAGCCTGGAGTGTCCCCGTCCTGCACCCCACCTGTGTGGGAGGTCTGGGGGTCTGGCCTTAAAGGCTTTGAATAATGCAGGCAGACAAACCTCATGTCAAAACCTGTAATTTGCTTCACTGTGTAATGGTGCAAGGTACAGCAGTACACCTTTTGCTGGAGGATTCCTCGAGTCCTGCACTGGAAATACCCCCTGGGGCTGGAAGCAGGAGGAAACATGAGGCAATGCTGGAATTCCTTTCAGGCAGTGAGGGTCATTCTCCTTCTCATGTGCCTTCCAGCACAGCTGAGATGGGATGAATTCCCAGGGAAGTCCCCTACATCCAGGCTCAGCAGCTCTTGGAGCTGAAGTGTCAAGGTTTCAGCAGGAGCTGTCTTTGTTCTGTCCGAGACCTCTGAGGTCCCACGGGGGTGGCAGGAGCTCTTCCTACAGCTAATTCCTTTCCTTTTTGGACCAACAGTCCAAATCGTCCACTGATAGCAAGAACCGTCACAAAAAGCCCAAGGACACCAAACCCAAAGTGAAGAAGCTCAAGTACCATCAGTACATCCCTCCAGATCAGAAGGCAGAGAAGTCCCCTCCACCCATGGATACTGCATACGCCAGACTGCTCCAGCAGCAGCAGCTCTTCCTGCAGCTCCAGATCCTCAGCCAGCAGCAGCAGCAGCAGCAGCACTTCAGCTACCCTGGGATGCACCAAGGACAGCTAAAGTGAGTGGCACTGTTCCAGCAGTAGGGTTTAGTTCTGTCTCTCTCCAGACTTTCCCCTGCTCTATGCATATGTGCCAGTGCAAAGGGAGAGAGGCATGCCAGTGACCCATAAAAGCTTGGGATGCATAGACTCCTTCCAAGCCATTCTGGCCTTGTGCACTGGACGGGACATCTGAAACCTTCTGATGGGGGACCAGCAATCTCCTGCAGCCCAGCCTCCTTTTCCTTGGGGTTGGTCATCCATAGACCTAGAGGAGAGAGCTCCCAAGGGCACAGAGGGAGGGGATGCTGGGCACAGAGACCCTGGGGGTGCAAACTAGTTACCCCAAATCTTCTTTGTTATTTCAGGCAATCAAATGAGCAAATGGTCAAAAGTTCAAATTCTTCATCAACTTCTGTCAACAACACCTCTCTTTCTCCAGTGAAAACCACCTTTTCAGGCCAGACTTGTGTCTCATCTATCAAGCCAGGCCCTCTACCATCTAACTTGGATGATCTCAAAGTGAGTGCAAACTTTGTCACAGTAGGAGCAGAATCTCACAGCCTGAGCTGTGCGGTGGAGTGCCACAGGCTGGGAGTGAGCAAGTCACACATCAGCACCCACTATGCTGTGAGCAGCCCGGGAGAACAGCACACCATGCTGGGGCAGGGCTTGGTCACCTGAACATGAGGGCTTTCTGCTCTGCAGGGGTCAGGGGGTCCATTGCTCCATTGTGGGTATCAGCAAACCTTAGGTCTAGCTTGGGGAGGCTGCAGGCCAGGCCAAGGACAAGGACTAAAGGATGATCTATGCTGCTGCTCCTGCAGCTCCTGTCTCCATCCCTTCTGTGGTTTTATGGTGGACATCAGGATACTCTAACAGATCAGCTGGAAGGTCAGCATGGCCTCCCCTTAGTGATTCAGTGATCGTTGCAGAAAGGCCAGTTCACCTCTAAACAAGCAGGTATCTGCTGCTACATGCACTGGCCTGAACATCTCTCATGTAGAGAAGACAGGGCATAAGAGAGAATCACTCACATCAGCAGTTCTTTTATACTTTACTAATGGAGCTCTCAGCCATGCAGAAGGACAAATCCTTCTAGGAGCAGAGACCTGGGGGCAACATTCATTGTCAGAATTAGAAATAACATGAGTTTGGCCATAGCTATGCTCTAGCTCAGGTGACTGTATCCTGTGGAGATGCCTGAACATGGAGTATGTGGTCACATTCTCTGAGCCATCAGCTGGCTTCTGGTCTGTGTGAAAGCCCTCTGCCTGTGGAGAAACCTCCTGCTAGGAAGGGAATCTTGAGTGGCCTTCACGGCCCAAGGGCCACTGCTGGTTCATGGAGAGTAGTAACAGTTCCTGGAGGAAGAAGGAAGGTTTTCCTGTCAGGAAAGGTTTAGATTCTGCAGGATGTGCAGTGGTCAGGCCTGCGGAGGGTGACTCTGGTGAGACAGTGAGCACCTGGGAGGGCAGAGCTTTAAAGCTGGAATCTGGGAGCATGTGACCTGAGACTGCTTGTTAGACGTGTTGGGTTTCTACAGGGCTCATCTGCCATTGAGACTGATGAGGAGTGACTTTCCTTCTAGGTGTCAGAGCTGAGGCAGCAGCTCCGGATACGAGGCCTGCCTGTGTCGGGTACCAAGACGGCGCTGATGGAGCGGCTGCGGCCCTTTCAGGAGTGCAGCAGCAACGCGGTGCCAAATTTCAGTGAGATCACCACCGTCACCTTCCCAGTCACTCCAACAAGCACCCTGTCGAATTACCAGTCACAGTCCTCCACCAGCATGTTATCGAATGGCTTCTACCACTTTGGCAGCACCAGCTCCACCCCACCCATCTCGCCTGCCTCCTCCGACCTCTCCGTGAGCGGATCTTTGCCAGACACTTTCAACGACGGGCCCATGTCTTCCCCACAGTTTGGTCTCCAGCCATCTCCGGTTCATGGCAGTGCTGAGGAAAGCCTCATGAGCAGCATGAATGGAGGGAGCATCCAGCTGGAACTGGAAGGAATTGACACAGAGAAAGACAAGATGCTGGTGGAGAAGCAGAAGGTCATCAATGAACTGACGTGGAAGCTGCAGCAAGAGCAGAGGCAGGTGGAAGAGCTCCGGATGCAGCTCCAGAAGCGAAAGAGAAGCAATGGCCTTGAGGAGAAGCAGCAGCCTACTCAGCATTTCTTTGGTGTCTCCATCAAGCAAGAAAACACCGTGTCCAGCTGTCCATTTGCATCCAAACAAACAGCCTTGAAAGGCCAGGCCGGTAGCTCAGATAAGCTCAGTAACTGTGGGGTGCCACAGATGCCCCACATTGTAAATAGCCACTGCTTGGAGCCTGCAGGGCACAGCACCATCACCTCCTCGACATTCCTGAGCCCGCAATGCTCCCCCCAGCACTCTCCCCTCGGGGCTGCCAAGAGCCCCCAGCACATCAGCCTCCCGCCGTCCCCCAACAGCCACTACCTGCTCCCGGTGTCCCCTGTGCCGGCGGACGGGCGCAGCGGGTCCCCGACGGGCAGCACCTGCCTCCGCACGGCTCCGGTGAGTGTGAGCCCAGCGCTCCTCAGGCACACACAGCCCACTGTTGGCTTGGGACTGCTGGAACCCACGGTGGGCACCCAGGGGTTGTGGCAGTCCATGGTGCTGCCTGGAAAGGCAGAGAGTATCCCAGATGGACAGCGGGTTGGAAGCTGATGGCACTGCAGGGGCCTTTGCAGGGTATCTCTTGGGGACCCCTGCCTCTGCACCCAGTTAGCCTGGAGAGGCCACAGCACAGCTCCCATGCTCCGTGGAGCCCTGGCACAGCTCCCTCTGCCCCTGGAGGGGTCCTGGCAAAGCTCCTTCTCTGGGGGAGTATTGGCACAGCTGCTTCTGCCCTAAAAGAGCCCAAGCATAGCTGCCTCTCTCTTCAGGGGGAGTCCTGGCACAGCTGCCCATGCCCCATGGAGCCCTGGTGCAGCTCTGTACACAGCATGGAAGCTCCAGCATGGATCCTTCAGCTCCTGGGAGAGCCCTGGCACAGTTCCTACACCCCTGCGAGACCCCGCTGCAGGGCTTTCCAGCATCTTGCCAAGCCATTGTGGCAGTGTGAAGGGTTTTCACCACTGGGTTGGAGGAGAGCAGTTACCCTGGGAAGCCTTTTGTCAGAAAGCTAAAGCAAGGCTTACACCTGGGGTCTGCAGTCAGATAGAGTATGTGGGTCCCCACCAAGCCACCAGCCCAGGAGAAAGTTGGGTTCAGCAGCCACAACTCCTCAGTCCTCCAGACAGGTGCGAATGCTTGGGGAGAGGCACATGCTGCCAACAGAGAAAGCACCATGAACTTCTGCTCATCGCAGCCCCAGTTCATCTCAGTGCCCTCCAAGGGCTCCCCAGGGAGCAGCACCACCTGGCCTGCCCACAGGGCTCAGGGAGGGACACGGCAGGGGCAGGCTGGGCACAGGACAGGGGCTGAGGAATAGCCCACGCCAGAGCAGGGCCACTCCCAGCTGTGTGCCACGGTGGCACAAAGTGGGCACGGTGTTGTGTCCAGCACCTCCAGAGGATGGTGAGGTAGTGCCATGGGCAGTCAGCACCAGCACAGCAAGTGAGGTGGGAATGGACAGCAATTTAGGGCAAGGAGGGGCAGAAACAGAGCTGCCAGTGGGATGGGCATGGAGGGCTGCCAGGGGGGTTGGGGTGAGGCAGGCAGTGGGGCTGCTGCAAAGGTGGAGAGGGTGATGTGACCACTGGTTTGGGTGAGCTGGGCTATGGCGAGCCAAGCTGGGCATGAGCTGGGCAGGGGGCAGAATGCAGGGGGTGACCCCAACAGTGGGGCTGTAGTGGTGAACTGGGCACTGGGGCAGAGCTGTGGGGGCAAGAGGCAGGGGGACACAGTGCTGTGAAGTTATATCCAAGAGAGGCAGTGGGGCTGCTCTGGACAGCTGGGCAGTGGTCAGTGAGCATCAGGAGGGAGCAGTGACACCACGGGGGCATCTCCAGCTTCCCTCACCCAGCCTGAGAGCAAGGGGCTTACAGAGGGAATGGTCCATGATGTCCTGCAGCTCATCCCAGCTGTGACACCACCCTCTGCTGCATGCAAGGGACTCCCAGGGGCAAGGGCCCTTCTTCAGCAAGAACTACTTCTCTGTGCCCAGCACTGGAGTGCTGTTCCCCACGAGCCAGGGATGGTGTTCCTTCCAGCTGCCCTCCACAGAATGGTGGCCAGGATGTGTATGGCCAGGCCCAGTGACCTCACTGCTGCCCTGGATCCACCCCTGGATCCACCCCACCTGCAGAGGTGATGCTGCTTCCCCTCGTGCTGACTCTCATGGGACAAGGCCAGGGCCAGGTAGTGGAGAAGGACACACAAGGGCCTGGAGGTGATGGGGACAGCAGCTGGCAGGCACAGGACCTTCAGATGATGTCCCTCCTGGAAAGGGAGCCTGCAAAAACCTGGCAATCATATGCAGGTGTTTGGCACAGGCAGAGGTTTCCCTCTTTTGAGTGGTCTTCCCAGGCCTGGGCTCTGTGAGTGCCCCTGGACAGGCAATGATGGAGAGGGGCTGGGAGACAGCTGGGGAGGTGCCACATCACTGGCCAAGTGCAGCCAATCACCAACAGCCCATCTTTGTCTTCCCCTTGCCCTGCACCATCCCTGGCTGGGCTGAGCACCAGGATGCTCCCTGACACCATTCCCATGCCCCGGCTGTGACTGAGGCCAGCCTGGCCCTGGGGCTTAGAGGAGCTCAGAGGCTGAGGGAGCTGGTTTATCTGCCTCTACCCTGCTCGAAGGCCAGGCATTTTGTCTGAGTTTTTTGACCCACAAGTTACTTTCCCTGGCACCACACTGACCTCAGCAAGGATGAGAGCTGTCCCTGCCCATGCATCGACTCCCTTTCCCTGTATTTCCCCATGCAGACGGCTGTGCAAGCAGGTCAAAAGTTTTCTATTCCATCCCCAAATTTTTATAAGTGAAGCCCAGCCCTGTCAGAGATAAAGCAGCCTCCACCCCATGAGGATGCAGTGAAGCAGGTAACTGCATGGTTTTTCTTTTCTACCGGGCTAGGACTGCCCAGGGTATCCTTTTATGGATAGCGGGACTCAGTTGCAGGAGTTCCAGCCTGTTCTGGGGTCTCTGGGTAGGACAGGCCTGTTTCCAGAGGAATGGGCTTTTTGAAGGTTAGCTGCTGGTGGCCGTGAAGCAGTCAGAGACCATGCTGGGTAGGCCAGTGTCTGCTGTGCCTCCAGGGGTCCTGACACCCCCCAAACACCCCAGGGTGCCAGTGTACTCTTCTTTGGGATGCTTAGTCCTATGTGAGGAATAGGCCCTTGAGCATTCCCAAGGCACCAAGAAATTCACCTTCACTCTTTAGCCTATTAACAACATGTCCTGCTCTGTGCCATCTGCCCCCTGAGCTGGAGCCCTGTTCCCACAGGAGGACTATCCATCTTCCATGAACCCCTTCCATGGGAGTCTGGCAGTACCAGAAATGACAGTGCCTTCAGGAAAGTAGAGTTATGCTGTTCGCAGTGAGGAAAATAGGCTCATGCTGGAGTGCAGGCAGTCGTGCCAGTTCCCAGGCAGGGAGAGAAGGAGGCCTGGACAGTGCAAGGAATGCAGGCAGGCACATGCCAGTGTGAGGTGCTGGGACCAGAATGTGTGTCCTGATGGCCCTGGGACAAGGCAGGCTGTGGTGGAGAGAGCAGAAGGTCAGTGGCAGGGCATCTTGGCCCCCAGATCCACCGTGATTGTCCCAGGTCCCTGCAGTGCCCACCAGAACGCCGCTGCCAGCCCCATGTTCGTATGGCCTCTCTCCTGCATGGGAGGAAAACCATTTGTGGGGTCTAGAGTCATCGACCTGGCTTGTGGCTGGAGGGACTCTCCTCCTAATGCCCTCTACTCTCCTCTTTGTCGTTTGCTGCAGCAGATGACACGAAGTCAGCAGATGGACGAGCTCCTGGATGTGCTGATTGAGAGTGGAGGTATGCACTGCTTCCCTGTTCCCCTCCAGGGCTTTCCTCGGAGCCAGCGTTGCTCCATGGGGTTCGCTGCATTCTGTGTACCCCAGCAGAGGTGCCTCAGTTGAATACAGCTTTCATCAGCCCTCCCCGTGCCAGCAGCCACTGAGATTGAATCCAAAAGCATATTGGCCCTCCCGGAGCCTGTTCCTGTGTGTGCTGTCCCAGTGGGTTGGTCTGGACGTGGCTGTCACCTGTGCAGGGGCAGCAGGGCAGCAGCCTGTGCTCAGCACTGCCAGCTTCCTCCCCATGCAGAGCCCCCAGTGTCCCCCACCATTCCCAGTGCTGCCAGTGCCACCTCCCACGCAGAGCACTGCCCTCCCCTGTGCAAAGTGCTGCCTATGCCCTTTCCCAGCCCTCTGGGGACAGCTGCCAGTGCCCCAGGGACTGTGTCCAAACCCAGGAGATCAAGGTCAGAAGGCAGGAATGTGTGAGGCTTCCTGCAGGAGGGTGGGTGAGCGAGGGGATTGGATGGGGAGCAGGTCTCCACAGGGATGCCTGAGAGTCCAGCTGGAGGGCTGTGGTGGTGCCCCCGAGCCCAGCAGCGGTGGACACCGCTAGAGCACCTCAAATCCCTCTTGTTTGTTGACAGAAATGCCAGCCAATGCCAAGGAAGATCGGTCTTGCCTCCAGAAAGTACCTCAGATAACAGTGTCTCCAGGCAACTCCGGTGCCTCTCTCTCCAAGCCCCCGTTCGAGCAGGTCCCCCCGACAACACTGCCCTTCGAGCACTGCCCGGGCAGCAGCGACACCCACCTCGAGGTGCTGCTGAACGCCCACAGCCCCCTGGGCAGGGTCAGCGAAATGGCCCTGCTGAAGATGGGGGCAGAGGAGCCCCACTTCGAAGGGATGATGGAGGGATTCTCCGGCAAAGCCACGGATGAACTGCTCAACTCCCAGGAGATTTTACAGACTCCCCTCTCGCCCATGGAGACCCAGCTTTCCCCTTCCCCTGCGGAAGGCTCTGGTTTACAAATGAGTTTCACTGAGTCTCCATGGGAAACGATGGAGTGGCTGGACCTAACCCCCCCCAGCTCTGCCACCGGCTTCGGCTCACTCACCCCCGCGGGTCCCAGCATCTTCAACATCGATTTCCTGGATGTTACTGACCTCAACCTGAACACCAGCATGGACCTGCACCTGCAGCAGTGGTGAAGGGAGGTGCTGTGAGCCTGCAGCAGGCAGCAGTGTTTCTGTCGTTCCGGAGAACAGGCAGGGCTAATGTGCCTTATCCAGGGGAAACTGGAGCCATTTTCCCAGCATATAAACTTGTTTGAATTTCCAGTCACTGCAAATTGACAGCACAACAACTCTGGTACTTTGGTTTTCCTCCGTTGACATGTCCCCAACAGAGGACATCAGTGCCTGAAACGACACTTCCTTTGATTAACAAGAACTTCAGTTTTCTGTCTTTAATCTTTCCCCCCACCCCAGTTTTAGCAGTCACTCTCATGAGAACTGGAGCAGTTCATGACAAGACTGTGTGGTGAGATGACCTCACCTGGGTGGCAACAGGAAATTACAGAGCAGAGAGCCCCAAGCTGCCCTCTCCTCTCCTCTCCTCTCCTCTCCTCTCCTCTCCTCTCCGCTCCTCTCCTCTCCTCTCCTCTCCTCTCCTCTCCTCTCCTTCTCCTCTCCTCTCCTCTCCTCTCCTTCTCCTCTCCCTCTCCTCTTTTTCCTAATGAAATAATTCAGAAGATGTATAACGTTTAAAGATTAGTTAAATCTTCCCTACCTCCTGGTGCCTTTTGCATAAGAACTCTTAGTTGTCAAGTTGTTTTTTATAACATCAAAGGACAGAGGAGAAACAATGTCATGCTACTTGGTGGTTCTTACCACACAGTTGATATGAGTTGCACAGTGGCAAGAACTGCTCTGTGAAACTAACAAAATATTAATAATAATAATAAAAAATAATAAAATCACAGAAATGCTAGTGTTCAGAAGAAGAACGTTCCCAAGGAGGTGATTTGAATTTAATTAAAGGTGGCAAAAAAAAGGAATGAAAAATTAGTAAACAAGGTACCTGGTGATGAGAGACCACAGAAGCAATTAAGTTTTTAAATCCAAGCTAAGTACATGAAATGATGGCATTAAAGTCACATCTTTTTCACTCCCCACATTCACATTTTAAAGACTGAAATATCAACTCTGTTCTTGAAAATGACACATCATCTACAGTAGACACTTAACTCTGCCCTCAGATTTGTGTTACATATATCCACCACTACACCAAACAGGTGCAATTGGCCAACCTTATCAGCAATATTTGTCAGAATTTGACTTGGATTTTCTTTGAGTTTAAACACTGTCAGAGAAATATTATTGAGGAGCTTTTTATTTTTTTTTTGGAAGAGTGATTGTAAAAAATATTTCCAAACCCAGCAAATATTTGTTGGCATAAGTCTGCATACAGAACTGTTTTTCTTAGAGTTACTCATCTAGTTTGCAAACATAGTGTACATTCTTATAGTTTAGCAGCAGTGTACAAGCATCTAAATGTATGAGAATCTTGTGGTTAACAGAACAAAATAATGGTTGGTGCCATATAGCTGGCTTATCTGTGAGACCCAGCTATCACTGGAAAAAAGAGAACAAATCACAGAGTGATAGTGAATTATCCTTGCATTCAAAACAAGCCATTAACTGAGCTTTTCATAAGTCAAATTTTCACTGAGTCAACTAGAGGTATTGCCTGTACAAAGGTTCTTACAATTCTCCAGTACATATTGTTGTGCATACAGAGAAACAAAATAGCACATTTCAAGTAATGTTTCTATTTAAATGTGCTATTTAAGAATTGCCCGATTTGCAGCTGTAGATTTAAAGCATATGACCTGGTTTTCCCAGGATTGTTCAGAGCTTTAATTCATTCCTTTTATGAAATATTTTTTTTTTACTTTAATTATGTTCAGTGTCAAAAATACTTATTTTATCTTCTTGATTACTTCTTGCCATTGCCTAGTTACTCTTTTGGAATGTGCTGTTGTCTGTTTGTCTGCATATGCTTAATTTTTAGTTTTCAATAATCTTTCTGACATTTAGTTCTTTATCTTCCCCTTTCTTGCATGGAATTATTTGGAATATTTTCAGTCAGCTTATCAAAGCACTTGCTTACAGAGATTTACTCTTTGTGTCTACTTTTCTGTGTTGCCTTTAATAATTCATGCCAGAAATGTTTTTTAAGCAGCCTTGCAATTTTTCATTCTGAGTTTTGGAAGTGCTTTATAATAACTTTGTGCATCAAGGCTGCAAAGCACAATGTAACCACGGTGTGCTCACTGTTCTTGGGGTTCTGAAGTGGTGGGTTTTATACTTTCATTCTTCGCAAAAATATTTTCATGCACTGAATGCTCAGTTCTTTGCTGGCCTCTGATCTAATTTTTTCACTACTAAACTTTTGCAGTACAGCTTTATCTTGTATAATAGCTTCCTTATATACTCTACACACAGTGTAGAACAGAATCTTAGAAAGACAAAAGTATACAACACAGAAAACAGAAAACCAGAAGGACTTTAAATAAAGTCCCTCACTTTCAAAGATGTTGAGAGTGAGAAATTAGCAGACAAAGGCAAAAGAAAAAAAAAAAAGGAAAATATTTGCTACTAAAAATGGAAAGTGAAGTATACAGGAATATACAGAAATAACATGGTTCTTCAGAAATAAACCCTTAATTCCAGAAGCATCAAGGTAGGGGAAAAAAAAAAAGTACAAAAAAAGTAATAGAATTTAGTATTAAAATTAGAAATACTCAGCACACAAATTAAGGTGTTTCATAAAATGAGTATTGCATTTGATATTGAAACAGTTGCGAAGTGTGTGGGATTGATTTAATAATGATTTTTGATGATTCAAGAAGAGGACAGACTCATGAGTTGAGTCGTAAAAGCTAGAATTTTGAAACTTACCTGAAAGGATATTGCTAAGGTAGAAAACAAAGTGTAAATGCGCACTTGGAACACAAACTGCACCAATTTGAGACCAAACACACCAGTCTCACCAGCTTGCCACATGATCAATTTTTTATATATTTCAAAGTTCTAATACAAAATTATTTCATTCATGTAATTTCAAGTGTGGATGACGAGGAAGAACAAAAGGTTTATTTTGAATGGGCAAACTATAAAAATAAGCATTAGAGTGAGAATTCCACAAATCTTCTTAAACAAGATATTAACTGAAGTACTTTCTACAGATAAAATATATTTTTTTTGTTTGTTTCTGCCTTTTTTGGGACCATAAATCAAAATGAATTATATAAATGCTTTGTACTATTAAAAAAAAAAAAAAAGGTGAAGATTGAAGAAATATTAACTTTAACATTTATTGAAGTGAAATTCATTAGAATTATGCTTGAAGTTTTGATAATTTATTTTATCTTTCCAATGAGTATTTCACCATAAAGCACAAAACTAGTGATTAGGAGTCTTATCTTGAAGCTTTAGATGATACTTTAAACATTATGAGTCCCTGATTCCAAAGTTGAAGAAGAATATGGAAACCTGTAACAGGGAAAAAAAAATATTGGTTTTTTTCTGAGACTGCTCAATGTTGATTTGATGTCAATCACACACTGAATTACATAGGATCTATGTGAAGAAGAAAATCCTCAATTATGAATTTATGTAATTAGAATAAATGTAGCAATATTATGACTATAAATATAAATGTTTTTCCTTGCATAGGAATGATGATGTGACTGATACTGTGATGATTTGCGAGGAGTAAAAATGTTATAATTAAAAGTGATATTTAAGGCTCAAGATGATATGAAATGTTGGATCAGATGATCTTTGAGATCCCTTCCGACCTGGCATTCTATTATTCTATAATACATTATTATATCTTAGAAGTGAGAATAAAATATCCTCACATTTGTATCAGGGAACAGAGTGAGAAAAAGACTGACTATATCAGCTCAAAAGGAAATACACCAGAAAAGAGTAGTCATTGTTATTGTAAGAGACTAAATGTCTTTGGAAACTAATAAGTGGGAAACTCTTCAACTCTGGACATGCAAAGTCAAAAATTAGTTTAAACGTGCCATGGTCAAGAAAGATTATGGACAGACTGAGGAAAAGAAAGTACTTTTATCAGTATGGAATGAAGATCATAGTCAAGAGGATGAAATGAATGAAAAGATTAAGGGAGACAAGCATGAAGTGGAACCAGAAAGATGATTTTCCAAGATGTTTTTCCTGCATACTGTTTTTAAAGAAGTATTTTAAAGAAAAATACTAGAGAGAGCTAGTGTTTTCGTAGTTCACTTTTTCATTCTGGAAGTGGCATTTTCTGAATATAGAAATCATGGATTATTGTAAAAGAATATTTTACCTACTCTGTATTTGAAAAACAGCTACGATAATTGTTAAGTCACATTTACTTATAATGAATAATATTGATTTACATTGCCATTTGTGGTAGTGAGTGCAATAGCTATCTAATTTTACCAAATGAAATGAATTCCTATTACCTGTAAGAATGACCATAAAATTTAGGAGTGCCTAGATGGATTAAAGCACCTTTTTTAAATACAAGTTCTGCCACTTGGATGAAATCTTTTAATGGTAATACACTGTTGTAACAGTAAGCCTGTGAAGATGAAGAAACCAACCAAAGTGCCTTTTAAACCTGAGGCTTTTTTACTGTATTGTCAAGTGGAGTTTGCTTTTTCCCCTGAATCACCTTTCTCCTTCCCTAGACCCCATGGGAGAAAACCCTTTGTCTTCCTAATTAGTACGCAAGCCTTGGCCAAGCTATGTGAAACCCCCTCTGATTGGCCTGTTGTTAACCCTTCCCCTTGAATTCTATAGGCTGTGAAGCCCTGTAAAAACCCTGGCCAGGTAAATAAACTTCCTCTCCCTGCTCTCTTGCCCCACTGTGTGTGTGTGTCTCTTTGCCAGGACCTCTGGAGACCACGTGGCCTGACCATGTGGCCCGAGAAGGGGACGGGAAAGGGGGGAGCAACCCCCCCAACTGCTGCACACTGTCTTTTCTCTGAGAAGCTGGAGTTTGCTGTTATTTTGACCCATTCCAACCTGTATTTTAAAAAATTTCCAGCCATTTTTAATTTTTGCCATGTACTGATTCTCTATCCTATGAGGAACAGATAAAACATCATGTACTAAAAAATGAGATTTCGGTTTTTTTCTGCCTTTACATGAAACACTCTGAGTTCTCTACCATTTTTCTACATTTAACATTCAGATATAAATTATTTATTTCCTGGTATAATTTTATTTTCATTGTCGATACTTTTTCATCCCCCACGGTAATGTATTACAATAAGAAAATGTTAAAATGTAAGAATTCCCAGTAACATTAATGACTCATGAAAGGGCAAGTCCATAGGCGGTATAATAGTGGCTAATATTGTTTAAGGCACAGTACAATTCTGCAGTTTAATTGCTTAAAATATTACTGTCCAGTCTTTGATTGTATTAGCATAGATTCTCTGAGGTATCAAGGACACCTAATTGCTACTAAGAAATGTAGGCAGTGGCAGGATTTTTTTTGTTGTTGTTACGAGTGAAAAATTTTATGCAACACCCTGTACATTTTAGTGCACCAAGAAGTGACATCTGCATTCAGATTCTCTGTTGCATTTAAACATCTGGGTAAGAGATCACAATCCACAGGTAAGGAGGAAATCATGGAAGCAGGCGTAAAGAAAAGAGCAGGGATATCCAAACAAGAAAGAAATCAGAATGATCAAAAAAGTTGAAAGGAACCCCAACCCAAATATCTGTATGCAGCCTGGGAACAATGTAGAAGGAACTGGAACTCCTCATGAGGTCACAGAATCATGAAATTGCTGGTGGCACAGCTCACATGACAGTGGTGTGGTGAGGAAACAGAAGAATGATGGGCAAGCAGCTTAGATATATGAAGATCTCATGTGGGATGGACAACAGATTGGCTGAGAGCTTCTGGGGCAGGGTCAGAAAAGAAGCTAATAGAGGTTGTCATTACAGTGAGAGCTTGTTGCATTCCACCTATTTAGGGTACTGAAATGGATGAAGCCTGCTTTAAACAGATGAAGAAATATCTGTGTCACAAATCCCAGTTATTGTGGAGGAATTCAATATCTTTGACATCTGTTAGAAGGACAATATGATGAATGTAAGAAGTCAAGAAGATTTCTAAAGTGTGTTGGGGAGTTGACAGTTAATGGGTCATACCAAATCTGGAAGCCATTAACAAATGGAGTACTGCACAGGTCTCTTCCTGGGCATGTCTTTAATGTCTTTATCAGTGATCAGGTGACAGAGTGCTTGCTCATGAAGTCTGTAGATGACATCATGATAGGGAGACTCAGCGATGCCTTAAACGCAGGTCAAATAGGATGCAGATAGACTGGATGAATGGGCTAAAAGAAACCTGGTGATACCCGATAAGGGTATCCTAAGTCCAGCACTCAAAGAGGAAGAATCCCTTGTAATGATACAGGCTGAGGACTTCCTGGTTTGAGTGATCTGGCTCAACAGAAAAGGCTTTGGGATTCCTGACACACAACAACCTGTGCATGAACCAGCAGCAAAACACAATGGCAAAACAATCCAGGGTTGTATTAGCATAAGCACTGTCTGTCGTAAGGGAAGTGATTACTCTCTTTAACTCATGAGACCACAGTTTGATACCGCAATTTGTTTGGGGGTATTGAGCAAAAGAAAGACATCACTATCCCCAAAGACAGGCCTATTAAGTGTTGGGAGCTGGAGCACTTGCTTTGTGAAGACAGGCTGAGGAAACTTACCAAGTTCAACCTGGAGAGAGCTCTGGGGGGGGGGACATGAAGACCCACCAGTACCTATAGGGAGGCTACCAAGAAGATCAAAGGAGGATCTTTAATGACACACAGAACTCATGGAATAAGAGACAACACACATAGATTAAAACAGGAAATGCTCAAAATGGATACAAGATTTTTTTTTTTCACTATGAGGGTAACGAAGCAGTGAAGTAGACTGTCCAGTGAGGCTGTGTAGTTTCTGTCGTCAGAGGCATTCCAGACTTACTGGATAAAGCCTGAACAGCTTGAGAGTTGACCTCAGAGATGACCCTACTTTGATAAGGAATTTGAAGTAGAGACTTCCTGAACTCCCTTTTGCCCTGAAATACTCAATGATTCTGTGATTCCATGAAGAGTTCTTGTCTGAATAGCTGTGGCATTCAAGAAATCAAAATATGAACCTGCGGTCTTTATTATAATGAAAATGTCACTTATGAAGTCCTAAAGCTGTACACATCACCATTCAGATGAATAAATGATTGTCTGTCACAAAATCAAGTGTATTCCAGATAGGTATTTCAAGTGGCCAGAACGTAAGTCCTTCTGTCAAATAGTTATTACTTATTTTCACACTTTTGAGATCATGAGGTCAAATAATTACTTAGGAGAAAAATGTGAAAATATGTGGGCCTGACCATCACTACCTTCTTCTACTACCAGTAGCATGATTTGTCTAAAACGGCACAGTAAAAACAACTCTTCATACATACATCAATTATTATACCTTCATTCTCTTAGAAATTGCTTATGGACTGGTTTGTTGATAAATACAGATTTACATAGCAAATTTTATAGTTCGTGAATCTTACTGGCTGACATTCTCCACGATCTCAAAGCATTCTCAGGAGATAGTGTGAGAGGAAGATACTGCAAGCGTAATGCTTCTTTGACCCATTTTGTAACAAAATGTGAGTCTTAGATAAGACACCCTGTCACACACTGTGTTTACAAAATCACTTTTCCTGAGAAGCCCACATCTCCACAAAGAAAAGACAGTGGATTAGAATTGACTTTAACTTATTTAGCCTTTGCACTAAAGCTTTTGCTGGGAGAACTTGGTCTTAGCTAAATGCAAAACAAAATTATGATATCTGAGCTACAGACATTTAAAGTTATTCTAAGACTGTATATCAATTGTCTACACTGCTTTTCTAATCCTTATCTTGATTTTTTGCAGATTTATGCCAAACAAGGTTTTAAACCAGTCATTTTCGGATACAAGTTACAGTGCTGTTTAGCAAAGACATTCTTTTCCTTATCTTCTTTTTAAAAAGTGCAAGTTAATCTGAATCACTATGCCAAATCCCAAATCTAAAATGTGTGTTGAGAAATTCAAGCACATTTCAACGCAGTGCTGATAAAACAATTACGTAATACACAACATATGTGAGATGCTGGAATCAGTGGAACTAGCCATACAAGCTGTGAAAAGCTGTTTTATTATAGCAAAATTATCTCTAATTCAGCCTGGGTAATTAAAATGCTCTACAAGTGCAAGAAATGCTGAAATGTGTGGAACAATAATTTTTCAGTGTATTTTTCTAATTAAAAATTATGAAGAGTTCAAGAAAGGGGGTACAGTGGATGCACTGTAAAAACTCAAAAGAATTTCCCAAGAGAATTAATGATCTTTATTTGCCCTAAGTTAAAATTTACCTAATTTCAGCAGTTCTTTTGGGTGGTTTGTAAAGATATTTTTTTTTTTTTTTTTTTTATGTATAAAGCTCTCAAATATCCTTATGGTAGAATGTTTTAGGACAGTAAATGTAAATATAAACATAAAATATAAATATCTACTCCTTATTTCATTTTAAACCAGATCTTCAGTAATTGTATAGCAGAGCTCAAGACCTGATCCTTCTTGAAATTCTCATGAACACCACTTTAAATATAAGGAATGTTTTTAAGGATTGTTAAACTTTCAATGTTTTATAATCACAGAGTAACCTTGAAATGTTTTTCCCTCTAGGGTCCCCGATTGAAATATAGGTTTCTTTGAAAGTAATGCCTGTGTTAATTAATATATTAACCCTCAATAGCTTTAAAAGTAGGTATTTTAAAAGTAGGTAGATTTCTGAGACAACCCGGTTTCAATAACATGATAAGGACAGCTTTATTTTTCTTACAGCTAGACTAGCCAACAGTCCTGTTACTGCTCTCTCTCTTCTCATTTCAAACACAACAAAGAAATGTATAAGCAACTGAAGGCAATAAAGCACTTTTAAAATCTATTCCCATTTAAGAAATTCCTCTTATACAATCAATAATTCTATAACTTCAAGGAAGGAAGAAGGGAGAAGGGAAGAGGAGAGGAGGACAGAGTACTAGTACTTGAATTCCTATAGGGCTTTGCCACAATATTTAACTCTACTATCAAAAGAGAAAGGATAGATTCACAACAGACAAGTAAGAAACAGATACATTTTTCTACTAATCCAGCCTGGTTCCCTACTTTGTGATCAGTACTAGGCCAAAAAACACTCCCTGTATAATCATTTGTATACTTTTCCTGCTAGTAATTTCACAGGACGTAACCCTCTTTCAGCGACCTGTATAAAGTGCCAGCTGTTCAGATTGTCCTTTTATATAAGTTCTCATTCAATACAGAAAAAAAATAGCCTCTTCTGAAGTCACAGACTCTCATACATCACCCATTCTGTGATCCTGTGATAATGTTGTCCACTACTAAATTTGAGAATTTCTCAATAATAATAAGCATGTGAGGTGTTTCGTTTTTTTGGTTGGTTTGGGGTTTTTTGGTTGCATTTTTTGGGTTTTTTTTTTGTTGTTGTTGGTTGGTTGGTTGTTTTTTTTTTTTTTTTTTTGTTTCGTTTGGTTTGGGGTTTTTATCACTTCCATATTCTGTTTGGAAAGAATCTGCTCTGTGCCATCATCTATATTCAGATCACAGTTTTCATTTTTGTCAGTTTTATATTTTAATGCTGAATATTTATGTTAGGGTATGGGAAGACACTTTAGGTACATTTTGAGGCACTGCCTCCTTATTTTCCCTGCTGTGGATTCAGTCCTTGAGCAATGCCTCTGCCTGCCTGTCTCATATAAGTGTGAGAGAACAGGGAAGAAGTGTCTGTGTGTGAATGGATGTGCGTGTGCGTGTGTGTGTGCGTGTGTGTGTGTATGGGTATATTGAGAGGAAGGAGAGAAAGACAAAGTCTGGCTTGAGAGTCTTACCCAGCATTTCATAGGAAATTCTTTGCAGTTAGAGTCTCATTCTCAAGGATACCAGTACAGAATCAGAGTATCACCAAATCAGTTAGGTTGAATGACATCCTTTAGGATGACTGAGTTCAACCATTGATCAAGTACTGTCAAGTCCACCACTAAACCATGTCCCTAAGTGACACATCTACATATTTTTCAAACACCTCCAGGCATGGTGTCTCAACCACTTCCCTGAGAAGCCTGTTCCAATGTTTGACAATCTTTTCCATAAAGAAGTATTTCCTAATATCAAATCTAAACTACCCTAACTCAGCTTGAAGCCATTTTCTTTTGTTCTATCACTTGTTACTTGGAAGAAGAGACTGAGCCCCACCTGCCATCCTTTCAGATAGTTGTGGAGAGGCATAAGGTCCCCCTGAGCCTCATTTGCTTCAGGCTCTTCAAAGTACCCTCAGTCACTCCTCACAGGACTTGTGCTTTAGACCCTTCACCAGCTTCATTGTCCTATTTTGGACAAACTCTAGGACCTCAAAGACATTCTTGTAGTGAGGGACCAGAACTGTGCACAGGATGTGAGATGTGGCCTCATCAGTGCCTAGTATAGTGAGTTGATCACTGTCTGCTGGCCACAGAATTTCTGATACAAACACGGATGTCTTTGACCCTCTTGACCCCCTTCATGTTAAGCCAGCTGTTGACCAACATGCCCAGGTCCTTTTCTGCTGAGCAGCTTTCCAGACATTCTTCCTCCCACCTAGAGTGTTGTATAGGGTTACTGTGACTGAAGTGCAGGACCTGGCACCTGACCTTGCTGAACCTTGTACAATTGGACTCATTCCATTTTATCCAGTCTGTCCAGATCCCTCTACAGTCTTTCAACACTTCAGCAGTTCAACATTCTTGCCCAGCTTGGTGTTATCTGCAAACTTGCTGAGGGTGCACTCGATCCCATTGTCCAGATTATCCAGCCTGTACTGCAGAGGGTCTTAGAGACAAAGAACATCCTTTGTTTGCTGTAAAGTCCAGCAGTTTACATGCATGGCACACAGTGCATCAACATTAATGATAGCATGGATCATACAAAAGATTGATGTCTGTAGCTCCATAACATATGCCAGTGGCATTTGAGCTAATGTGTTAATTGATATCACTAGTGAGTTTTCTTTCTCTGCATAGACATGTTAGAAAAGACATATCAGTCAGCACACTGACTATGGAGGAACACCGAATCTCACTAGACCAGAACTGTATGTTATATCCTGGAAAACAGGCTATACTAACCATTTTGTTTCTCCTTCATCTGACCCTTAATTAATCCTTTTTATAACCCTTACTTCTGTTTCAGACCTCATTTCCTTACTAAATTTTCATATTAGATCCAAAGTACTTTTTGGCACTTCAAGTTTTGGCTTACACCTTATCTCCAATTCCTACTGAATCATGCCCTACCTGTCTGTGAGGCCTCTGGTACCACGTATTTATTTTGTCCATATACCATAAACTTTATTTTGTTACCTCTGGATCACAGTCTCAGTGCTGATGGGCCACAGGTGAATGTTTAAGACTACAGATTCAAAGTTTTAATTTACCCATCTGGTACCCTACAGATCAAACTAACAAAAATAAGAGTTTTGAGAAAATTCCTATCCAATCACTGCATCTGTCATCTGGATTATGTAACAAGAAAAAAAACTTCTTGATTTTCTTCTGAAAATAAGTTTCTACTGAGGAAATGTAAGCTGAAGTTTTCTTGAATGGAATGTAATTATATCAATCAGGTAGATTATTCATATTAAGAGGAAAGAGGAGTACTAAGAAGTTTTCAAGTATTTTTTTCTGAAGTAAGTGGAATATTTCCCCCTTTTTGAACACAGGTTATTTTTTTTTTACTTTTTCTTACTCTAATCTGGTTCACAAGTACAAACCTGATTTTTTTTGAAAATTAGAATGGAGTTAGCATCCATGAATAGTTTGAAAAGGATTCAGTTCTCCAGGACTGAATATTTGAACAGAGGCACAGTGAAATAAATATAAAAATGTTAGGTGTTTTCAAAGATATCTTGGAATGGGGGATTCTATAACATAAATCCACAGTACTTATGAAAAACAGATTATCTCCACACATAAATTGAGATTCATTATAAATGCCATGATTTTAACTGAGAACCTAGAAGACAAATTAAAAAGCTGTATCTTTTTTGTTTGCAGTGCAAGTAATACACACCACAAAAAGCACACTATCAAATGTATCTCATGCCCATGCAAGCAATAGAAGTTAGCTCTCCTCATAATTTTTTCCCTGTTCTTTCTTCAACCCACTCACCCACTCCTTCCTTCTTCCGCTTCTGCTGTGCTATCTGAAACTACTCTGATTCAAGGGGACATTTCCAGCCCAATGGTGCTTCTGCAATTTTTTTCACCAACAGGAGTCCTTGGGCAGTATTCCCACACCCTACCTTTGCCTTTCCATATCTGATGCCCTGGGGGTGGTTAGCAGCAGGTTTAAATTGGGAATGATTCTGGCATGGAAGCAACATCAGGATCAGTGAGCCACAGTTGTGTCTTTAGCGCAGCATTAAACTATTCTGATGTCAAATATTGCTCATTCAGAGCCAATTCAGCTCCAGCTGAAGTCAGCAGGAGTTTTGGATGGATTTCAGTGATCTTCATATAAAGCCAAGAGAAAGCAAGCCCTTCTTTTTATCTTGTGTGAGCAAGATAACAAAAATGGAAACGGTAATGATTGATTATGTAGGTCATTGTCAGTTCTGTGAACTACGTGTTATGCATAATGTATTAGGCTAACCCTAAGGAAAAGTCGTTTGTGATGGGGAGTAGAGATGACTAAATTCTAGGTCCTGAAGTACTTGTTTTGTTCATCTTGATGTGAATAGCTCTTGTGTTTCACTGGGTCTTAGTAGGACAGAGATAAATTTAGAAGCAAATTTTGCCTTGGATCTTCACTCACAGTGCCTATTGACTTAAATGAAAACTGATCTGACTTAGCTGGGGCAAAATTTTATATATACACTTTTGAATTTTAGTAGAATATATATCTATGTCCTAAGGTACTATGTTCACTTTTCAATGATGTTTTTACTTGCTGGTTGTTATTTTTAATGCTTTTAAATTAAATATCCACCCCCAGAAGCAAAATAAATTTAAAAATTTCTATTCTCACTGAGTTTATTCTTGTATTAAGTATGCCCTGTATGCTCTATAGTGCATGATTAGGTAAGAAAGGCTTGGTTACTAGAACGTGTTGCTCTTGAAGTCATTAAGAATAAGGCTCTAAAGAACACCTTGGAAGTGCACTTCAAATGAATATCAGACCGTTAAGCATAAATTACACAGAAATATATATCTGTTGCATTCCTGAATAGATACAATGCTGTACAAGTTGTACAGAGTATGCAAAAGCCTGAAGTTACTGTACAGTTTAATTATCCAGTTGGCTTTTTTCCTTTGGTTATTGGGTTGCTTTTTGGTGCTTTTGTTTTGGATTTTTTTTCCTTTTCTTTTTTTTGTAAAATCCATTGCTGGCAGTGGGAAATAAGACACAGAGTGAGGAAAAAAGTCTTCCAAGCATTTAAGAAAACCTATGTCCTCTCCAGGGGCACTTGATCTATTTGTAGTAGTACAATGAGGTCCTTTGGCAAGAGAAGGTATACTACGTGGTTCACACCACACAATTTATTTACAAGCTGCAACAGCTCAACTCCATTTTTTTGGCTGAAAGATAGAGGGAGTGCACTCAAGTGTAACAGAAATATACAAGTCAGATGTATCCGTGTCAGACACCATCCTCAAAGATATTTTACTTGAAGTGAGTGAATTGAAATCTCCAGATATTATTTCACAATGAGAAAAATATAATAATGAAAACAATGTATTTAAAGAATAGATAGGGAGTTTGAATATTTATTTATCATGAGACATAGCAATGTAATATACTAAGCAATCTTTTAAAGGACATAAGTAAAAATCCATTTTGAACTTTTATTCCCTTATCAAAGAATACAGACTTTTCTTTTTGCATGGCACCAGCTTTCTGGTCAATAACATTTTCTTAGTGAATGGCAAATTGTCTAAGACTATGATTATTGAAAATTTGTTCCATCTTAATGGTACTTGGTTATAAAATATGTGTTTTCACCTAACAGGCTGAACTCTGGATTCCAAATGAATCACTAGAAGTTCTTACATGTTAAGCTGTTTTATCCAGTCATGTTACGATAAAACATGACATATCTGAGGTGTCCCACAAGGGATATTCACAGTTTCTTTGTAACACATTGGTAAATCACAGCTTAGAGCTAGAAATAGGAAATTGCTTTGGTTCCACTCAGTGCCCTGTTCCCCCGATTAAGATTTTTCAAGATAAAGGATTTGGCAAGATTATCACCCATTAAGCACTGCCAACATAACCAGGGCCATGGAATGCTCTTTTGGAGAAGAATAATTGGATGGGCTCAGCTGTGCAGCCTTAGATTTCCCACCAGACTTTTCCACTGGCAAGCTGAATTCTGCAGTGGGGGTGTTTCCAGCACTCCTTCTTCCCCATAAGGAGTAGCCAATTCAAGAATCATCCTTACAGTAAAGTAAGACTTAAAGAATGTTAAACACCAGGTGGATGAGAGTTATGGAAACAAATGTGCTAAGTCATTAATTTAAATAAATTAAATTTGTTTATTTTTTTACTTGCTTGGTTAAAGGAAAGAAGGTGACAGTGATACTGTGAGGAGCATTGAGAAGTATTTCAAGGTCCCATTTCTTTTGTTGCATAACTACAAGATTTACATAATAATAATTAAAAAAAACAGATGTAAATATTCACGTTAATCCATTAAAAATTATTTTCTAGGAATAGTTACTAAAATTCTTTCAAATTGTGACTATCTCAGAGAATATTCTTGCAATTTTGTCAAATATGTAATTCTAGTTCACAGTTAAAAAGATAAACAATTGAAATTTGAAACAAATATTTGAAGAAAACATCTGGTATCATTTTTACAGCTTGAGTCTTGTGTTATGAAGATTGAATAGCAGAAGAGTGAGCCAATAAATGGAACATTCACAAGACAATGGGAAAGATTCAGCAGAAAGACGAAAATTCATCTGACTTGTATATTCTACCTGCTTGAAATTTATGCTTGCTCATTCTACATGCTGTCAGAAAAAGATAAAAATCAATTAATCAAGAGGTTCTGTTGATATTTATCTATATTTCACATAAACTGAATGTGGATGTAGCCACTGAAGTTTAATAAAAATTTTCCATTCTTTCTACTTTGGCATTTGGAATTTGGAGCCTATGTCATTCAAAGTTACTTTTATGTCAACCCATCATCCTCTATGCATACTTATGTAACTAAAGAATTTGTAGTATTCATGATCCAGCACCTGAAAAAAAATAAAATACCTCCCCCCAGACAAAAACCCAAAGATAAGTATTATGGCAGCATTAAAAGAAATAGTGTAATAGCACCATTTAGGTACTGTATTTCATTTTTCTTTTTTCTCACAGGCCTGGAAGTGTGGAGACATCTAGGTCATGTAACTGCTGAAATATCAGTCAAAAAATAAAAACAAAAATATTTTCATAGAATTTGACATTCAAAAAACTATAAACCACAAACCACAGAGGGAGTCTATGCTGGCACAAATAGGCTCTGTGTGCCAACATTATGGACTGGAGTGATGGACTTGTCCATCCCTTACATGGTGCTGCTGGAGCAGGAAGTTAGCAGTGTCTGCCATAAAGTGCAAAGCACTTTATGTGAGGGAGGAGGCTGAAAGTGAAACAGAACATGCTGCATGACAGAGAGGATCTGACTGTGAAAACCAAGCCACTGATACTCAGCAATGGCCTTTCCCAGCCACTCCTTTCTCCTACCCACCACACAAGTCCATGCCAAGTATAATACATGTTCCCGCAATGTCCCCTTATTTTCCAAAGCTACAAAGATCCCTTCCAGCATCCTCATCCCTTCCTGTCACTCAATCTGTCAGCCCAGAGTGTCTCCTCATGTGGGGAATCTCTCAAGGATCCAGAAAGGTGCTTAGCCATTGGCATGCACTCTCCCCTCTCCAGCCTACATGCTGTGTCAATGCATAGATATTGACCAAGATATTTATGGACAGAGAAGCCAGAAGGATGGTCTTCTCACCCACAAGGAGGGTGCTCATTTTAGTTGGGCAAGGGGACCCCAGTACAGAGGGCAGTTGGCTCTTTGTGTGCCCAGTTCACCGCAAGCTTAGCTATCTGCATGGAGATAGACATTTGGGGAGGTGTTCTTTCTCTAATTATTACTTCTTAATTTAGTTGGTTGGCCTAAGACACTGATGGCTACATTTATCACATAGCCCCAGGTTGATCTCTTTGATTTTCTCCCTATGGAAAGTCAATTACCTACTGTTAACTGGTCATTATCATATTCTGGCCTACTGTCCCAGGTGTGTTATTTGGATGTAAAAATATTAAGAATTCCTCTGTGGGTCCTTATTTCTTTTCTGCATATGCTCAAATCATTAGAGAAATACAAATGTGGTCCAAAGCTTTGAGAAAGACTCTGCCAGAAAATCCCTGTACTTGATTTGTGCATACCATTATCACCTTATGAGTTTATGCTGCACAGATGTAGACAAGGTTTTACTTATCTGAGTGATACTTTCAGGCAGGCTTCATCTAAGATACTTGTGCAGAAATATTTTTCCACTAAACAATGCCTAATGATGTAAATATTAAAGATTCCTTTGGCTCTAAGAGACTGTTCCCTGTCACACTTCTCTTACTTTGGAGTGACTACTCAATAATACATCAATAAAAATGCCTAGACAGCAAGTAAAAACTGAACATTACCATTATGGGGAAACAACAGTGTTCTGATAGTTCTGATACACTCCCATTTGCTTCATATTTTCATCATTTCTTGGAAATTGTTTGCAGCTACAACTTTGCTTCAGGTGGAAAAAATTAAATATGTATGCATGCAAGTACACACATGCAGCTATATAAATTAAAAATATATTTTGCATCGATATGAATGGCAGAACATGAAAATTAATTTTTATGATCTGTCTGAGACTTGGAAGCATAAGAAAAAAATCCTACACCTGCTAAGTACTTAGGTAAAGATAAATATTTTGACAGAAATTTTAATTCTGTTGAAGAAACCAAAAGCCTGGAGAGCCAATTTGTAGGTGTGTAACTTCACTGTATGATTTGGGTTTTTATGAAAGTTTATAGTATACTGGATAGAATGATTCATGTTTAAATATTCAGGAAGGGAAATTGTTAAATTTTGGGTAATGTCCAACAGTGAAAGCAGATTTAACTTCTGACAAGACTGAGTTTGTTAAAAGGATTTCAACATATCAGTTCTGAGAAGAATTAATTTGCCACACATTTTTCCATAAGTACTGAAAATAATACCAGCAATTTAAAAGTCAGGTGCCACTGCATTTGATTTCAGAAACTATTTGGATATTTTAAAGTTGGATAAATACGTAAACATTTGTATTATTGTTGCTAAAGTCTGCTGTGATTATGTCTTTATGTTTTTTTTCATCTATCATAAGTCCCAAATAAGATATACTACACAGAATCCTTCCCACTTCCATAGTAAATAATTTACAAAGCAAATAATCACCTATTTTTCTTCTTTCTTTAATTAACAGTTTATAACTATGCACTAATGAATTTAAGAGAATGTAAATATTTTCATATCAATGTTAAATTATCTATTTACTGATCAGAAGAGATATTAAAAGAGCAAAAGAAATACATTAATTATTATTCAATAGTACACAAATGCCAGACAATAAATATCGAAGGATAACACCAGAACAGCTGCAGAAATACAACTTGGGGAAAAAAAAATCATATTAGCAAGGTCATATAAGTACAAATCTACTTGAATATCATTTCCAGGTAAATGAAAAAATAAGCAAACACAGTTAAAGACCAAACGAGATCACTTAAGATAATTTTCAAGTTCTCCATATGAGAAAGTTGACACAAGTAGTGTCCAAATTTGCTACAAAAAGTGCTGTTGGATGTATTTCAATTATTAGATTCTCTTTTTCATAACATAGATGTCACTACAAAATACCAAAAACTTATAAATAAAGGAATAACAATAAAGGAAGAAAACATATTGAAGCTATAAAAGTTGTGTTTTGATGTGTATCTCTGTCTGATTCCCATAACATTCGTAGTCAAGGCAAAGAGGGAATACAGGTGGGAATTAGAGAAACACAGTTCTCTATCTAACTTGGTCAAGGAATGTTTAAAAGTAGGATTTTCTCCAAAATTGAGTGATAGAGTTATGAACTTATTCTGATTTCACTTGTTTATACAGTGAAATACCTTTATAGCCTTTAGTCACTTGTCCAAGTCCAGTGACAAAAAGACTTTAAACTCAATCCAAACATTGCAAAACTTCATTGGAAAACTTCAAACTGCTTCTAATTTTGGTGGTTTGGTTCTGTGCACTCATCAAACAAACACAGAAGTCCTTTATAAGATTAATATTTTTTATAATTTAAGGAGTTTTGCTTTCTGCCTTAACTCAAGATACAACATACACAGTTTGCCTAGATGCCCAGTCTTTTGTCAAAAACCCTCATCAAAGCTTTTCCAGGAAACTAGGATAAAATGGGATAAAAGGAAAGTGATTGAAATATTTATTTAAAAGACATGTAATATTTCAGGAATATAGGAGGCATAATGGTCAGTCTTGCAATGGTGAAAGTTCAGCAGTGGGAAGATCTGGGTTGCCTTGGTAAGTAATCTGAGGAAAAAAGGGCAAATGATATGAAGGACAAAGTTTGCTGATGTTAAGAGTTATTCAAAATAATAAAGGCAAGATCAAACTGAAGAATTTCAGAAGAAACCTAGTAAGATTTAATAAGAAATTTCTCAGTTGAGATACCAAATTAAATTAAATTGGATGAACATAATTATCTAAGTAGAGAAAAAATCTTTCACATCATTGGTAAATTCAATCATTTACCTGAGTTATGAGCTCTGAACAGATTATTCCATTCAGAAGTAAGATACTGGGATTACTATAGCTAGCTCTACAGAAATAAGATAGGTTTGGTAGTACACAATAGCAACCAAAAAAAAAAATATAAAATACTAGGAAATACTAGTCAAGAAATAAAGAATCAAACAGAAAACATAATGACAAATTCATGGCTCATGTTTTCCCTGAACACTGTATACACTGCTGGCTCTTTCTTATGAAAAAAGATATACAAGAACTTGAAAGTAAATTCAGATAACGGTTACAAGAATCATCAAAACTATGCATTGGCCTCTCTGTGAAGAATGGTGGGACTCAGCCTGGAAAAGGAATGGGAAAGGGACATAAGATGGAGGTCTATAAAATCGTCAGTGACCCAGAGAAGACAGACTGGGACTGAATGTTCACTGTTTTCTCAACAGAACTAGTGTCCAAAACATGAACTTCAGAGTTTAATTTTAACTTCAGGTTCAAAACAAAGACTATGGTTCTTTGGTTCATTTTATACCACTTTGGAAACAAGTTCCCCCAGCCAATTATAAAATTCACAATTAAGTACTTTCTTGATGTAAAACAAGTTAGTTAACTGAATGTTCAAAAAGTACTAAATATCCATGTCTATTTTTGCTTCTGTTTGTTTCTATGTCAAGAATTTCTGTTTCAAGAATCAGATGTTGTAGTAAAAAGAAAAAAAAACAAAGCAGAACACTGTTTAATGCATACTCTGGTCCCCTAACAATATGCAGAAAACTTATGGCCTCAGATAATGATGTTCTAAGGCAGCAGAGCTCAAATTATAGCTCTTAAGGGACCTGAATATGGCTCTCATGAAATCTATGTGTCTCATTTGTGTTCCTTTTGCTGTATTTCAGATCTGGAGACAGAAGAAAAATAATAGTAGAAACAAACCCTGTGCAAAGAGCACACCTGCAAGGGAATACTTGAACAGTAGACAACCACGTTGCAACCTTTTTAATTAAATGGAAGATGCAGTGGGGAAAAAAAAAGAGAGTACAAGGGTGGGGGGAAGCTGAAAAGGACTTAAAACTCTCCTTGACTCCTGACTAGAACATCCAAATTCTTGACACAGAAAGGCCAGCTGAGTCAGGCCAGCAATAGTTTAAAACATCAATTTTTTTTCTACTATCAAAACTCATGTTCTACTTGTAAATGACTTTACGTTTGTGCAATTGAAAGCCAACTTGAACTTCCATTTTTATCTTAACATTTTCTTCATTTATTTACATTTCTCCCAAATACAGCTTCAAGGGCTCACAAAAGAATAGAATGACAGATATATACACCCTCGTGAATACACTTGGCTCATTTTTTGGCCTGTCGTACGGACTTGTATTTCTATGACTCTACAAACCTTCAGTACAAATTACATAGAAAGAATCTTTGAATAATTTATCAAACCATAGTTTATTCCAGAGGCAGAAAGATATTTCAGTGAGGTTCACATAGGTTCATTCAGAAGTCACTGCTACACTCCTTCTTCTATGTCTTTTTTGACATTTCCAGATCCTTATGTACACAAACTTTCTAATGATTTAATTTTAAAACTCATTTTCATTTAAACTGGAAAAATTCTCTAATGCTTCCTATGTGTTCTCAAGATAGATGAATAAGAACTTAAAAAAAAGACTACTTTGTTAACTTTGTTAACTATTTTTGTCCTTTGTGTTTGCTTTTCCCAAATATCTTGGCACCTTTTTTTTTCTGTCTGTTGTATCTGTTGAGACAGAGGTTTTGTCCCTCAATGTTATATCAGAAAGAATATTGCATATAAAATACTGTATAACTGCATATCAAATGCAGGATCATACCTGTGGACAATGAAAACAACTTTGTTCTTGGTTATTTGTTTTGACAGTTTGAAGGGAGGTGCAGTCGGACACAATGCAGTGTGCTTCAGTGCTGTGCTGCATACAAGGGCTGTCAGCAGTTGCTTAGAGCTCAGCACTTTGCCCCTGATGCACTCAGACAGATATGCATGTGCTCAGCTTAACATACAAGAGCAGCTAACCAGGGACACATGGTTAGCTGCTGTTCAGGTCTGAACATTTGGCTCATTTCCTGGAGCACAGCGCAAGAAAAGAAAGGCATATTTAATGATCTTAAGGTCAGTAGACCTTGCACTGCAAAGACACTGGCTTCCAAAAAATAAAAATCATATTGATACATTTTTAGCCTTTATTGTTAAACAAAGGAAATATGAATCTTCTGAACAAACAGATGAAAAAGAGAGAGATCATTAGAAAAGTGAAATATTTTATTCTCCTGTATTGGTAATATCGAATATGATTAATCATGCCTGCCACATTTTGGGAATAAGAACAAGAATTTGTATCTGTTCCCAATACTGATTAGTAAGCTCCAGTGATTCAGTAGTCCACTCTGTCCACACCAAACACCCACTGAAGATATACCTGGGCCTACAGTGACTATGTCTGCCCGATCTTATGTGAGATATGGAGGAGAAAAAATGTTATCTTTATAGTGTTGAAAACATTTCATTCTATTCCTTCCTTTCAAATTTCATTTCTGTCTGGATAAACACTGATTCTGGGAGGGCAACTAAGATCTGCTATGATGGTTATGCTAACAGGCTCTACAAATGCCCTGAAGTTTGCTGTCAATGTCTTGGACTATAAAATGTATGCAATGCAAGGCAGATTAATGTTTTATTTCAAACCTCAGCAGTGTGAGAAAAAGAAAGCTTTCAGGCTTCACCTAAATAATTTCATATTGCAATAAGTAGTGGAAGGCAGTTTAGCAGGCATCTCAGTGTTAGATACTTAAACAGAGATATAGGCATTTATAGCTGCCTCCCGCTGCTTGCTCAGCATTGTTTGCCACTTTAGAGGTAGATCACTGCTTAATGGTTTTGGTTTAGTTTACAATTAAACATGATGCTTTTGCTAAATTGCAGGGCTGAAATCTCCCTTATAATGCACCAATTCATATGCTTTAAAAAGTGTCAGTAAAGTACGATGTAGCTATACTGTGTCACTTTGACAGCTTTTTACTATGTACAATAGTTGAGGTTCCTGCTGCTGTTTGTTGGTATAAAATTAAGGTAGTTTTTATTGTTTTATCGACTTCTCATTGGGATTTTCATAAGTCTGTCATCAGGTTAAGTAATGCAGAAATAAACCCAGAGAATTAAAATTAAAGTCTAACACATTATTTTGCAAAAAATCCCACTGTTAACTGGTGTTAAACTAGACTAAAGCAGAACGATTTGAACTGCAGGTGCTGCTTATACCTAATTATCTTCAGCTCCACAGTCAAAATATTTTGTCAGAGACCCAATGCTGCAAGAGTGAAAAATATTGTATTCTACAGTTTTCAGGTCACATGATTACATAGAATTGAACCAGATAGTTCATTAAATGAAAAATGCTACCATTTACTTAGAGTTGTATCATTTAAACCTATGACCAGAGTGGATTCTCACCACTGAATAAGAAAATATATAATTTATTCCCATTGCTCTCTTCATTTCTTTTTAGCAAAAACTTACTCTGCAAGGTGGGCAAAAGTAGGATATGTCCTTGTATTGTACCTTTAATTCTATTATTTTCATGACAAAAAAGTATCGTCAAAAAAAAGTATCATAAAAACTGATCTGTATTATTAGTTAATTAAAAACTAAATTTCTTTGACTCATGCTTTAGCTTGCCACTTAAAAATTAATTATGGACAATAACAAATAGCAAAGTGTTCTTTTTCCAGAATAAGTTCCCCACTGGGATGCAATGAAAATGTTAATAATTAATCAAATAGTCTAACTTGGTATTATTTTTTGCTACCTCACACATAACAAAACCCCACTGATGCTATTTGACTTTTTTTTGTTTCATAAATATTCATATATAATTGCATTTTCCTTGCAAATTGCATTTTTTCACCCCAAAGGGAGGAAAAAACAATTTGTGTGTTAATTTTATCTCACTGGGTTTGTTCAGCTTCAGTAGTTGTGTATATAAAATAAGAGATTAGATAAAAAGAAATGCACGCAACCTGTGTTTTTTAATTTAAAGAATAATAATAAGGCAATGTTGCTAATTTTGTAGCAATTTAAGTACATTGCTACCTCCCAGCATAAACTGAAAAGCAGGCCATTCAGTGTTCCTATTCCGTCTGTCTCCCAACATTAATACTAATTTTGTTTAGATTCTGCTGCCCCCTACAGAATAGTTAAATATTTAGGATTTTACAGACCCAAGGATTGCTGTTAGTTATTTTTTAATCTTACCTGGACAAATTAAAGCATGGCTTCTATTGTGTTCTAGGAAAGCAGAGCTTTATTTGCTGCCATGGCAAATTTTTAATATGTTCTGCATGACCTGTGACTTAAAAAAAAAAATAAAAAAAAAAATTGCCACTTCTTGTTGCATTGGTAAACTAAAATTAACAAAAAGAAAAGTGATAGGCACTGTTATTGAACCACTGAAATAAGATGAAACATATTTTACATGCTCCAAGAAAACAGAAAGCAAGTTTACTAACCTTTGAATCTCAGGAAGTAAGCTAATTATATACTTTATCAGCTGCTACCTGTATACTACTCTTCTTTCCAGACCCCACTATCTGTAACAAACAGCAGCAGTTAAATGCAATGATGCACTTCAGACTCTAATAGAAAACAGGCTGTGAATAGGATAGGAAGAAATAGAAAATACTTTAAATGTAGACTGTAAACATTCAATTACATTTCAAAAATATTATATTTGAAATCAAAGAAAAGTATCAGTTGCACTAATTCGTATTCATAAAAACTAGATATTTAAATAAAAAAACCAAGATATTTAAATAAAAACAAAACCTAGATTATAATTCCTGTGACTAAACTCAAAATTGAATGAGAAAGTTTGTTCTTCATGGATATGCCCTGGCTGTCTCATATTGCACTGTATATGTCCATCGTTTAGGAGATTATGCAAGAAAGAGAGGAAGCCAAGGAATCTTCCATCATATCCTGTCCTTGCAACTGTTTGAAGAAAGAAAATAAGCAGGAGATTTCATATGGCCTGGATTAGTTCCCTTTGGTGTTACCTAGAAACTAGGCATTAGAGAGAAGAGAAATGTCATAAATGTGCTTGAGTTTCTCTTACTAAATACTTCCCAGAACTCACAGCACAGAAACTCATGGCCTTGGCTTACTGAGATTAGCAAGAAGTTAGGACACTGCACTAATAACATCTCAAAAACATCTTTGTTTTTCCTGATGCATTTCTGTCAAATGCTCAAAGAAGATACTAGTCTGGGGAGACAGGTACAGATTATGTCTTCCAGGGCATATGGTGAATGACTCATGGAGTACAAAGTTGTTTGAGCATGGCTGCTTTTGCTTACAAAATTATTTTGTAGAGAAAACCTAATAAAACTTACAGGCATTTTGGTGCCTTAGCTCCTTCATATCTTGGAAATAAGTTTTGATTATCAGTTTCTAGATGTCCAGATCTTTCACACTCTCCTTGGGTTTAAGGTTTCCCTTAAATATTTGTCCCTGATAATGTCCTTTTTCTTTAGCCCTTGCTCTCCTGTTATTTTAACTGAGTTACTTGCCTCTAAGTATTTCCTTTTTCCTTGCTGTGTCTGAAAACTTCCTGTAGGTGCACTGATAGTATTCACATTGTTCTCCCTGCTCTACTCCAGAGTAGCTAACCGAGGCTATTTATAGATACAGAAAGAAACTGAAGGAGAGAAAGTTGAATCAGAAGCTTACTTTAGCTTTTCAAATGGAGAACAGTGTCTGCCCATTTTTTCTCTTTCCATTATGTATAGGAGAATCCTTGAGAAATAAATATCTGAGTTAACATCAGCCTTTTAAGCAGTAGCCTAAAACACATCACAAATATTTCTTAGTAACTGGCCAAAGTCAGTTGATGATGTACCATTGGATCCTTCTGTTGTAAGCATCTCAGACTGCAAGTTGAGATATTCAGCACTTTGAATGCCCTCATACTTCCAGTACACATTCATGTCACAGATAAGCTGATCTGACAGCTGGACCTGCTACTGATACTGGCTAGCTATCTCTCCCGCTTAGCCATAAACTCCTGATGCTGCCCTTGTGAAAATTCCAGTGATTGTCTGAACATTTAATGAAGGTATGAACCATCAAAAAAGAAATAGTTATCTCCGTATTTTGCTCCTTAAGTGTCCTCATCATACTGTAACAATCACTATATGAAATGCAAACGACACTTGGAAGGGACAGAGTAACGATGGCTAGCCTAGGTGTAGCCGAAACCTTCAGCCTCAGGCTATAGGCCATTGCACAGCACTTTCTTTCTAATTATCACTCTTAACTTAGGTCAGGGTCATTCAGAGATTTTTGCTGTGGTCAGTATTGCCCATAAACTGCCCGCTTCAGTCTAAGGGAAGTAGATGCCTGCTTAAACACGGCACACATGATGTTTGTAGAATTGGTCCTATTGCCTTCTGAGGAGGGATTTGAACTTATTTTGGATAAATTGTATACTAAATCATGATTTTTAGTGAAGTTTTTATATATTTCACAATTATAAACAAGGGTTATCTGTAAATGGGTAACGGATCTATGAAAATAGATGCAAGCACATTAATGGGTAATACTGTTTAAATAAACACAGTAAAAATGTCCTCTAAAAAACACAAAAATATTTCTCAGATAGGAGATGTGTTATTCTGACATTGTGACAACCTCTGCCTCAGTAAATGCAATAAAGACAACACTACATGTGTATAGAATAGCTTGTCCAGAGATACTTTCTGGACAGCATTCCTTTCAAATAATAAAATGTTTACTTTTGAAACCTATTTCAGTATTTTCTCACCTGTTTGTTTAAAGGATAAATGTATTTCCCAAAGATAGAAAAATGAAACAGAAAGATGAAAAAGGCTTCAGAATGTAGGCTTTTTTTTTCCTTTCCCAGAAAGCACAGAGACATTAAAGGCTGTGGGAAAAGCCCCTTGTTAAAGTACATCTTGAATGTATTTACCAAATTTCAACCATTCTCTTAAACTGTATAAGAATTTGCCATTCACTCAAATAGTGCATTTATTTCCTATGCATGTCAGAAGCATATATGTTCACTGTTATAACATACAGCACTGGGCTATTAAAACTAAAAGCTTTGAGAACAAATAGCAAATCTGACACTTTTCTATTGTTTTAATTTGACTGACTTGGAAGGAGGAACTGCATAAAAGAACAGCTTTGCAAGCTTCATCTAATACCTCAAACAGACTAAGTGCAGATTTTGTAGATTTAAATATTCACATTAATATTGATTTGCAAGAGTATCAGGGAAGAAAAACAACACCATTAAAAAGATAGAGGCATAATTCCAATTATAGCTGTTGGTAATGGAACTGCTGCATTACTAAAAGCTACAGTCTTAGATTAGAGAGGTACAGTAGTGATTCAAACTCACTGAGAAGATAAAAGAACGAGAAACATGTCATTGCTACAAAATCAAAACCAATAAAGAATGCAAGCATTTAAACAGCAAAGCATTATTCCTCCCAATAAAACTGTGCCACTATATGGAAGAACCCTCAAACATTTATCAAGCAAAGCTCTGAAGACCTGTAGACTCTGAATGAATCCTGGATTCCAGTTTAGGCTTTCAAGACTGTTTCTGCATTTTATATGCTTGATATTTAACTTAAATAATAAAACAATTCTTGTTGCAGGACTAAAGTGTTCAAGCCATAAATTTTCCCATGACCTGTTTAACTGCTAAGGTACAATCAGGCTTGTGTTCCTCTTCACCCTTCTCCCTTACTTTTTACAATATGCTCAGATCCACCCTGACTATTTTATGTGATACTCCAATTCTGTAATATAACCTCGAAAGCTGAAAGGTGTTATCTCACCCAACTTGCATTACAGTCTTTTCAGAGGAAAAAAAATAAAAAACACAACAACAAAAAACAAACAAACCAAACAACTGAAGTCAGGAGACTCCTTAGAATATGTGTCCCAGTACATTTTATCTATCAATAGTGTGGTCTTGCAAATTGGGGGATCTCATGGCAGGTGTGTTGTTAAGAGGAAGGAAGATGAAGTGTGGATAAAAATCATCTTTGGGGTACAGGTGTAAATTCCCTGCAAGATAACTTTTCTTTATTACAACATATATTCCCTGTTGTGTTTCTGACAAGGAGACAGTTTCATTGTGTTTATAGCACACAGAATTAATGTCAAGTCCCATCTATCCTCTGTGAAACACAGTGTTAAAACAATTTCCTTTTCCTTGGTGTAATCCAGCATTTTAGTATTTCACTGAGAGACAGAACCTGAGGAAGAGAGTTTGGTCTCCAGCTGGTGAAGAGTTGTACAATTTTAGAATTCAATGTTCTTTTTCCACTGAGCGCAGCAAGGAACACTTTTACTCAACTTCAAAACTGTCCTTGAGATCACCAGGTACAAAATAATATAGAATTTATACAGATTATTTAAACTGATACTATTAATCACATCCTTTACCTTGAATAACCCTAACTCTGTCTTTGAAAGATCTTTCAAACTGGTCACATTGTGTCGTTCAGGTCCTGACAGATACTTGGTTTGTGCAAAGATCATATCTGCCAGTATGTTGTGAGTCTATTGAGGGAAAGAAATAAATATGTGCAGAACAAAATTTCTCACACTTTCAGGTTTTAACTTCCTTCCTTCTACAATCACTATTAATGTAAAATAAGAATGAGATTTTGGCATATTAGGGACAAGTACAGAAACAACTGTAGACCTGGCTTTCTGTATGTAAGTTTACATCTTATTTTTTTAATAAATTTTAGTTTATACTTTTTGAATTTAATTTAGTGAATTTTGTTTACTTCACTGCCTTTTTTTTCCCTCATCACTATCTTGCTACTACTATTTTGTTTCAATTATGTGGTTCATTAGTATGGCATTTGTAATTCCTAGCATGCAAATTTTAATCTAATCTAAATATTTTAGTAATGATTACATTTACTTCTCAACTTCCTTTTATGTTGTGCAGCATTACTTTTCATTAGTCCAGTTATACTAATGTAATTAATTGTATCTTTTCTGGGGAGACATTTATAGAAATCATTCTATACAATGGAAATATTTCTCTTTCTAATTTGTCTTTTCATATGTTAAAATGTCTTGGAACGATTAGGATTTTCTCCCAAATTCCTCAAAATGGTTATCCTGCTACACGAGGATCAACGCGGCCAAGTCAGATATGGTGATGTACTCTCTGAGCCCTTTCCAATTACCAATGGTGTGAAACAAGGTTGCGTTCTTGCACCAACCCTATTCACAATCCTCTTTAGCATGATGCTCCAAAGGGCCACGGCAGACCACGATGAAGAAAACAGCATCTACATCCAACATTGTACCGATGAAAGCCTATTCAACCTAAGGCAACTGAAGGCCCACAATAAGACCATGAATTACCTTATCCATGAGCTGCTTTTTGCTGCCGATGCCACCGTGGTTGCTCACACAGAATCAACTCTGCAGTGCTTAGCATCCTGCTTTGCAGAGGCTGCTGAGCTTTTTGGGCTGGAAGTCAGCTTGAAGACGACAGAAGTTCTCTATCAACCTGCACCTCAGGAAGTTTTCCATCATCCCCACGTCACCATAGGTGAATCAGAGCTTAAGTCAGTCCAGCAGTTCAGCTATCTGGGAAGCATCATTTCCTCAGATGGTAAG
>JAWWMP010000116.1:72139604-72175710 GCA_035047865.1 Dendrocincla tyrannina | reverse complement strand
TTAAGTCAGTCCAGCAGTTCAGCTATCTGGGAAGCATCATTTCCTCAGATGGTAAGATTGATAAAGAGATAGACAACAGGTTAGCAAAGGCATACAGAGCTTTTGGAATACTCTGTAAAAGAGTCTGGCGCAATAAACAACTGAAGAAAAGCACAAAGATCAGTTTCTACAGAGCGATTGTACTGTCTACTCTTCTATATGGGTCTGAATCATGGGTCATCTACCGCCACCACCTGCAACTCCTCAAGCACTTCCATCAGCGCTGCCTCCATACAATCCTAAACATCCACTGGTCTGATTACTTGTCAAATGTGTCTGTCCTTGAACAGGCAGAGATCACCAGCATTGAGGCCATGCTGCTGAAAATGCAGCTGCTCTGGGCAGGGCATGTCTCCAGGATGGGGGATCACTGCCTTCCTAAGATTGTGTTCTATGGGGAAGTCGCCACCAGCTGCCGCAAGAGAGGAGGCCCAAAGAGGAGATACAAGGACTCCCTGAAACCATACCTCAGCCTTGGCCATACTGACCACCATCAGTGGTCCACCCTGGCCTCCAATCAGGAGAAATGGAGACACACCATCCATAACACTGCTGCTTCCTTTGAGAACACATGCAGAATCAGTCTGGAGGAAAAAAGACAACACAGGAAGAATCGTGCCTTGCCAGTAGCACTGATGGAGACTTTCCGCTGTGCCTTTTGCAATCAGACTTGCCTATCTCACACTGGCCTTTTTAGCCACCAGTGTGCTTGTAGCAAGCATGGGTAGAGCCCTTGCAAATCTTCATTCGTGAAGCCTAGACATGATGATGATGCTAAAATATATCATAGGAAATTTAGAATACACAGCTAAGTACTGGAACATATTTTTAATTTAAGTTACAACTCTCTATTTCAATCTAATATATTTAATTATTTTATATATGGGCACAGCATTCCTTATATTATATGGAGTTATATGAAATTGAAGTAACAGGGTAACATCATAAGTGTAGTTAAAAAAACATGTGCACAAGATGCTGACTACTTAACATAAATGGTCTGAAAACCGGTTCCTCTCCTTTTATAATTTTGGTTTACAAAGTGAAACCTTAGGGTTTGGTGTGAGCACAATAACAGTACAAATAATCTTTGCTTAAAAGAAAGGATTGTCTATGGTGCAGTGCCTTAGTGAGGAACATGGTTCTCCTTGTAAGGACTTCCATTCCTTTAATGCATCGGGTTGTTTCATCATTTTAGCCAATCACTGTTCCTCTATATAATCTCTTACATTTAGTCCTGCAGTTTGACAGAAAATGTCACCTTGATATGTGAAAAAAAAATATTTCTCTATTGAATTTGCATTCAAAATAAACCAGTGGGAGACTGCATGATTACATTCAGCATACAGCAGTCTCCAAAATTTCCTGTCTGGTAAAGATACTGGCCCACTAATTTTTTTACAAAAAAACCCTCAAAACCCAGTATCAAAAACCAGAAAAAAAAAAGTGTGTTAATTCATAAAGAACATATACATTTATTTCTGCTGAAAATGATGATTCTTATTCCCCAGATACATTTCCCTCCCAATAAAGGCCTGTTAAAAGCATTTTGTAAGCCCATGTATACTGTTACCAGGTTTATTGACAAGTTCATTGACATCACTAAATATCTCTTCAAAATTTGTAGGTGATGGGTTTATTCTACAAAAGCCGTATTGACTTTTCACCATAGTACCATACATTCACTTAGTTCCATTCTTTATTATACTTCTGACTGCTTTGTTTGGTACAAAATTCAAATGCACTCACACTAGTGTCTATTCCTACACAGGTCATCTAAAAGCCTTTGTGAAAATGACTGTGCATTTACTGTCTTTCTTTCCTGTGGTAACATGACTAAATTAAACATGAGGTTTTACACCATAGTTACCACTTCATACCAAGCTTCTTCGAAGTCTATACATAACGAAAATCTAGGTCTTCCTGGTGAGGAATTATGGTGAGGAATTTTATTGTGGATCACTTTTTTCTCTTTGGCTCTATTCCTCACTCTTTCTCTTTTTTGTTACTCTTATTATTGATTTTTATTGTTTTTTATTTGGCTGTTTTTTTAATTCATTTGAATTTTTAAGTGATCTCATCTCAGCCCAAGAGTTTTAACGTTGTCTTCCGATTGTGCTCCCTATCCCACCTGCAGAAGACAGGAGGAAGAGTGAGCTTCAATAAGTTTTGTCATGAAAAGTAAACTTTTCTAGGAGGAATGCATGGAGCTTTCTGGTCCAATCCCCCTTGTTAAGCAGGGCCAGCTAGAACCAATTACCCAAGACTGGGTCCACATGAGACAAGACACTCCGTAACGTCCTTGGGTTGCTCTGTCACACTCACAAATAAAAAGATGTTACCCACAGTTCAGACCAAACATCTTGTGTTTCAGTTTGTGCCAATTGTCTCTGGCCCTGTAACTGAACACCACTGAAAATGGGTATTCTGTTCTCTTTGCATCCCCCCTTCAACTGTTTATAGCCACTGTACGCACTATGTATTTTACACATCATACACCCCTGAGCTTCCCCAGTGTTGGGCCCAGTGCTGTTCAATATCTTTATTGATGATTTAGATGAGGGGATTGAGTGCACCATAAGCAAGTTTGCAGATGACACCAAGCTGGGGGGCAGTGTCAGTCTACTGGAAGGCAGGAAGGCTCTACAGAGGGACCTGGATAGGCTGGAGAGATGGGCTGATTTCAACAGGATGAAGGTCAACAAGGCCAAGTGCTGGGTCTTGCACTTTGACCACAACAACCCCATGCAGCACTACAGGCTGGGGACAGAGTGGCTGGAGAGCAGCCAGGCAAAAAGAGACCTGGGGATACTGATCGATAGGAAGCTGAACATGAGCCAGCAGTGTGCCCAAGTGGCCACAAAGGCCAGTGGCATCCTGGCCTGTATCAGGAATAGTGTGACCAGCAGACCAGAGAAGTGATCCTCCCCCTGTACGTAGCACTGGTTAGGCTGCACTTTGGGTACTGTGTCCAGTTCTGGGACCCTCAGTTCAGGAAGGACATTAAGATTCTGGAGTGGGTCCAGAGAAGGGCAACAAGGCTGGTGAAGGGACTGGAGAACAAGTCCTATTAGGAGAGGCTGAGGGAGATGGAGTTGTTCAGCCTGGAGAAGAGGAGACTCCGGGGAGACCTTATTGCTCTGTACACCCACCTGAAAGGAGATTGTAACCAGGTGGGAGTTGGTCTCTTCTCCCAGTCAACCAGCAGTAGAACAAGAGGGCATAGTTTTAAGCTGTGCTAGGGGAAGTTTAGGTTAGATATTAGGAAGAAATTTTTTACAGAGGGAATAATCAGGAATTGGAATAGGCTGCCCAGTTTAATTCATCATCCCTGGAGGTTTTTGAGGCAAGGCTGGATTTGACACTTAGTGCTATGGTCTAGTAAGCATGATGGTTGGATCAAAGGTTGGACTTGATGACCTTGGAGATCTTTTCCAATCTCATTAATTCTATGATTCTCTAGCCTAAACAGTTCTAGCTCTCTCGATAGTTCAGTATTTTGAATTACAGAAAAACACCAATTATTTTAGTGTATTTGGTTTACATGGCAAGATTTTGGTAGCAGCAAAGGCTTGAAGTGGTGACTTCTGTGAAAAAACACAAGAAGCTGCCCCCATGTTTGATAGAACCAGTTTCAACTGACTCCAAAACAGACCTGTCACTGGCCAAAGTTGAGCCAGCCAGTGATGCCAGTAGTGCCTCTGTGGTAACCTACCTAAGAAAGGGTAAAACTGCTGTGCAATGGGAGCTGGGGGAGAGCAGTGAGAACACGTGAGAGAAACAGCCATGTAGAGACCAAGGTCGATGAAGGCAGAAAAGGAGGTGCTCCAGGTGCTGGAGTAGAGATTACCCTGAAGCCTGTGGTGAAAGAAGGCAAGCCCCTGAAACCCATGGACGTTCAAGGTGGACCAGATATCCACCTGCAGCACATGGAAAATTCCGTGCTGGAGCAGGCTTCTGGCAGGAGCTACGGTTTGTGGAGAGAGGTAACCACAGAAGCAGGTCTTCTGGGAGGACCTGTAAAATTGCAGGGGACCCATCAAGGAACAGTATGTTGCTAAAGCACTGTGCCCCATGAAAAAGACCCATACTGGAACTCTTTTTGAAGAACTGTAGTCCATGGGAAACATCCATACTGGAAAAGTTCATGAAGGACTTTATCCTGCAGGAAGGACCCCAATGCCAGAGCAGAAGAATGTGAGGAGGAAGGAGCATCAGAGACAAAACACTGTGAACTGACTGCAAATCCCATTCCTTGTTTCCCTGCCCTGATCTTGACTCATGAGCTTTTATTTTACAGGAGTACAAGATTACACTAAAAGGAAGAGAGACCACAAGGTGACTTGACGAGACCAAGGAATCAAGGAGAGCTACCAGAATGAGCTATCCTGCACGAGAGACAGTTTGTTGTCGCATATTAGGTTGTTACGGGTCTCCTGGTTTGTGAATTCACAGTTGTGAAGTTAAATAGCATTGTTGCATGCTACACAAAATGGAGTTTGGTGTTATCCCTGCTCCCTAATTGGGCAGATCCACAGTGGAGCTTTTCCCATACATGGTTATGTCCACTCTCGTTTACCCCTTATAGTTATAATCCTTTCCTGTTTTTTTCCTTTTCTGTGAGAGGATTTGCTACTCCCGAACTCCGCCCCCTTTCCAGAAAGTTCCATGCCACCCCTATATAAGCCAGCACCATTTTAATAAATGTGCCATTCCACCATTCCATCATACCTCTGCCTGGAGAGTGCCTGTCCTTCTTACCCTCAAGGGTCTCATCAATATTTTCTCTCCCTCTCCTGTTGAGGGGAGGGAGTGATGGAGCATCTTGGTGGGCACCTGGAAGCTTGTCAAGATCAACCCACCACATTTAAATACTGGAACTAAGACAACCCAAAAAACATACATACAAATTCATTTAATGGCCTTTTTCTGGTCTTATCTATATTGGCTATTTTCTTTTGCAACTTCATTTATTTCAAGGAGTTGCTCATGGATGCACTGTTTGCAACCAGATACTGCATGAACTTATGCTTATTATTCATGTAAGAAAGCAATTTGTGATCTCTGTGCTGATGGCCATGTCATGTTCTCTGCAATACAGGCTGCAGAGAAGTTGAGAAGAAGATGAGAAGAAGATGAGTTTTCTCTGGTAAGCTTCACATGTGCACTCTTCTGCATCTAGAAATAAAATGCCTCTTTGCTTTTGAAAAATGATATACTTTACATGGGTAATATAAAATCACATAATCTCAGACAGACTTTCTTCAGGTCATATAGTCTTATTTCTATATAAGTAGAGGCTGTAAAACTACTTCTGTCCCTGTAATACCACCAATACTTCAGTGGGGTTAGAATGTATTTCTAGAAAAGCAACATATACGTATTTGATAAGAAAAAGATTGAATGTACTATAATTCTCTAACAATTTGAAGGGAGTGGTGGTGGGGGGGGTGCTCACTTTAGTGTTCTCTTTAGCATCTCCACTGAAACAGAAATAACCCTCTTCTATCTTCTCTTCAATAAAACCACATGGAATTAAATTAAGAGGAATAGCAGCATCTCCATAGCTAGTACTGCCCTTGAAATAACATTGAACGCTGAAAGAGCATTGAACATTGAAATAATGTGTCAAAAAACTAATTTTGTCTCTTCTTTCTAATAAGTCTGAAAAATGATACCTGATAGCTGTGGCTGGACAGTGGTTCTCTGTATCTAATCATAATTTATAAATCATATGTTCATCTACTTGTATGAAGGGGAAGTTCAAATTGTAACTGTTTAGCGGTGGTAATTTGTGACTGAGAAATAGTCTAGCATGGAATACAGCACGAAAGGTAAGAAGGTCTGGCTGCCAAATGAGTTACAGTGGTTGGAAGCAGGATTGCCAGAGATTGAAGGATTCCCTCTAAGGGAGTGAATTTTCCCTTGGTAATAAGAAACAGCTACACTATTGTCTTGTAGCTGTCCTGGAATGTATGCGCTCAGGGATTACCTTTGGGTAGCAAATCTGGGCTGGGGAATAGACTTAAGGCTGGCCTAAGGTACTTCATGCAGCTGAACAAAGGGCTGGTGCAGGTGCAAGTATATATAAGGTATCAGCTAGTGACACATCTTTGTAGGCTCCTTAGGGACCACTTATAGTAGTGGGACTCTGCCCAATACACTGTTCATTATTTTGTATTTATATTTAAGCACAAACATGTTTAGTTCACCTCAAAGGGTACCATAAAACTTCCCCAACATGTATCACCTGTGCTGTTCCATCCCTGCTAGATGTGACTCCACAAGTATCACAGTGAAGACCGGACTTCTTAATGAAGCACCAGAAGAGTCTTGTCCTTAGACAAACCCACTTATCCCATGTAAGTGTCCTGTTCAGTGCCAGTAAAACTACTGCTATGCTCCACTTAGTCTGAGAAAGAAAGCCCTTACCTTATATGCCTTCAGGGTAGCTTTTCAGGCTAGCATTCCCAACAAGAAGGGAACACCTTTCAGCACGGCTGAAAAAAGTTAAGTCAAAATGGCCTCATCTTATGATGTACATATGAATGTATAATTTGCCTTTGTCAACTTAGTTGTGGTTGAGTAGCTATAAATTACTTTATATTTGACCAGGTTTGTGTTAAAATGATTCCATATCTGTTCAAGCAATGCAGACATTATTTTATGTCTGAAGTCTTCTTAAACAGTGTCTCTACAACTGGATTGAGAAAACACTTTCTTAAATATCATGCATTCATGAACTTCTTAAATAGTGGCATCCGACTGATATGTATAAAATGAGACACAATCGTATGTGAAGGCATATTTGCACAGAAACAAACATGCATGACAACAGGCACAGCTAGTCTTCCTTGATTAATAATCTGCACGAGATACAGTTGTGTATCTACACACTGTGATCTCTGTTTCTTTAAGGAGTTCTGCCAGACAGTCACATTTCCATGTGCACCAATGTGAGAGACAGAGACTTCTTCCTTTAAATCAACATGCCTTTTTTATTTCACTGTTTCTCTTATAGAACTAAAGCAAATCAGGGTGATGTCCTGCCTAGGGTTTTGTAATACACACATATAACCTTATAGCTTTTGTCATATGTAAAGTTGATACATCAGCATAACTGTTCTGCTGTCCTGTCTGTGAGTGCAACAATAATAATTTCCCCACAGAGGACCTTTTTTGCTTCTGAAGTAACTGAAAATCCAATTGCAATAGCAATTCTTCTGGGAACAAGGCAAACTGACTGCTCTTCACAGTTTTCATACCCAGCAGAAAATCTGATCAGATCAGATCATTAGCCTTACCTAAATATACCCTAAAATCTGACATTTAAGAGTTTAAATTCTCATTAAAAGCTACAGGAAGGTAAGAAAAATTGAAATTAGGCAGTACGCCAGCCCACTACATCTTTGCAAGAAAGTAATCTCAAGGTTGAGTAAAGATGGGATGAGCAAGCTAAAAGAAAACAAAACAAACAACAACAAAAAACCAAAACAAAACAAAACAAAAAAAAAACAAAACACCTCGTGGCCTTGAAAAAGAATCCAGAGAATATCAGAGCATTGTTTTCCCTTGCCTCACACTGTGTCAAGTGTCAAACATAGCATTAGCACCCACATTGTGTATTGGGTGTGGCTGAGAGTTAATTTTCCCTCATGGCAGCCCTGACAGTTCTGCGCTTTGCATTAGTAGCTGGAAAAGTGTTGATAACACCCCAGAGTTTTGGCTATTGTTGAGCAGTGCTGCCACAACATCCGTGCTGTCTCTACAACATCCCACCTCTCCATCAGTAGGCTGAGGGTGGGCAAAATCTTGGGATGGGACACAAACTACCCCAAGGGATATTTCATGCCATATGACATCTGCTCAGATATAAAAGCTCAGAAAAAGGAGGAGGAAGGTTGGGGGAGGACATCCATTGCTTACAATATTTATTTTCCAGAGCTAGCACTACACATGTTGAAGCCCTGTTTCTTGGGAAGTGGGTGGACATGGGTTGCTCATGGGAAACAGATAATAAAATATTTGTGGGTTTTTCCTCTACTTATACATGTGGTACTTTTCACTTCTGCTTCAGTAAACTGCCTTATCTCAATCGACAAGGTTTTTTTTCAATCTTATTTTCTCTCTGTTGTTCAGCTGTGGAGGAGATAGAGTGGCGTGGTGGGCACCTGACATCCAGACAAGGTCAACCCACTATACCTATAGACAATCACACAAGCTTTTGATTAAAAGGGAATCAGACACTTAAAGTTTCTTGCCTTTCAGACCGGTGGGAAAAATCCCATTCCAATCAGCATTTCACTGTGAAGATTTAAGATTTCCCAACAATGGCCAAAAAAAAAAATAAATCTCAATAAGAATCAGCTTCTTTCATCAAATAAGAACACTGCTAGGTATTTGGGTTCTTATATTTGATTATATTATACTCTGAACTTATTCACTAGTTGTCGCAGATGCTGAGTGGATTTCATCTCAGGTAATTATGTGTTTGCTGGGTAGGTATCTGCATCTAGACAAGTCATCATAAGCTTATTTTATAGTCATTGAGGAAAAATAAGCAATCCTAGGCCCTGAGCCTTTTGAATTATTTTAGACCTCTGGTTTAGAGCAAGATAAGTCAAGCCAACAAAATGTCTACTGACTTTACTGACTGCCTGGAAAGAGACAGCAAATGAAGACCCACACTTCTTAGATGAATCCTGTCCTCTGAGAGACATGGCACAGGGTTCATATTCAGTGTTTCAAGCATGGCTTCATAGACGTAGAATAAACTTAGAATAGACTTAGAATAAAGCTGTTCAAAGGCAGTGTGAGAGGGGAGACCTGCAATTGCAGTTAATATAGAAAATCTGTCTGGGGGTGAGGGAAAATCAGAAAAAGAACCAAAGGAATAATGAAATAGTCATCTCAAAGAAGCAAGCTGATGCAAATGGCAGAGAGCAGCAATCAAAATTCACAGCTGTGATCCCAAATCAGATGTTGTAAATACATACAGACTACTTTGGTCTTATTAATGTTATACAATCACCAACCACCAGGAGTGTCAGCTTGTGAAAGTAGAATGGCTAAAATATAGGAATAATATGTATCAAAAGGGAAGGCAGAGGCTTAAGCTCTTAGTAGCTTATAATGACAATAACAAATACTGTCTTCTTCTCATCCTGTCACTGAGTGGAATTGTATTCCTCTCCATTTGGGTGTCTGGCAGGTGCATAATTTCTGGACCAGACATCATTATTTGTGCCTTTTTTCTACCTAGCTGGCAACATTTTCAGCTGAATTGAAAGAAGGACTTGAATTGCCTATGTATTGAAAGAAGGAGTTGAATTGCCTATTAAGAACTTTAAATCCATTTATTTATTTATTTATTTATTTATTTACTCTAAAGCACACACTCATGCATGCATCATCAATCATCATTTATGAGCTTGAGTCAACTATGGATCCTGAGCGAAGCTGCTGACTCATAATGACATCTAACATACGAATTGTATTACTGTTAAATATTCTCACAGACGTTATTAGTGTCATAGGGACAGAGTGGGCAGACTAAAGTAGGGGTGTTTGTACCTTAAAGTGAAAGCTGAATGCTGTAGGCATTCTGTCTGCAACTTAAAAAGAGTCCTTCAGTTTTGACAAAAGCTGTAGTTATGTAATTGCTATTGTGACAATTCATCTGTTCTAAAATTGTTTAACCATAACACATGGAGACATATAACAATGAGTCAGAAGGAGCAAAAGCATGAGTTAACTTCACCTGTATCAGCTAAATTCTGTAAAAACTCCAGGTCCTGCTACATATGTAGGATTGCTGGGATAGAAGAGAAGCCTTGACTATATCATTTTATTCGATACTTCTGGGTGTGATCTAAACTTCCCCAGCTGTGTTATGTAGCTCTGATTTTTGATAATACTAGAAATGCAGATCTCCAGCTCTCCACAGCCCTTCCCTGTTCATCTGTGGGTCCCACCCACAACCCCAGAGAGGATCTCAATGTCCAGGGCTGGTGCTGCCCATGGTGCCCTCCTGGCTGCCCTGCTCCTGGTGGACAGTGGGACAGATTCTCACTGGCCCTCTACCCAGGTTCCCAAGACCCAGAGACACCCCAGCCCACTCAATGCATTAACACAAGATAGTGTCACTGATGTTTATGCACTGGGCTTGTTTTCTTAGTTTTCAGTTAAAGAAAATGTCCATTATGACTGGTATAATTGTAATTCAATTGTTCTGTTGATTGTATTTGGCTTGCCTAAAGCAGGCATTGAATTTGTCAGCTAAATTCATTCTGGGAAGTCAGCAACAAGAATACATCCTAAAATGGAACTAGAAGAGGAGGGGAGAGTGATGCAGAAAGTTGGAATAAATATTAACAAAAAGGAGTTGGGAGTTGTGGCAGGCAACAAGGGGAGCATAAGTCAGCTGCTGAAGATCTGGTAAATCTCACAATAAACCTTATATGTAACCATACTGGCTTAATGACAAGAGTACAGCAAAAAAGTTGAAGGAGGTAACTTGTCCCTGAATGTTTGCTTCTAACAATACAAGGCAAGCTGGAGCTAATCATTGTCATGATTAGAGAGTGGAGCAAACAATACATAGTTTGAGACCAAATGAAATTGGTTTCTTTACACTGGAGAAAACAAGTCTGAGGGAGGTCTTACTGCAGACTTCCACTGAAGGGGGACTGCAGAGGAGATGGAGCCAGGCTTCCCCCAGCAGTGCACAATGAATGGCAAGATACAACAGTCACAAGGTTCAGGAGGGGAAATCATGATTGGACGAAAGGAAAAAAAAACCTCTTAAATAGAGAGTGTTGAAGCACTGAAGCAAATTTCGAAGAATGGTTGTAGAATCAGCACCCTCAGAAATATTCAGAACTTGATCGGACTTAGAGATACCTGGTCTAACTTAGAAGCCCACACTTCTTTGAACAGCAAGTTGTCCAAAGAGATCTCCAGGATTGCCTTCCAAAAATTCTTTCCTTCTATGATGCATTGCTGCCTTTTAGCCTTGGAATTAAAGAACTCTCCCTCTGACAGCACTTGCATTAATATTTATTTGAAATACTTCAGGAGATCTTGGCCAGCTACCTTCATCATTGGGCTGCTGAAATCAGTCACTTAGACCACTAGTGACTAGAATACGTCGGGACAGGCATAACATAATGCAAATTAGAGGAAATGATGAAAATTACTTGCATCCTGAATTAGTTTGGGGAAAATAAATCATACACATCACTGTAGCTATTCATTGAAAACATCTGTTCAGTAGAAACTGAAACTAAGATTTTTAACTTTATTAAAAAAAAATAGAAATCATTGAGAGTCTGACACAAGCATAGATCCTCCTATGATCTGGCCTTGTAGCTATTTAATTTCTTTTTGTTTTCACAGAAAGGTAAAAAGAGTGTTACCATTAACGTGCTGCAGTAAGATGTATTTCGAAGAGGAGTTTTTATCTGCACGATTCATGATGTTTTAATGAACTCAGTAAATAACTTTACTGAGTATATAATGATCTGAGTATCAGAACTATGGGTTGTTGGTTGTTTTGATAATGTGATGGGGTTTTGTTCCAAATGTCTAATGCATATATTCTGCCTTTTCACCACATTTATCTGTAAGTGCTATACACCCTGAATTTCACAAATTGTCAGGCATATTTAATGTGGGAGTGTAGCTTTCTGCTTCCAGTTCCCCTTTCATTTAGAATTGCTAATTAGTTACCTCACAGTTTAAGATGATATGCCATAGACTGCAAATTATTTCAGGGTAGTTATAAACTAGATGAAGAGCAGCTGAAAAACAGGTGTCTGCCTTTTGATTGGATGCTGTGCTAGAAATGAAGAGAAAGTAATGATTACTGAAGAAGGAAGTTGGATAGAAATTTTTACCTCAATGTGTAAGTGCATACAGTATGTATGACATTTTATCAAGTCAGTACAAATACCATCTCATTTCAGAGATTTTAATGAAAAAATTAGAATAATATGTCAGTGAAAGGGCAGCATACCTGCAGATACATGAGCATATGCATTGAAAAGTGTACAGAAGATGTCCTATTTACTGTTTAAAATCTGTGCGCTGTGGAGGAAGCAGAGGTCTGAATTATATGGTCAATTTTCATTCCAGTCTTGAAGATGAACTTCATTGTTATGTTCATGTTATGCCTTTCTATTCTTTTTATGTGCAGTTTTAAGCAATTTGAAGCATGGTATGCTTAACAACATGGACTAAAGCTCTTCCTTCTAGAACAAACTATACATACCTGCAAGACAAGAAAAGTTTTAAACTTCTAATGAGCAGAGTCTTTTGGCCACCAATAATTTCACTACGATTTAGCAATTTCTTTTAAAGTATTATGTATTAGGGCCAGAGAGACTTTGTGGATTTTTGAATCTCATTTTTTTATTGGAATGACTCCCCAAATCCTTGTTGTGAGACATTCCTGAAAGACACCCCACCAAGTTTTTACCTGCATAGGTTCAAAGACAAGTTCTCTCTGAAAATAAAGAGGATAAGCAAGAATTTTTACCCCTCATTTACCTTTTTTTAGCCACCTCTAAAATTACCCAGCAGAAAATAACTTTTCTTTCTGGTCAATTATGACTCCTTGAAATTTTCCAGAAAAACAAACAAGCAAACAAATCCCCCAAAAAAAACCAAACACAAATCCAAAATCACAAAGCAAATAAAAAATTAGGTAATAGTTGTAGTTTTCTGACACTTCTCAGCTTTTGTGAGTGCAGAGAACCGGACCGCAGCTTTTGCAGTCTGCAGCTGCCCTTTCTGTTCTTACTGAGATTGTTAACGAAGGAGGGTGCCTGAAAAGCACATAAGGCTGGAAGTTTAGCTGAAATTGGACTGCTCTGAAAGCCACAGGAGGTCTGGCTTGAAAAGCACATTCCCATGATATTTTCAGTACTGAAAATTCAGTTTTCCCTTTCAATCTGAGTAAAAATATTGGTTTTCTAGAAAGCAAACAAACATAAAAATTCAATTTCCTGATCTCTTTTTGCAGAGCATATTTAGAACTCTGTGCCAAAGTGGTTTTAGCGACACTTTTGACAACAGCCCATCATAGCATTGATGGAAATGGATAGAACTAAGGTCATCTGTTAATAACGAAATCTGGGCACACAAATTCAGAAAGGAAGTGCATGAATTTTAGCCATGCTAAGGGACTGAACAGAGTTAATATTATTTCCTAATGTGTGCAAAGATTATTCCAAGTACCTATGGAAAAGATAATTTTTTCTAGCTAGGAGCTAAAATTTTATAGAATCAGTTTTCCTTATTAAGAAATAAAACTGTTATGGGAGAGCTCTTCCCATGGCATGAGAACAGTTATTAATGCAATTTAATAAGATCAGCCCTTTCCTCTATGCTGGCAGGACTAGAGCTTTACTAGAACAAAAAATTGTCAGTTTGTATATTGCAGTCTGCCCTGTAATGCGGAATGTACCTAATTCAGCTTCAAGCTTCAGTGCTCAGAGTAGGAAAACATTTGAAATTATGACATTTGAATAGAGATGTCTTCATGATGATATCTTTAGATCCTGTTGATGTCCATACAATGGGGATGTGGGGCTTGATTCCGTTTGCTAAACAAAGTTTGTGTGGTCATTTTAGGTGCTCTACACTTTTCCATCCAGATTCTAGCTGCCGCTCCAGAGTATTGTGGGTGCCCTGTAGGTCTTGTCTCAGACCTACTAGTCACATGGGAAGATCTCAGAAAGCTTCACACATCTTTTAGACAGCTGAGTTTGAAGCTACAAGGGAGACTAAGGTGGACAACTAGAGTACATGTACAAGTTTTTATGTCCCAAATTAACACATAACAAAGGATATACAGAAAATTCATGTCTTTTTAAAGGGGCAGCTGGAAACCTATGAGAATGTCTTAGGACATCATTAATAGTACTAAATCATATGTGTGGGCACCTGAATAGATTACTCAGTGTTTATGTAAGCTATTGATTTAAGCAAGCATCACGTTTTAACCCCAGCTGGCAACTAAGGACAACGTAGGTATTTACTCATTTCACTCCCCACACAACCTCTCCTGTGGGATGAGGAGCAGAAACAGAGAAAGGTAAAACCCATGGGTTGAGATAAAAACAGTAAAAATTGAAATAAAATAATATATAATAATGGTGAAGATGATTATGATGATGATAATGCCAGTAGTAACAAAATGGAAGATTTTGGAAGACAGAGAGGGAGAGAGGAATAAACCCGAAGTAAAACAGGTGACCCAGAAAAGAGTTGCTCACTGTCTGCTGACTGATGCCTACCCTTTCCCCAAGCAGTGATTGGCTCCTCTGGGACAAGTTCTCACACTTTATATACTGAACACGGTGCTCTGTGGTATGAAGTATCCTTTTGGCCACTTCAGGTCCTCTGTCCTGGTTATGGTTCTTCCTGGCTTCTTGTTCACCTGCTTGTTTGCAAAACATGGGAAACAGAAACATCCTTGATTCAGTGTAAGCCCTATTTAGCAACAACTAAAACATCCGTCTGTTATCAACATTATTCTGAACTGGTTCTCTAAAGATATATGCTCTATTACAAAAATCTCCTCTTCAATGTCCTGATGAATATATTAATTTTGATTAGTTTCTGCAAAATTAGAGAGAAATAAATTTCACAAAATATAGATGAATTTTGGTTGAACATAAGAAGTAAAAAGAAGAATATTTGAGACATTTTTACACCTTCCACATAAATATCACAGATTATCAGTCTATTTTAAGTTGTGGTCACAGTTTCATAGAGTTTGATGTTATTTCCTCAATTAAAACAGCCATCAGTGAGTAAATAGCAAGGCATTTGTTGAATCTTGTTTGATCATTTTTGATAGCATATTCAATCGCTTTGGCCCAACAAACTAAAATTGCAATACAACTTTTGCTTTCATCATAACACTGTATTTGAGCAACAACATTAATCATGCTCACTCTTTGTAAGAATTTCTTTAAGACTTATTAATAAACATATACTGTAACAGTTGGAAGTTCTCCTAATTTATTAATAGACCATACTTTCGCTTTTCTAATCCATTCTCTAAATGACTGAGGAGAACTGAAAGTGGAAGTCTCCAGGAGTTCTAGATAATTTTTCACAAATTTGATAAAGCAGTTTCACTAGGAACTGGTGGAATTCATTCTTTATGCATAATTGTCTCTATTAGATCCATAACTTGCTTACTCAAAAATTTATTTGAAAATGTAATGAATAAATAAGAAGATTTCTCAATAGCTTCTAAAAACTGATTGAGGAATACGGAAACAGAACAAATGTAATTGTTCAAATTTGTTGTATATTGTTGCTCAAAATTAGAAACAACACACCATGGAAAAGACAGTTATTCAAATAGATTGCAAACATAACATACTAACTTCCTAGAATATCATTACATCTACAGACCTGGTTTATTTAGTTTGTTAGGGGTTTTTTATATTGTACTGTTTGGGGTTTTCTTTTCAATTTTCCCCCCTTTTTTTTGTTTTCTATGTAGTCTTTCCATCTGGTGATTGGTCACATTAGAAATATAATAGTAACTAATTGCTGATGTTTAATTGGTCTAAATTTGTAATTGCCCTAGTATGAGTTTCATGAACATCTACTATGGTAGATGTGGTTTTAACAGTAGAAAGAGAAGGGGGATCTTTTTGTTTGTTTTCGTTCAATTTTTTAATTGTGTCTTTAAAGCAGTTTATGATTTATTTAATGATTATTTAAGTCTTAAATAAATTAACTAACTTAAAAAGTTTAAGGAGTCAGAAGTAGATTTTTTTTTTTTTGCAACTCTTTTTTCTCTTGTTACAGCTGCGAGCCCTACTGAGACATGTAAACAAAGTAATCATTAAAGTGGTGTTATAGTTTATTTATCCCAGTAAAATAACAAAATTAAAATAGAGACCAAATTGAATATTCTTCTTTCACTCTTTGAAGAATACTATGTCATTCCTGGATGGAAGACAACAAATTAAGAAAAATTTAATGTCCTGTTAAATAAAATTTACCTACATACTGAGGATGTATATAACTTTTTTTAAGAAGAATAGTTTAATTTGATAATTTTTCCCTAGAATTTGAGTATTCAGAATACTTTTAAAAAATTACAAGTTTCATTACAAGGTTAGGAGCTGCATATATGCACTCTAAAATGAAAACAAGAATATAGATGTTGATTTAAATGAGAAAAGTGGGTACAAAACAGAATATAATTTATAGAATAAGGACATAATCAGCTCACCCTCAAAATTAGGACAGAGGGGAGACATTAGCAAGACAATGACTGGATAAGACATAGTATTTCTGCCATACGTGGGAGTTGGCTGGACCAGCAGGGAAGATATAGCATGAAAGAACGTCTATAAACCTGAAGGCTAAAGAGAGAAAACAGGAGCGCTGTAGTAAACTCTAAAATGATACGTAATCAAATGATCACTAATGCAGCTTGTGTACATGATGAATAATATGCCTTTACTTACTCAATGATAATTTATTGCAGTTAAATCCCTCAAAAAAAAAGCTTTAATTGATCATGCTCATAATTAGAGCATGAGCTATGGCTTTCATCTCTCAGACTTTATCACATTTGGACAAAATAGTTCCTGTTGCATTTTTAAATACCAATACATGTATAATTTCATAGCTGGTGTCTTGCAAATTTGAACAGACATGTGGAGAGCTATAGCCAGCTTCTTAAAGATCATATTCCACAGCAACAGATGTCTTAGAAAGATTACTAAAAGCATTATTTTTGCTTTAATTTTTATGATCATATCAGCTTGATACAATGAAATTTAGAGGTAAAATCTTTCAAAATTGTATTAGAGTCATGGTACTTATTGAAGTACTGAGTGAAACTGGATTGTTGGATTAAACACTACACAAAATCGTTATCACACAGTGAGGGAAAAAAAAAAGTCTGACGCCTAAAAAAAAATCAGAGAGTAACTACACAGTACATGTTTCACGGACTACTCCACCCAAATAAACACATGAGCAGACCTTCCCAAATGGAGCAGTAATGAATGGAAATGGAAAAGAAAAGAGATTCATTATAAAAGAGACTGCCAGAAAGATGAAACGAACCTACAAGATTTGTCACATTTTGTTTGTTTCTTCTTTCAGTAAACTATTTCTTTCCTATGATGTTTTAGATTTTGACACTAAATATCTTTAAAAAAACACATCTGAAACTTTACTGTAAGGTATATAATATTTATGGAAACAAACTCTTAACATTTTATTCCAATAGCAGTTAGGCTTTCTTTCTTTCATTTTTTTTTTTCCCCTTCAACATAAACATCTTTGTCTGGACAGTTTGGGAAGACAGGTAACAGAAAATATGAAGGAATGCCTGGAATCTGACTAAATGGACTACTGCAGTGTTGTACTGTTGCCAGTTTGTATTTGTCAGGAAAAAAAAAAAAAGGAAGACTTTACAAACAAAACTATGTGTAAATTAGGAGTATTGGAAAAAAGGAATGTCCATTTTAAGGCTATCAGAAACTTTTTGCAGTTGATCATTTCATCTGTTTCACATTTCCTTAAAAACATTTTGTTCACAAAGAATGATCTTGAACGGCAAAAATATGTTACTAAGTAAATGACTAAGGCAAGTATAGAAGCCTCAAGTATTAAAACCATTAAAATAAGTAGAAACTCCTTTTAAAAAAACATGACCTCTTTTGTTTTTTTAGTTTTTATTTGATCTGATTTACAAAATTCCTGAGTTTTCAGGACCATTCCATTGTATTTACCATTTTTTTCCTCCATACATCATAGTCTGTGGCAGTCTAATAATTTTGGTTTTAAATCAATGGCAGTATTTTCTCATGCACTTGGATATCCCACAAATTTCAATATTTGAAGATATATTAAATATAATAGCATCAAAAGTACAAAACCGCTAAGTTTTGAAGTAGCTTGTGTAATGCTTCATTTACATTTTCAAAATATTATGAAATAAACAGTAACAAAGTTACATCATCACAGATTTGTGATGACGCTATTCTCATGTTCTAATAGAAAAATAATGTACCATTTTTCCCAAAAGTTACGATTTCTAGCAGCTCACTTAGCTGTTGCAGAAGCCCATACTGCACCTTCCAACAGAGCTAGAGTTGCTCATAGGTGTAATGCTGTCAAATTATTTATGAGAGGGGTGTACAGCCCATAGACACTAAATTGAAGCAAGACCAAACTCAGGAAGCTAGTACCTACTTCCCCCCAGTCAGATAGGTTAAAATTCAGATAAGATCCAAGCTTTCAAAAACCAGAATAATTAAAAGAATATGACTATTTCAACTGATTTAAGATCATACTTTCGATCAGAAAACACTAATTCAAAGGTCTGTACAAGAGCCAGAAGCACAATATACAATATAAATGAACACTACCTTAAAAAGTAACATCCACTGAGCCCTTGAGTAAATAAAATGCTTTCAGGCTATAATAGTGGAGGCAGAATAATCTCATTGGGCTTAGAAAGATTCAACCTTTACTTTGTGAAAGACTAATCAGACCAAGAGAAGGTACTTGTATACATTTTGCTGTGGAAGGTTTCCAAATGGTATATTCCGTACTTTTATCCCTCCTTTAACTTGTTTCTGGAAAATTCAGAAGTTAAAAGCTCTTCCTACTATGAAAGACATACTTTTCTCCCTTTCTTTTCTCCCCTATGATTTTGTAGTAAAAATTGTATATATTTACTGAAAACACATATCTCCTTAGCCCTGAAGGGATATTTTCCCCTTCTGCAGATGTCCTGGCAAACTCAGTAACCACAGAAAGATAATATTTAAATCAATTTCAGCAACTCATGGCTATTTTCCTGAGGAATTTTATTGTCAGGTTTACAAATTTAAAATCAACAGAATCCTCAATAACTCTATACTTATTCTATTTTTGGTCTACAGTTATCACATAAATTTAACATTATTCAATACTTGTCTAAAATGATTAAGTGTGTGTTATCCGAACTTCCTCATTGTTCTTTATAAGCAAAATTCTCCTTTAAGGCACCTGCAAGTTGCACTAGCCTTCATCTAAGAGCCAGTGGCATACTTTTCTGTATTCCTTGTCTTCCTCAACTGACTTTACATTAGGATGACAAATAACCTTCCTACTGTTCGACTACCTAACTCTTCCTCCCCATATCCTCATCATCTCCAAAATTAATCATTACACATCACACAATAGAAATTTATCTGTTTTCATCTATGAATCCAATATTATTTAAAATAAAGCAACATTGAAAAGAACAATTTAATTCATTTCAGAAAGGATGGACATCTACTTTCTGTGTGCACAGTATCAACTGTGAATATCAGAATTGCTATCACCATGACATTTCATCTCTTTTAAATTATTTCCTTAAGAAACTCAAAGAAACTTTTAATAACTTACTTTCAGTAGCTCTTTTTATTTATCAATTTCAGTGAGAAGTTGTATAGAAAAAATACTTAAAATTAGGATTAACAAAATTACAGTATTGTAAATCTGCTATTAATTTCCAATTTTTGGAAGCAGATTTTGTTCTGCTTGTGCAATTTTCTGTTTCTGTTCTGATATGTGTTATATCTGGTTCCAGCTTTTGGCCATTTCAGAGGTTGAAAGAGCGTGATTGAAAATTTCCCAAATGCTGTAAATTTAGTTACTGGACTTCAAATTTGAAAGTGTGAAAATACAGCAGTCCACTACTAGTGGAGAAGTAAATGGTGGAAGGGGAGAAGAGGAATGGAAGAGATATTTCTCATAACCTTAGTAAGATGACTTTTCTCAAAATTAAGTGAATGCAACTAAAAATATTTAAGAGGATTTTTTTTTCTAATTCACATGAATCTGAAAAAAAATATGCTTATGAACCATATTTTAATTTTGCTTACTAAGTTTGACTGGTAATCTCAGGAGGCTAGTTCTGTTGAAGTAGGCACCCAAAATTTTGGAATTTTGTGCCAAAAATCAGGAACCATAAAAAAGTGCAAAACAATAAATATATTGTTTGGAAACATGCAGCCCTTGAAAATCTAATATATGTCATCCTTAGTCTTAACAAACAGCTTCATTCTGTAATTTTGGACTCTCAAACAGTATTCAAGAACATTGCAACTTAAATAATCAGAAAATTAGTAGATTGGCTTGGAAAAAAGTTCATATTGTCTGGATAACTTTGTCATCTTACATATTTGCCCAAATAAATTTTACACTTGGTGCATTATTGAACATTCTTTACAGCTTAGTGAATTGACTCATTTTAGTCTAATACAATTGAATAGGTGACAAGTTTTCTTTTTGCTAGCAATCCTGGCATTCGTCTAATTAAATGGAGTTGTGACTTAAATGGGGAGTCTTTTCAGTAGATTTTATAATTATTATGATCATTTACAAAATAGTCACGACTTCTGTTGGCAAATCTGTTAAAATTGGGGTAATTACTACTTTTGATTACACCTGTCAATTAATGTTTGAAACACCTATTCATGACATATTATCTTTATATTTAATTCAAAGACATTATTTATGCCATTAGCTTCTCATTTTTCTTTGAAAAAATGAGGTTATAATTTAGTAATATGAATAATTTTATTAATATTAAATTGTTGTGTTTCTTTTCATTGTTGGGAATGTTACTGAAGGGTTTACTTCCTGTATTTTGAAGGAAAATGTTGAGATATACATAAAGATGAAAAATCTTTGAAATCTATCTAGGTAATGTTTCCCTGACAGTCACCTATTAAAGTACTGATGAAGATGGAAGGATGAATCCCTACATAGAAAGGTCTCATGCTACTGAGGGGAAAGACGGATTGTAGTGGCAAAAGTCCCTTTCAAGATATTTTTAAACAGAATCAACAGGAATTTTTGAAAATATGAGATGAAAGAAGATGAAGTTCAACACACATTTCAGGCTTTATCTGAACCTTTCTACATTTCCAGACATTAAGGAATTGTTTAAATGCTGTACATAAAACAGAGGTATAGAAGAAAGAAGCCCAGAGCAGACACCCTCCTGTCACATGAAAGTATAGTATTTCATTTTAGGGTAATTAAAGTCTCTCCAAGATAGAAATTACAGAGACTGTAAAGACTAGGAGGGCAGTACCTCCCACTTACAGATTAGTTTTAGTTGCAAACTAAAATAATATAAGCTGATAGTTTATTAGACACAACAGATCTATTTTAGCATAGGCCACTCAAACTTCCTCTCTTGTACTGCCATTCAGCAATTTCCATGATCCTGAAGGATGGAAAAAAAAAGTAACATTAAAAAAAATATTTTTTCATTACTTGGGCAATTGTGAGATAAGCTTTCTGCATACTAGATTATTTTTAGTTTCTTGTCATTATACGTTACAGCTAGAGGGTCTTGTTGATTGATTATGCTATTGCTGTGGACTATGGCAAGTATATTTCTTTCAGTCCAGGGCAATCCATTACAGGTTCTGGAAAAAAAAAAAAAAAAGTGTAAGCTTTGTACATCCATCCTATGGGAAGGATGATATTAAAAATAAATAAAAAAAAAGTACGGTTTACCAGAAGCCGGTGTAAATAGAAGTGCACTCATATAGAGAAGCCTTATCTTACATTAATACTTCGGTGGGAAACATATATTAATATGGGGAATAGTGTTATGCTGTTTTTCTAATGAAAATCCTTCTTTTGTTATGTATGAATATATATATATATACACACTTTTTAGGGCATAAGAGGATCAGTTTGTTATTTCAGAAGGTTTTCAACAACTTTAATTAAATAGGTAGGTCTTTTGATGTGCAAGTACTAAACCAGGTTCTGAAATTACATGTCAGTTTTTCCTTCTTCCTTAAAAACATTGTTTAATATTTCTAAAGAAAAGGATGAGGTATGATAAGTGTCAGTATCAAAATAATTTGATCTGATAGGTTTTTCTTTCTACATTTTATTAGAACTTGATGCTGTTAACTTACAAGCTTTTGTGCTGACATCTGATTTCACAATTATAAGCTCATAAAACTTAACATGATTTTCTTCTAATATTGTCTCAAACGTCCAAGGGCATTTAAACAGGCAAAACAGATCAGATAAAATACAGTTTTCGTTATTGGCATAGGTTGTTAAATAAAAGGTTATTGACATGACAGATTACCCTTCTTCATAAATTATATATAGCTTTGTTTGATGTTTGGGAGTTATATATTCCAGGAATTAACTGATGTTGACTTGTCTGTATTATTATATATAAATGATAAAGATATTTTACAGATATAGAATAAGCACTAAACTTTTATTTAATAATAAGTACTATTGAGAAAAATTCCATAAACTCTATCAGCTTAAACATTGATCTGACTTGTAATATATCTAGATTTTCTCATTCTGGGTTTATTTATTTTACCTATTTATCTTTCATTTTAATGACATTGACTGTTTTTTTCAGTGGACAAAATGAAGAAGGAGAAAATCAATCACTTCTCAATGTATATGATGCCTTGGGTATAACATCATCCTAACAGGAATACTTAACAGATTTAAGCTACACTTGTTTGTACTTTATTACAGGACAAATGAGCTTCCACAACATATGTACTTATTTGTTGATTATAGTGTCTATAAAAATATTCATTGTCATTGTATAAAAAGTTCAAAGGTCTCAGTCACATATTTACAAACTGAACACAGATATAATAACTTCTATTAAATGCAGAAAGAAAAGAAAATTTAAAGCGTGCACTTCTCTATTCACATATCCTTGTCCTCAGGATAGTCTGAGTAGTACATTGTCATGAACAGGTGTTTTAGATGACTTAAAGAACCACTGTCAAAGGCATGAACTAAAGTAGAGCAGAGGAAGAGTGTGAGGAGTCCTCCCCATGAGGATGAAAAGCAGCAGAGACAACATGATGAACTGGCTGCAGACTCCATTGCCCATCACCCTCTATGACTGGTAGAGAGGAGAAAGAGAATTCAGGAGTCAAGTTGAACCCAATAAGGGGGGGAGAAGGGTCTTTTAAGATTTGGGGTTTATTTTCTCATTATCCTACTCTGATTTTTATTGATAATAAATTAAACTAATTTCCCCAATTAGAGTCAGTAATTGCTGACTGATGTCTCCCTGTCCTTATCTAGACCCTTGAGCATTTTGTTGTATTTTTTCTCCTCTGTCTGGCCGAGGAGGGGAGTGATAAAGCAGCTTGAGTGGGCACCTGGCATCCAGCCAGCGTCTACCCACCACACCAATAGATACAAATTGATTCAATTTGTAGACTATGCAGTAATGCACTGTAGGAAGGTGGGAGTAATATTTTGATCCACAAGGCCTATTCAAGAGATAGCAATTGCATGTTAAGACAGCCAAAACTTTTCATGTCATAAGTGCTTTTCAGGAACTTGTATTTCTCAACCTATGCATCTTCTCCAAACCCATACCCACATTTACCATGACACCTTTACATTCCGGGGCACTGGGAGTGGCAGAAATATTCTTCTTAAAGCTTTATAGTTCATGATTCTCAGCTCAGGAAAATATGAAGAAATGGTGTCCCCTTTGCACTAAAGCATTTATACAGAGGAAAAAGAAATGATCCAGGTAAACTTGATAAGAAGTCCAAATTTGCATGGAAGATTTATGGAGTTTGGATAAGCACCACAGCCATGCTACTCCTACTGTCATCTTCTCCGCTGTTCTTAATCCAATGCACACCTGGAGCCATCTCTGCTAGTATAAATCTGATGTATTCACAAATCTTGTTTCTATAATTTATTAAGAATAATGAGGCCCAATGGTTATAAAAGTCTGATACTATGTTGTGCAGCAAAAGCAAAAAACTCCAGGTGAGTATTCTTTCTTCTAGAACAGAGGTGAAAATATCTAAGTGGTTTAGGACAAAGGATAGATAGATGTGACTGTGAAAGAGAAAAAAATAAATAATAGATTTTACACTATTTTTGCACTGTTTGTGTTAGTCTGTGTCACTGAGTCATTTGGTTTAGCAGCCTAAATAAAAGCTAACAATGATTTTTATGTGAAACTTTTGTAAAAACATATGTACCACCCAACAGTAAAATGTAATATAATAGAAGCAGGATATTGTATTGATTTACTATATCCAAGAGGAATTTGGTAACAATACTAGATTTAAGGCTAGCCAGCTAGTTGGCTTAGTGCTGTAATATAATTGTCTCTTCAGAAAGACATTAATTTTTTACTATGTCATGACAGCTTTTTGATCATGAATAAAATTCCTTTGTTCTTATGCTTTACCTTCATCAGATGTCAGCCTTCAGCATTCAGTTAGCAGGAGCAGTCAGTGTGAAGTATTGTCGTTGATTTATAAACACGATATACATATGTATAATTATATATATGTGATGTCACTGTCTGAGAGTGCAGTATAGGTATTTATCATGTTTATTGGCTAAAAGCAATAGCAATTGCAATTTGAAGACCAAGAAAAGTAATTCCTTTCTAAAAAAAAATAACTTTATATATTCCAATTATCTGTTCCAATCTCTGTTAATAAACAAAAGTTCACTAAATTAACTACAACAGTTTATAGACTACAACGTTATTATTTCTTATCATCAACTCCAGTTCCCCTGAATACAATTCTTCAAAAACTGGCTTCTCAGATCATTTCAGATTTTAAATAGTTTTTATTTTCTTTATTGAATGTATACAGGCTGATGATTTAAGTAATGCAAAAGACATTGAATGTAAATTAAAAGCTGAGTTAAAATTAAACTTCAATGAAGGAAACACCCATAATGGGGCCCACGAAGATATAGTCACATTATTGCCATATGAACAGTTTTACTGGAAGAAATAGCAGATGAATTTAAATTGCTGAGGCTATTAATTAATATTTTAGTGGGAAGCATATGAATCTGACATACTTTTAGCTTAATATTACTGTGGAAAAAAAGGCTAATGACAAGGCCCTGGGGTGAGGTTTAGCACACTGAACAAACCATGAGAAAGTACTGAGTACCACAGGAAAAACTGCTGGACATAACTAATAACCAGCAGATGTTGGAAGAACTGTCCCTGATGGACCAGATGCTTTGACCCAGATGGAGGTTCAGTTAGCAATATCAAAAGCACCAAATCTAAGTGTAGAGGCAGCAAATTCTGGGATAGACAGCAAGAAACTAATTAGAGGTGGGTAGTTTATCCACGATGAGGAAATGCTGGAGCAGGCCTCACTGGACAGGATCTCAGGGAGTGAGTAAAGATGAAGGGAGGCCAAACGATTTCATGCTCTCCTGCAGTCATCTTGTTTTACCTTGAATGAGACACAGTCGGACTCATGCTGCCTATTTTTAGGTACATTTATGACTGAGCTAGTCAGCACATATTTTCCATGTATGCCATATAATCAAAAGTTTACATGGTCTGACTGGGATCAATTGCAAGGGACACAGAGGTCAAGTGACACCAGTATTGAGTCCTCAGCATTTCTCTGGGATTTTTCTTCTTAGGTGACGACATATATGCTATTTATATATCATTATTTTGCTTGGAGTGGTCCTTTGACACAGAATCTTACTCACTTCTTCTCCTATGGGTCTTAGTCAATTTGCCCAGTTTCCCATGCTTGAAAAATCCTTGTGTTTGAAGTGTTCCTGAAAACTGGCAAAAGAATGGTGTAGGTGATACACTATAAGGTTGTTTCCATCCTCTTATTGTCAGCACAGGGGCTTCTGCTGATGGGACATTTATGTTGCAGTCATGAAAACTCAAGCCTTCCTGGACTTCACATGTTCTTCAGTTTTACTGCTGGGAATGACAGAAAAATACACTGGAAACAACAATAGGGTGATGTCCATCATTATCAATATAAGCCATTCTTTTAATCCTTCTGCTTCTATTTCTCTTGTGTTTTCACACACACATTTCCATTTATTTTTCACATGTACTAATTTGACTATTTCTCCTACACATCTCTGTGCTACACTAAAAACATCTCCATTTAAACAATATACGTGAAATACCCATTATGAAAATAGTAAATACCTTTCTTTCTTAGGAAAAAAGAAAAAGGGTATTCTAACTATTCTAATAATTTATTTCTATTTTGATGCCTTTTATTCTTACGTATTAGAAGAGGAATATTCTGCTTATCGATTAAATAAAAAACAAAAATACAATTAAAAGTCAAAATGTGTTTTAAAATGCACTATTTAAATAAATCTACCTTATGTGTTCTTTTTTCACAAGATTAAAAAGTTATTTTCTTAGAACATGTATCTACCTGGGGACTGAATATTTACCAAGGAACTCAACAGCTGAAACACAGATGTCTAATGCCATCCTGGGAAACAGGTGTCAGAAAAAAACTTCCAGGTACCACATCCAACATTAAAATGTCAAAATTCATTCAAAACCTGGAAGTACCTAGTCCTTATCTGTCAATCCTTCTGACTTGAGGGATGAGCCAAAAAAAAAAAAAAAAGAGTATTTGTCTCTACATGAAAGGAAAGAAAGATCCTAGGAAAGATCCATAAGCCAACAGCCCAGAGGATATTGTTTAAGTAAGGTTCTGAAACTGACCTATGAAGAACCGGGTTAGGGACATTGGCCCATACCATGGGGATGTTTGTGGTGCTTGAAGAATGACAACCTAGTTAACACAGATAGTAGCTGAGCCCCAGTGTACATGAAATTTGAAAAGGTGCATACAACACTATTCACCTTATGTATGGTGGGTGGGACACTTCTTTCAGTAGTCGGATTCAAGCTTATTTTTCACTTCTCTACATAGATATAAGCCTAGATTTCTTCATTTTGAGAATCCAAATAGTTGTAATTGTCTATGATTTCCCCCATTTAGTTTGCTAAAAATATTTTATTGCTCATTAAGTTAGACATGAAAATGTTGCCATATTTGCATTCTAAATTAATTCATGTGGGATGTAAATGATTCAGTGTTTTGTCTTCTCTATGTCTAAATTAAAAAATCTCAGATTCATTTGTAAATGGTTGTCTCCATGTAGACTTTCGCTCTCTGTCATATAAAAGCTTGGATTTTCAGATTCAAGGAAAGTTCTAGATTTTCTGTTGCTATTAAGAACTCTTTCATGTTTGCTTGTAAGGGTTTATTGTTTGGCTATTTTCCTTAAAGCAAAATTATACTCTTTAGAAGAAAAATAAAACCTTAGGATAGAAGTATCTGCACCTTACATAAACACTATACTGTTTTCTGAGAATTTTAAAATACTAAAAATATTAATTTTGTCATTTCTCAGCTTTAAAAAACAATTTATGTGAAACTTGGAGCTTAAAGTCAAACTTCTCAGAGCTTATTATATTCTGACAGTGACTAATTTGGACAGTCATCTAGCTGTTCTTAAAGCAGACATTTCAGAAGAATGAGGTCAACTTAAAATGGCAATTTTCCTGTTCATCTATCAATGCCATATCTTCTGAGCAGTGCTGAAAAGAATCACAACCTAGCTAAATGATATGTATGTACAGTGAGAGGCAGGAGACCAGGTCTTTATGAATCATTTTATACAAAAATATATAAACGTATACTTATCTACCAAAAAGATAACAATTACATCTACACAGCAATAGATCTTGACATTCCAAATGAAGTATTTATATAATTTTCTATCTATGTTTTCCACACAATTTAAAAGGATTAAGGAATTTTCATTCTTACTTAATTGTATTCCTTCAAAAATAAACATATCTATAAACATGGATCTGTGTATGGAAGTTTATAAGCTTTCATGTGTAGAATTTCTGCATGGGCTCTCTTGTTTCAGTACTAGGCGAGCCGTATTCCACAAATGTTGCCAAAATTAAATTCCTGGACTCTCTTGTGCCATGACCTACCCACCATCAGAATCTGGACTATTATGTTTTTGGTTTTTTTTCATTTGTTCTTGTGTGGTAAGTTGTTTCAATGATGGAAGGGGAGAAAAATTTTGCTTTTTATCTTGACTATATTTTCATCCTAAGCTAGGCAATAGCAAATTACTTGATGAAAATTAATGATTATCTATCCTTTTTTTAGAATTGACTTAATTATAAGTTTTATAAATAATAGATTACAAATTCATTACATAACAAGATGTTGAAATTAGCTCATTACTGTACCTTCTGTCATGGTTAAAGGATCCTGCCATACGTAGCAATTCAGCTTATAGAAATATATCCTGTATTGCACCAGCACTCACTAGAACTGTGATGATTGAGCTAAAGCACCCTTAGCATTTCCATTATGAACCATGGTTTTTAGTTTCTAATTTCTCACCTGTTTGTATCAGACTTAGTACAAAAATTTAACCTCCAATCCCTGCCCCTTCTCACTTTCTTTTTTCACAGCCAAAATAGGCAAAACATGGAATTGTAAAATATTTTTTTTCTCCAAATATATTTTCTTTGCAGTGCTCTTGAGGAGTACTTGGCTAAATATGAAAAGAGGATGTATATATTGAACTACCTGAGGCTAACACAGTGATTTATTTGATTTGAAATAAAGTAGAAATTTCTAAATTAATACAATATGTAATTCAAAACTTTTCCACCAGTGATGTACAGTTGTATTTTTATATCTCATTATGAAAAGTACAATCTTCACCATGATACTTTTATTACAAATCAAAATTTCACTTATATTGTGTGCTTATGTTCCACAGTATTTCACATTAGCTAATGAGAGATGATTCTGAAATTGCAATTTCAATTTATTTTGTCACATAGGAGATTCAATGCAAGAAGCATAGTCCATTTGGAAATAATTTTTTTTTGTTAGCTTGTTTTTGGGGTTCTTTGTTTGTTTTGTTTTGATTTGTTTTGGTTTTTTTTAATAAAAGGGAGAAACAAGAGAAAAGAAATGGCAAAGAAAAAAAATTAATTTTTAATTATCCCAAAAAATAAAGTACAGATTGTTAATTAATTTCAATCTTCTAACTCAATTTGGATTACTATTAATTACATGACTAAACAGGAACTCTTGCAGTTGTTCACATCAAATCAGGGAGATTTAATCCATCCTCAATTAGGAAACTTTCTGCAACATTGTTTTCTTTTTTTACTTCAAATAGATTATGAGTTCCTTTGATAGTTTCCAACAATTATCTGAGCCACAGGTGAAGCCGAAATGAGAGAATTGAAATGTGGAAAATTGCTCATTTTTTGTGAAGAGAAGCATGCTATACTATTTTCACCACAGCAGAACTCCTTATCTCTTTAAATTCTGCTGTCAATCAGGAGTTTGAAAGTCCATCCAAGTATTTCTCATCCAGCTCAAATAGGAATTTGTTTGAGGATGCTAAGGTCATGGGCCTTAGATATAACATGTTCATTTTGCAGAATATAGGGATGTGTGATTCAAACTTTATATATGTACCAAATTAATAGATTAAAACTGTAGATATAAATGTTATCCTCACTTTTGCATCAGCATATAAATTGATAGTGAGCAGATTTCCTCTTACAGCTACTAATATAGATGATAATTTCTTACAAAAATCCAGTCATCTCCAGGAATAAATGAAGAGTACAGTACACAGTTCAGAGACAATCTGATCTGAAGAATAATATAGAGGATTTAAAATCCATATATATGTGCTTTTTTGTTTGTTTGTTTGTTTTGGGTTTTTTCAGAAGTATTTTATTTGGGGGCTTATGGGGGATTTTTTGTTTGTGTATTTTTTGGTGGTTGGTTGGTGCTTGCTTATTTTTAATAAAGAAAAATGTGGGTTGACTTTCAAATAAATAAAACAGGATATTTGTTACTTGTAATGAGAAAGTGAGCAATGTAAATATATTTCCTTTAGGAAGTATGGTTGTGATTCTGGGTGCTGCTGGGTTTTGACAACGTTTTGTGTTTTGGTTTTTTTGTTTGTTTGTTTGTTTGGTTTTTTTTGGTTTTGGTTTTCAATAAGCATTGTCGAGTCTCTCAAATACATAATTAACCGTTATATAATCAAATAAATATATACTATTACCCCCCTGGAAGAGAGACACATACTGTATATGAAATAGTATAGTATGAAATAGTATATGAATATATGAAATAGTATATGAATTGTTTTCGAATACCTGAAAAATTTTGCTGCAATTTTATGTTTATTGACAACCAAATTTCTCCAGTATTGTTCTGTGATGGACTGGTCATGAGCTCAGTGGATTATGACTAATGGTTTATTAATAAAATATTTAATACTGACTGTTACATACAGATTGTCACAGACTTATGTCTGTAGTGTAGTTTTTCATACATGATCTGATCCATATCTTGACTGTATTGAACTAATTTTTAAATAATTGAAGTTATTAAAAAACTTCAATTATTTCAATTATTTCAATTATTTCAATTATTTTATTTCAAGAAAGTATTAAAGAAATTATTTTATTTCAAGAAAGTTTGATAAGTTCCACAGGATTATTTATCAAGCTTTCTGAATGCTATTTTGGTGGCTGAATACAGGCAAAAATACCTGACACCTGCTGTTTCAGTTACAGTCACTTATCTGAGAGCAAATGAGCAGAGAATTTAATTTTGATAATTACTAACCACCTCAATTAACCAAGATCATTAGTAGCTCAATAAAACTGACCAAAACTCAGATAATTGAGGTGAAAAGTGCTACTGGTATCCAAATACCGGTATATTCATAGAGTATGTATTTTGACACGTTCCTGAACAGGCTTGATATGGAAAACTGAATGTATGGATAAAAATGGGAAGCACTTTATGTTCATAACTGCCCCCCTCCTTGCACTGGTATGTCAACTGGATGATAAATTCTGCATGCAATTCACTGGTGATGTTGACTAGAAGGCATTATTCTACTTCCTTATCACTGTATATACACTATATATAGCTGTCCGGTGAACTAATAATACCAAAGAGAAAGACTTCACAGATGTTCTGAAGAGAAGCACTTCCTCCCCAATGCAGCTTTGCGCAAGCATGTTGGATAGGAATTAATTATGTTTGCATTCAATATTCATCTTTGGGATTTTTCATATATGGTAAGGAGAATTATCAGAAGTGATTCTGTAGGCATCTCCTTTGCTGCAGTAATGCAAATAACCTAATAATGCTCAGAAAGCTAGAGAGTGCATTGCTGCCTCTTACGTCAGTAAATACTGTTTAAGAGATTATCTTAAAAAATGAAAGTACTTTCCATATGCTTGGATTGTTTAAATGCCATAGGTACTCCTGGAACTAAAGGATATTTTGGGATTACTCATGAAATTGAGAGGAAATTTAATTAGGGAAATCGTAAATATTTTTTGCCTGTTTTCTCAGCTAGGTTTTCATTCAAGTCAGGGTATCAAGAAAGAATCCAGATTTGAATCACTGAAAGTTCTGTCACCTGCAACTTCTCTGGTGTAACCTGAAATTAATTGGGTGGACTGATGAATAAATCAGAATAAGATAATTCCACATAGGAGGACCTAGTGGGGACAGTACTCTTAGGAATCTGTCGCCATGTAATGTCACAGTTGATTCAAAACAAGTCAAGCAAAAGATACTTCATAGTCAATCCAAAACATGCATGTAACTGACCCTTTTGAGAATAAGAAAGCGACTTTCTGACTCCAGCTTGCAAAATTACCTCACAATAGAAACAATCTGATAATATTTATAAAAATATGATTTTAGTCATTTAATTCCTTAGATATTAGTACATTATTAACTTCCTATATTTTGACAGAATTTTCATGCATTAATCAGTATCACCTAATTTTCAATAAATTATTTTCCACTTTTTCTGTGTCTGATCTAAAGCACCAAAAAATTACTGAATGCAACAAAAATGTGAGCTATATTGTACAATTGTACAAGCTGGCAATGTTACTGGCTATTATGCTTTTTTATTTTTTTTTTTACAGAAGCCTGTGAAATTAAAGATTCTCTCTTGTTAAGAACCCTCTCAAATGAGAGCATTTACACAGCCCCATTGTGAAATTCAACTTCAGAAGAAGACAGAAAAACCAATGAACGCTTTACACTTCAGTTTACAAATTCAGAGTTTTACCTCTCCTGAAGTGTCAAGGAATACAAATTAAATTCATGTAATAAAATGCATGGAGAAAAAAAAATAATATCTCCTGGGGGTAATTTTTCTTACTCTTACAGACATTCCTTTTATGATGTAATGAGCCTTTAAGGCACTTGATAAACTATATGTGTTTATAGGCTAAATGGTGTATTTTTTGGAGGGCTAGTGAGGTAAAAAACTTTTTCTTAGCAGTGCTCTCATAACTGTCTTAAGTTATGTCCACAATCTCATTGTATCCAACAATATTGGATAAAACTATTTGAGTTAAGATAAATGGGTTGCAATTGCCCTTTGTCAACATAACCTATAGGCAAAACTTTTTTCTGTACTTTTTGTTAGTTTGGTTGGTTGGTTTTATTCTGGAGTATTTTGTTTGCTTGGAATTGGGTTTTGTTGTTTTTTTTTTATTTGTTTCGTTGGTTTGTTTCATGTATGTGCTTTTGTGATTGGTTTTGAGCTAGGGTTTTGTCTTTGATTTGGTTTATGAGGGATTTATAGAAAAATTTTGTGTTGTAGAACTTAAGCTAGCACAGTACTCAGATCTCCTTGGGTATTCGTTTCATCTAAATTTCATTCAATTAACATGGGTTACTGGTTTTGCCTCCATAAATCAAGCATTTATAATTCCTGTCCAGTCAGTGAAGTAAAATCTGTACGAAAAGAGATTATTTAGTCCATCTAATTTTGGCATCTACCTCTCTCTCCATCAGACGCCTTAAGCCTCTGTTTTAAGGTATGTAAGTTCACAAGTACTTGGCTGCCCAACAAGTTTTGTTAATTATTTTAATTATTCATACTAACAATTATGTTTGTATTATGTAACAGATTTATGATAATTTCAATTTAATTACAGTTTTACATTAATATCTATGTAGTTTAGGCAGCTCACTTGAGCATTTTCATGGTGTTTTATTTTCTTGGGAAGGAATTCTATTATGTAAATGTCTTCTTATCAAAATTAATAGCCCATTCTTGTTTGATGTGGAGGGTAATTATATAGTGTTAAATTAATTTTAACAAAATCAAATATAATTTCTTCCTTGCACCCATCTGTATATCTACCTAATTAAAATGTCACGTAATGTTTCTGGAGGATAAGGAAGAAATTGCCTGTTGCAACGTACTGGCATTTTAAATAAATATTTATATCAGATGGTGCATTCAATAACAATAAGATTATCATCTTCCATACTGTGTTACAAACAGTCTTTCATTTACAGCTTAAGAAATTGAAGTTTTTTGAAAGGGCTACAGAAAATTACAAACTATTCTAAGACTCTTTATCATTAATTAATTAATAAGATGCATTTCATAAGCATGTTTGTGTTTACTAGGAGATTTAAGTATGTTTCTTGCCTCCTGCTAGCTAACTTTTTATGCTTTAGTGCTCCTAAATGGGACAAATGTAAACTCAGTCTTTTTTAATGAAAATTGAATATGAAACTGATTCAGAACCTTTCTTCTCTTGCATTTCTAACATTACGGATTATGAAAATAACATATTTTGAGCATCTTTCTATTTAGAAGCATTTAACCCTTTTTAGAAGGCAGAGAGATAGGAGAATACAGCAAATGTCAATGGGTAAATATTGCAGAAAACGATTTAGGCTTTTCACAAGCTGTGCATTATATTTAATTTCCCTACAGCGTACTTAATATGCTGAGATATAAGACTGAAAGATAAAAAGGAGATTTTGAATTGAGATATTGTTTCATTCTGGAGGAAAAAAAAAAGCTTAATATTTATATAATGATAAAAAAAGTCCTTTCTTTCCCTGAAATTTCATCGAAACAGAAGGTCAAGTTCAGTTATGATATTACTTTACTGATTTCCATTACTTCTGTCCCCTTAAAAAAAAAAACTTCCCTCTAGAGAACTTTCCGGATGGTAACAAAGAAGCAGACCTAGGAAAGTTTGGGATTTTTTTTTAAAAAAAAAACAAACAAACCATAGCAATTATTCATTGTGTGATATCAAAATTAGCTTATTGGAAGATTCTCAGTTTTAAGACTGAAAATAAAATAATTGCTTTGGTAGCTGCTTCTAATGCAGAAAAGCATAACTTGCTGTCAAGCCTAACCTTTCAAAAATCAAATTCCCTCATAGTCAAATGATTTCTGATTCAATTAAATTCTATTTCAATTCAAGGAACAACTTTTCAATAAAAAAAATGCCTTTAAAGTGGATGACCAAGCTAATGGACTGTACTCAGAAATGCTTGGATTAATATGCCAGGCTAGAGACAATACTAATGATGGGACAGGAAACACGATGAGAACTACAGAATGGCTCAAATTTAAGTTAATAACTTGGGATGAACGTGTTATTTGCAACTCTGCAGAACAAAAACACGATAGGTATGTACCATCTGAGAAAGCCAAGGTAGTTTAAACAGCTCTTTTAAAAAACTGTGTATGGTACTAAATCATGACAAATTAAAGGGAAGAGAATGGAAAATTCTGAAGTATTTTTAATGGGCTATTTCTGTATTTTTGTCCAAATTCTGTGATTCATCTCAAAACTCAGTGATACTCAATTACCTACAGCAAAAAAAAAAAAAAAAAAAAAAAATTAGATGGAAGAGCTAGCTGCAAAATGAAATATTTGTGTCTTGATTATTAACATAACTAACATAAGCTTTGCTACATAATCAAACATGAAGGGAAGTATGATTGCTTTTAAAAATCCCAAAATTCCTGTAATCTGTGGGAATATAGGAACATAGATAATGAATATTCTTAACCTAGAGATAGCATGATGTATATGAGTTTGGTAAAAATAAGTTTAAGGTCAATTACATTCAATTTGAAAAAGTTTGAAAGTACATATAAAGTTACTGAAGTCTCAGTTACCTACCCAAAGAAGTGACAAAGTAAGGTGCATAATTAATGAGATCATATGGTTTAGTATAATCTTTATGCATAATAGATACAAAATTAAAATTCATATATGCAAGATTAAAAGAAGATTAAACAGAGAAATTAGCTGTGTTTGACATCTTCCTAACACAGTGTATAGAATGTACTGTATGTAAAAGTACTGAGTTCATAAAATTTTGCTGAGTTACTGTTTTGATATTTTGGTATTTAACTCTAAAGTAATGGTCACCACAGCTTTGGTTTTTCTCAGCCTTATGGAAAAAGATGCTGGAAATGCAGCCGTAACTGGCAATCTGAAAATGATGCAGAAATATTCCTAACAAATCTGAAAATGATGCAGAAATATTCGTAACAAATTTAAAATGTGTAACTTTCTCTTCCTCCTTTTTGTCATAATTAATTTGAAAGGAATTAGTGAGAACAAAAGGAGTAACACCTATTATAGACTACTTTTGAAAAATTATGTAGAAAAATTTGTCCTGAAAGCTATAAATTAAAGAAACCAATTTCTTTAGACTTCTTTTACAGAAGACAACTTTTAAGCATAAGAGAGGTAGATTGATTTCTTTGAGCTCATCAAGCAGCTAAGTTGCAGATTCTAAACTAAAAACTTAAACCTTTCACTTTACACTTTACAAAAGCACTAACAGTATATGTCAGGAAGAATAGGTGCCGAGTTCAATTGTATCACAAGAATTCTAGAAGTCTCATTATTCCCTGATGCTCACTATGGTGCAGGAAACCATTTGAGTCAATAGTTAATCTTCAGAGTTTTCAAGCATATTATGAATTACATTCTTAATTTCTCTGGCTCTCTAACACTTGTACTGTACGTTCTTTTCTTATTTTGGCATGAAGTCAGGAGACTTTTAAGAGTGAATATCCTTATTTTTAAAGATTACATATATTTATGAATATGTATCTTACAATTTTGAGAACTCTGTTTTAAACTGACATACAGCAAAAGTATCCTTCTCTGGCTAGATATCTCTAAGGAAATCACGGAAGAAAGGAAGGCAAGGCAAGGCAGGAAGGAAGGCAGGAAGGAAGGCAGGAAGGAAGGCAGGCAGGAAGGAAGGCACGAAGGCAGGAAGGCAGGAAGGCAGGAAGGCAGGAAGGCAGGAAGGCAGGAAGGAAGGAAGGAAGGAAGGAAGGAAGG
>JAWWMP010000116.1:72121871-72139504 GCA_035047865.1 Dendrocincla tyrannina | reverse complement strand
AAGAAAAAGAAAAAGAAAAAGAAAAAGAAAAAGAAAAAGAAAAAGAAAAAGAAAAAGAAAAAGGAAAAGGAAAAGAAAAAGGAAAAGAAAAAGGAAAAGAAAAAAGAAAAAGAAAAAGGAAAAGAAAAAAAAACAAAAACAAAAAGAAAAAGAAAAACAAGAAAAGGGAAAAGGGAAAAGACAAAAAAGAAAAACAAGAAGAAAAACAAAGACATAAAGCACTATAAAATAACTGAAAACAAAGCATCTATAATGTTTCTGCAACAAGCCAAAGTTATCAGGAGCTCTGGATATTTTTCATACTTAGGACTAGAGACTGCAGACTAAATAAAATGCTGACTACCAGCCAGATATACATCCAGGGTGCTTTTCTGACTTTAACCTTACACCTTGTACAGGTAAGCTTGACCTTCTATAGATGAATGACTATATGGAATGGGGTGAAAACACCACAAATTTCAAAGCTTTTACTTCAACCCTTAAAACAAATACAACATGACATTTACCCGTCCAGCAGGCAAAACTCATCTTGTGAAAGGAATTCAACACCTAAGGAGTATTACTTTGCACCAAATCTTCAGGTATTCATTAGGGAATCTCTGAGCAGGACTGACTAAGGAACATAGATGCTACTGATGTGTAACAGACAATGCTAGATCAATTTGGCATACTTGAAAATACCATTTTAGTATACTTGGTTCCTTGCCTGTGTTAGGAAATATTTTAGCATGAAGGTAACCACAGCAGTTGCTGGGACAATGCATTAACATTCCAATAGTGTCTTCAAAACATTAAGAGTTTTAAGTACTAAAATATTTATTAAAATTCAAATAGGTTTCTAAAAAAATTGAGAGAAGAAAAATCTTATTGAGAAGCTCCAGCTACAACACTAAAATGAACTCTCTTCCTACTGATTGTACTCTTGACATTTATTCTTTAGCTTGCAGTGCTGAATTTTCAATACTCTGGGAATAAATACTGAAATGTTGGTGAAATTCAAAGCAGGTGAATTTAACGTGGGTTCAAGAATGTATCACATTGCAGTGTGATACAGATTCATACCTAGGAGACATGGTGGGAGTACTCTAGAAACTGTCAGCATGGTACTTATGTGGCAAATCACCAGATGTTACACACAGTCTTCCTAAACTTTTCTTCGCAGTGATTAAGCAAAGTTTTCAGTCCTGAAAAAAATCTCTTGTTGCTAGCTATGTGTGAAAGGTTCTTTGTAACTGAGATATTTAAGGCAGGTGATGCTTCAAGAAGACCTAAACTTAGTGCCATAGGTTGTTCTGCTGTGGAGATTGCAAGATTCTTAGGTTTACTTATTCACAAACACAGTGCTGGTATGTCAGAAGAGAGCACTGGGGTTCAGGAGAAGCTGAAATATTTCTTTTATGAAGAGCATAACACATGGTTATTTACATTTTTAATACTGCAGTACAGTTATTTCATTAATTTTAGCTCTTAGCTAAATCTTTAATTTTGTAATTATTTGGTGCTCAGCAGTTAATTAATGTTTTGAGATCTAATAATAAGAGCTTCTAGTTTACTTTTGAGTGCTAATACTAGAGATTTAGAAGTTTCCAAACAATTTCATTACCATATTAGAACGCTGAATTCTTTCAAAAGACAAGATCAGATGAAAAAAACCACATGATTTTCAAGACACTAATATAGCTGTTTTATAGATGCTAGTAGATTTTCCTTGGTTTCATTAAAAATTACTCTATTACAGTGGATAATAGACATTTTTATCTCCAAATAATCTGTTTGTGAAATGAGTAGAGTCAGATGGAGTAGATAGACAATAAAGTTAAAATGTCTCTGCTGGAAAATTTATGTTAAGTTTGCATGTTATTTGCTCATCTCCCGATAATCATAGAACCCTAGAATACTGCAATGGTTCGGACTGAAAAGGAACTTTAAAGATCATCTAATTCCAAAGCCCCTGCCATGGGCAGGGACAACTTCCACTAGACCAACATGCTCAAATCCCTGTCCAAACTGGCCTCAGACACTTCCAGGGATAAGGCATCCACATCCTTTCTGGGCAGCCTGTTCTGGTGCCTTGTCACTCTCACAGTGAAGAATTTCTTCTTGATATTTCATCTAAATCTACTATCTTTCAGTTTGAAATCATTACCTCTGCAATAAGTCTTCACTAAGTCCCTGTATAGCTCTCTCGTAGTCCCCTTTAGGAACTGGAAGGTGCTATAAGGTTTCCTCAGAGCCTTCTCTTCTCCACACTGAACAACCTCAGCTCTTTCAGCCTGTCTTCATAGTGGGGGCACTACAGACCTCTGATCAGCTTCATCACACTCCTCTGCACTTGCTCCATGTCCTCCTTATGGACATTAAGGTTGGAAAAGATCTTTAGGATCAATTCTGACTGTTAAATGTTACAGTGGGGCCCCCAGAATGGAATGCAGCACTCCAGATGGGCTCTCACAAGAAGAGGGGGAGAATCAACTCCCACAACCTGTTGGTTACTCTTCTTTTGATGCAGCCCAGGATGCAGTTGGCTTTCTGATGAGAAAGAAAGAACAGTGATTTTTATTTTTTTTAATCTTATTCTTTAAGAAAAGCTTGCATAGAAAATGTCACATTAGTGCTATTCTCAGTTCCCTATTCACCAGAAATAGTATTCCCACTTTAATATGACCACTAACAGATGAAGATAACATTCAGTGACCTGAAGGACCCTTCAGAATTCAACTTGTCTTTGCTTTCTCACCTCCTACGTTTTTGTAGTGTTTGCTTAATATATTTGAAATAAGTGTGTTCAGAACTACATGCATTTTAGAAATGGCTAACATTTACTTTTTAAACTACCACACTGATTGTATGAGCAAATACAACAATCTTTATTTCAGTCTCCATAATCTTTGAAAACTGTGTCCTTGAGAAATTGTTAACAACGGCATACTTTCACATAAATGTATCAAAGAAAGAATTACACCATTGATACACTTAATTGTCTATATTTCAGTTTTTCTTGATGTAGAATAACAGAGTATATATCCAAGAAAAATAAGTTTTGCATGTTGTTACATCAGACAAATAATCTTATAATAGAATTTGGTTCTAAAAATCTTTATTCAGACATGATGTGATTTGAGAGATCTTTTATTGCAGTAGTGTGACTTACGCTTATATGAAAAATATCTTTCATTTTTTTTTATAGTTACCTAATAATAAAATTATCATAAAGAACTTTTAAAGTATTGGGATATTATAAAGATTCTGTGTGAAATCCAGGAGTACTATTATTTGTGTCATATCTCAGTGTATCAAACTATCTGTAACCTGAAACACTGCACAAGTTAAGAAAATTAGAGATTGACAGACTCAAAATGGTGCAAATACTTCCATAGTAAGGAAAAGAACTTTACAAAAATGGCTTTTTTGCTGAGCCACTGAGAAAATTTCTGATGTTCACCAGCTCTGAGAATTTCCCATTTCTTACCTTTCATGGGATGGCTTAGTGACTGCATATTGAGACAGAGCAAAGAAAATCCGTGAACTTGAAAACTGTATTTGTGTTTTTATATGCATTAGCATCCCTTCTGGATTTTTTCCAATCTTCTAATTAGTATTTTAAGAATATTGTTAGTTAAGCTGTAGTGTAGTTAAAGCTGTAGTCTAAAAATTGGTTGGGATTTGGAAAATTTAAGTATAAAAATTGCTTGTAGTAAATCTTTTTTTGCTGATTTATATTGTCCAATTACTAGCCATTGCACATTTACCAATATTTGGCAGATACTTGAGGACATCATGAAACATGAAAATTCCAGACTAGGTTCTACTGGATTCTCCAAAGCAGCCCAGAAATTCAGATGCCAGCAGCAGCTATTCTTAGAAAGGCCTGTGTCTCGTCAACAAGGCTCAGTTCTGCAAGGCTGACTACTAAAGTCTTTTTATGTCCTTACTCCGTACAACATAGCAATGGTTCCTGCTTACTGAGAATGGTTATAACCTAGGCCACACAAAGGCATTGTTGGTACAGTAGTAGAATTCCATATTTAACACTAAAAATTATGAAGTTACATTACTCAGGAGCATTTTCACTCACTATTTCACTTACTGATACAGGCAATAGAACCACCTATCTCTCCATTAATTGTCAACTGCATTGTTATTTCAAGAAAACAGCCTGACAAAGACACACTTTCATTGTACAAGGCAGAATGAATGCCCTGTCATATTTTTCATGAAAAAATACCAGGTAAGTTGCTAGCACTTCAAACAGAAAATGCCTTAGCTCTATGGGAACCAAAAAAATAAATGAGATGATGGGATGGGAGCCACAGCACCATTACCTGCCCCAAGCATTGATCTTTCACAGATAGCCCATCATTCTGTGTTTATATAGTAGATATTTCACTGAAAGGCATGATACTGGCCAGCCTACCCTATGCCCACACAAGATAAAAAATATTGGGATCAGCTGGGTTATTCTTTGGAGGTGTTTTTACCACCTCCAAAACCCCTTGTGTTTTTACCCCAAGGGTACAGCAATTTGGTAATAATCTCCTAGTCCTTTCCTACAGCTGTGACCTAGTCACACAGCAGGTTCTATCTCTGCTATGAGTCAACCCACCCACATCTTGACTGTTTCCACATAGCCTTTCTCACATGTGATACATACTTGATGAGGACGAACTAGAAACAGAGCAGATATTTTCTTTTGAGAATGCTTGATACAAAAACAAGGCACAAGTGAAATATGGAAATCTGCACTGGTCAAGGAAAAAAAGGAGACAGGTTTAGTATTGTTCAAACGATAAACAAACTTCCAGTCACTCCTCTCATGATCTAACCCCAGTTTTCAGCAAAGGATCACAGAGACACTCACTCACTCCCGTTCCAGTGGGGTGTGGGAGAGAATCACAAGAGTAAACTGTGAAAATACATGTGTTGAGATAAAGACAGTTTAATAAGTAAAACAGAAGCCACACACAAGCAAAGCAAAATAAAGAATTTGTTCAAAACTTTCCACAGGCAGGCAGGTGTTCAGTCATCCCCAGGAGTGCAGGGCTCCATCACCCTTAATGGGGACTTGAGTAGACAAATGACATCACTCCAAACATCCTCCTTTCTTTCTTCTTCCCCCAGTTTTATATGCTGAGCATGATGCCATGTGGTATGGAATATTCCTTGAGTCAGTTGGGGTCAGCTGGCTCAGCTGAGTCCTGTGAGAAACAGAGTCTCAACCAAATGAATTTATTTTTTATAAAAAAAAGGTTTATTATATGGTAAGAGCAATACAGGCCTGGACATAAGGGGGGAGTCTTCGCTCCACCAACTTGTGCATCAGGTACAATGTGTGTCTGGCTTTTATCCAGCCACACATTATATTCAATTATATTCAATACATGGTATACATATGAATTTTTACATACTTTTCTTTATATGGCTACAGTTAAGTCATTATTTTCACAACTGGTTAATTACTACAGTACAATTTAGTATCTTGATAACTTCCACCATAATTCACGTAGTCCTTGATAAAGGGGTGACAAGGGGGTTTAGGGGGACATGTACAATTTAGTGTCTTGATAAAGGGGTGACAAGGGAGTTTTAGGATTTAGGGTTTTGACAGATTCCTTACCATAATTTACGTATCCCGTGGCAAAGGTTCAGGGAAACTGATGACCTTACAACAGTTGGTTTTAGTGTTTTATGGGGGTGCAATAAAACCATTTGTTTCCCTACTGGCACGAATCATATACATACTTATTACAGTCCTCTCTCAGCTCCTTGTGAACTGCAGCCTTCTTGCTGATGTAGTGAGTTGAGGAGCAGGAAAGACCTTGACATTGTGTCAGCATTGCTCAGCAACAACAGAAACTCTTTGTTACTGTCTCAGTTTAAAAGAAACTAAGATGTCTATCACAGAGAGTGAGGAACCCTTCTGGACTAGGAAGGGGGCAGCTCCCCAAAAACCACCATAACCTTTCAAATTAAGAGTTTAATCAGAAAATGTATAGTAAAAAGATAACAGTTCTTTACTACAAATATATATATGTACAACCAAAAAGAGAACAGAACAGAACAAACATCAAGACTGTGAACAAAACAAACATCAAAACTGTAAACAAAACTTTCAAACTTCAGTGCAGTTATATTCACAGACAGCAGGAGGCGATGTTGTGCTTCGTGAGACAGCGGCTGCAATGAGTCACTCATGGGCTCCGGCAGGGCAAAGACAGGGGTGGGGAGAGGCATTGGCTCCGAAACTCACGTGGGAATGGCAGCCACAGGGATGGAATGAAACCTTTCCTGTGGGCCCTGTAAGTGCCTTCTCTTACTGTCCTTTGTCCGAAAAAAGCATTTCAGAGGGGACGGGGTGGGAGGGTAGCAACTCTTCTGCAGATGGCTTCAGCCTCTCGGGGAGTCTGCAACGAATCCAGGCAGCGGTGACTGTTTCCTCAGAAGAACGGCACAGTGCGCAAAGTCAGGGGGCAAGCCATTAAAAATCCCCCTCCCAGTGCTTCCACCAGCAAACAGTAGCCGGCACCCACGCAAACCGAGGAGACAAGCGTGGCCAGCACCAGGAAAAGCCTCTCTCTCCCCATCCACCCTCCCCAGTCCTCCCCCAGCCATCATTTTGGAATGCAAAGCTATCGGCCATCACTGTCTTTTGGCTTTAGACAGTTAGCTGGATCTGGCATCAGGTAGTGCGGGGCTGGGCTTCAAAAAGCCATCTCATCCTGGCTCTCCAACTCCCAAACCACTGTGTTGGTAAGGGAGAGAAAAAAATTTCCATGAAGGATTTTGAAATTGTAACAATTATCAACACTGTTTTTATCACAAATCCAAACCATAGCCCCATAGTAATTACTCTGAAGAAAATTAATTCTATACAAGCTAAAACTAGCATATTTCTAATCATAGAATCATATGATCTTCTGGGTTGGAAAAGAGATCATCGAGTCCAAACATTAACCTTACACTACAAAGTCCATCACTAAATCATGAAGTCAACAGCCAGGATTATCTCAAGTTTTGCTTCTAGTTTTCTCATGAAAGAGCTGAGATAGTGGAAGAATACTCTTAAAATACTGGTAGTTAGATGTTCTCACGTTCCTGTACAAATAATCTGGAGAGAACTCACCATGTTGTTTCTAAAGCATAGCCCTGACCTTTTAAAGACCTTATATAATGTGGAGGGTTTTGGTAGCAGAAGCAGGCTACAAGCCTGGTATCTGCTAGAAGCTTCCCCTATGTCTGATAGAGCTAATGCCACCGGGCTCCAAAATATACCCACTGCTGCTTAAGGCCAAGCCCATCAACAACAGTTACTCTGTGGTAATGTATTTAAAAAGGGGGGGAAAGCCTGCACAGTTGCAGCAAGAGAGAGGAGTGAGAGCATATGAGAGAAGTAGGTTTGCAGGCACCACGGTCAGCAAAGAAGGAAGGGGAGGAGGTACTCCAGGTGCCAGAGCAGAGATTCCTCTGCAGCCTATGGTAAAGACTGTGGCGAGGCAGGATATACCCCTGCAGCCCATGGAGGACCCTGTGCTGGAGCGTGGGGGATGCCTGAAGGAGGTGTGACCCTGTGGGAAACCCATGCTGGAGCAGGCTCCTGGCAGGACCCACGGACACATGGGAAGAGGAGCTCACACTGGAGCAGGTTTGCTGGTAGGGCTTGTGACCCCATGATGGACCCATGCTGGAGCAGTGTCTTTTCTGCTCCACCCTCCCTGTGCCCAGCTTTAAAAAAACCCAAAAATTACAGTAGGGAGAAGTAATGTTGCAGTAATTTTATCAGAGAAAGGTAAAGATTTTCTTCAAAATCATATTACCTAATAAAGTGTATACAATTCCCTGGCTGAGGATTGAAATATAATAAAAAGAAAGTAGAGACTTTGCATAACATTATAACTGAAGATTGCAAACAAAATAAAATTACCAAGAAGGAAATCATAATTCGAGGGAACTGTGTTTTCTACAGTCACAGCAATTCTAGAAGTAGAATTCATACTGCACCAATTATATCGAATTCATACTGCACAGAATATAAATTAGATTTCAGGTTTCTTCATTCTAGTATAAGGATATGTAGTCAAACTGTTGGACAGTCTAGTAAAAGGGCTCATGCTTTGACAATTCAAAATCACCTTCCACCAGGAATACGTAAGCCCTTGACAGAAACAGTGAAAGTAGCCTGACAAATCCCCTTCCAGAGCACCCAGTTTGGGATCCTCATCTATTCCTACTATAGACCCTGGAGGTGCCCAGACATCTCTTATCCATTCTGTTAGTGTTGCTATTCAGGGCTCATGGTGCTTCAGTGACTATATGATATCCATGGTGAAAGAAATTCTTTACAATTTGACACCTCCCCTTTTCTCTAAATTGGTCTCAGAAGATTTTACCTGGTACTGAATTTATGAAAGCCCAAAGAAGACTCCTAAAGGACATTAGCAGGCTTATATCTTTTGTATATCAGAGATTATTACTGAGCTCTCTAATTAATTAGATTCTCTAGTCCACCCTTACAGTTTTTTGTCATAATCTGTAATACATAGTGGAAAAACATGTTTTATTCTCAGACACAGTTAAATAATTTCTTGGTCTTGCAGTTTCTTAGTCAGTTCAACTCTGATGTGTAGAACTGAATATGTTTTAGAGTGTTTCTGAAAAACTTTGGTAAAACAGTTGAATCATGGCTTTAAAATAAAATATATATTTATATATATTTCAAAATGGACTGTCCTACAGAATAATGCCCAGCCACCAAAATTTGAAATCAGAAATATTTCTAAGATCTGCATGGTTTAGAAAGAAAAAAAATCAAATCTGTGCAGGATCTGTAGGATATGACTGATCTGGTTAATATATACTTCTAAAAAGACAGAATTAATTAAAAGCACATTCTCTAATGATAAGATGGGCAAAGCAGGTGGGAAAAGATAACAAAGGGCTGTTTAATAAAATGGTGTATTCTACACCCTCTGTGTCATTTCTGACAAAATGTTAATAACGGATCATTTGCAACAGCTGCCCAGGGAACACCTGATGCCTCAGGCTACAAGGTGAGTGTTAAAGAACCCTGGGAGATGGGGAAGTGTTTCTCACACCAGTGGTCTTCACACCAGTGACTCAGCTGTGACAACTCCCCCCCAGGAATGCATTAGCACCTTCATACCCAGTTTGAGGGGTCATGTCTGATAATGAGCCATAAGGAGCTGGCACAATAGGCAGCTGCAGTGACCTAGACCATCAAAGATTCCAAAAATATCCCATGACTCACAGAGTTAAATCATCCATTATGAAACTCCCCATGCTGAGAGAGGTACTGAATCTGAACGTATATAACCTTCAGGTTTTGGAACTTCTGGCCCCACTCGTCAGATCCGGAGGAAGACCTGAACCTCAACAGGACTGCAGCTGCCACTCTCAACAAGGCTGCAGTCATTACTTTGACAGAGCTGTGACCATCATGCTCACCAACAGGTTTCCTTTCCTTTTACTTTGTACTCAGGGAGGGCATGTGGCACTCAGCACAGGGGCTAACAAACACCATTCTGTTCTTGTCCCAGGGTGTTGGGTTATACATCTGTTTTTCTGTCAGTTTTTGTCTGAATCATTGTATTTGTTGTAATCTTTTTAATAAATTGTAGCTCTGACTTGTAATCTCTCTTGAGCTGGGTTTATTTCTCCCAATGATATAATTTAAACCAGCACAATTAAGTATAAGATTGGTCTATATTGTAACATATTCTAGAAATGAAAATTCTGGGACTTAAAAATTTAAGTTAGCATACCCAGCAAAAATACTATCCAAGATTTTCATCTTTGGAAAGCTCAGAGCAAAAGATACTGTTATACAATTTACCTGTGTGTCTGAACATCACTTGTACAAATCTCAGTTGACCACTCTAAAGTCTTTTTAGAGTCAATGAAGTCATATAGATGATTAGCTTCAACCTAAAGCCAGTGTCTAATATTGGAGAAATAAACTATCATTTTGGTAGTTATTCTATCTTCATCTTAGTTAGTTTCTGAATTATAATACTCAGTAAGATGAATCCTATCAAATATCGCTTGCAAGATATTGATGTGAAACAATACAAAAGTGTTATTAAGAATAAGTATAGAAATGAAGATAGAATTCCAGCATTGGGCATAAAGGCTGAAATTGAAAAGACAGAAGAATCTTCAAACTAAATTAGTTACAGGATTACAGAAGAAGATAATTGATTTGGCTATGCAGATGACTAAGTAGAAAGCACAAAATACAATAATCATGGAAAAAACACAAACTTTTCAAAAAAGATGCATCACCTATGTAACTCCTTAGAAAATTTATTTAGTTTATTAGATTCTCTCTCTGATTATAAACAGGTTAGATATATAAAAACAATCAACAAACTAATCACTATAACTACAGTATGGAATAATCATGCTTTATGATTCTTTCAACAGGACAAATCAGTCTATTGTTTTAGGAAAAAGATGTAGGAAAAAGACTTGATTGGGGCTGATGTATTTTCAGTGTCTGTGTGCACATTTTTTTAATACATAGTTGTGCCAGAGAGGAACACAACAGAAAATTATATAAGAGGGATAGAGAACTTTACAGTGCAATTTGAAATAAGACCTTAGCAAAGTGCCAGTCAGATTTGAAAGAATGAATTACTTCAGTCACTGCTTTGCAAAAAGAGTCACCAAATAGGATCTAAACAAATCTAGAGTGCTAAAGGATTTTCTAGCACAGACTTGCAAAGGAGAACTGGACACTACTTTCTGTAAAACCCTTGGTAGGTATTGTGACATTTATGTAGTTGAAAGTTCTCCTCTACAAATAAAGACCTCCTGGAGGAGAGTGCCACATCTTGGCAGATAACGCTTTACTTGATGCGATCTTGGATGATGTGGGCATTTGGTAACAACTATGGGCCATATGTTCCTTTCAGCTGGGCCTTGCTACCCTCCTGCAGGATCTCACAGGAGATATTCAGCCAGCTGGCTGCTCGGCAGTGAACATGCACAGGCAGGCTTGACACCGGAGCCTCAGTGCCATGCCTGCCCTACATGCCTCATACCAGTTGAACAAAGAGCAGTGATCTGCTCCAGCAGGAGCAGTCAGAATCAAATCAGGTCCTCCAGTGCCTCAATGCCCAACCTAGCCTTCCTGACTCTACAGGCCCTCCTGACAAAGAAGTGTGCGAGACCATCTGTGTCTGTCTGCCTGAAGGCCAGTTCCATTAAAGCAACAAACACTATGGTTCACTTTCCTGTACTGTAACAACAGCTAAAAATAGATCTGTTTTTCCCCTCTCCTCCCTTGCTAATCAACAATACTCACCCCTTACTCTCCTCCCCATCTCTGGGACTGGTCACTGTCTTGCTGCATGGTATAGAGATAGGACCACAGCCCCTATCTCTTCCCAGGAGATGCAGCTTTCAGCTGGCCCTTTTGTATTTGTTATTTCTGTGCTCTTTTTTAGTTATGTCTTTGTTCTTTACTTCTCCATGCCCTACACAGACAAAAACTCTCACAATACATTTTTCATTCCCTTGTTACAGTCAGATCACACTTAGGGTTTCATACCTTTGGTCTTATTGGTTACTCTTTACCAGTATTGCATTGTCCTCTGTACTCATGCTGTCTACATGGGCACTTAAATATTCTTTAGTCACCAGGCAACAACATTAGCAGAAAACACAAACCTATTAAAAAATATATGGTATGAAACTTTAATATTCAGAAGACGTATTTAAAGAAAAGAAAAAAAATATACAAAACCAGAAGATAAACTATCAGGGCAGAATAATTAACTGAATAAATAAATTAAAAAAAAAAAAAAAGTCTTGTTGCTTCACAAGTCCTTGCCACTGCAGGCACTGTGGAGGCAATGGAACATGTGGAGCTGAAGGAGACCATCCCAGCATAAAAGGGGGTTTGCTTTAAGTAGATTAAACAGTCAAGAAGACATTGAGGTTGTCCTAGTTCCTCTGTTACTTGAGCCACTCCTGCGCATGGATGAAGTTCAAAACCCTCTTCAGGAAGGCCATCTGAGGGTTGCATTGGGACAGACTATGGTTCTAAATAAAAGGACTTCAAACTTCTAGATGTGTTCATGGGATTCACTTCTTAGATGTGTTCATGCAGGACAGTCTCTGGGCTTCCCTAGATGCTTTCCAGACCTTATCACCAGACGTGTCTGTGAATTCCTTCCTAGCATCTGGAAGCATATGGCATAGAGTCTTCCCCAGTGTCTTTCCATATAACCACGTTCATCAGAAGACCAGGTCCACAGACATGATTGAGTTGGACCCATTTTAGGAGTTGAGAAAAAACAGGAAAGTATTTTCAAGAAAATTGCCCTATTAACCTAATGACTATGTTCAAAACTGCAGCATGGTAGTGTCCTGGACTCAAGTGTAACAACCAGAATATCTGAATAATGACAGGACTAAGCCAAGAGCAAGGAGAGGTGGTGGTCTGAGTTTGGGTCCTGTTTGCTGTGAGGTGGATTCTTTACACATGAAATTTTTTTACTGTCTCTTTGTAGCCTGCGTTGTGTGAGAAGTATTGAGAATGTGGTGCTGCAAGAAAAATATTAACTAGTGATGCCTCAAGTGTAGGATGCTTTTCAGCAGAATGAAGGACTGTGGACAAGTCTGCTCTGTGCTCTTCGTGCCATGCTGCTGACATGCCAAGTACTAAAGTAGTCAGGTAGTGTTTCTGTGGTCTCAACAGGCTGCACAGCTGGCACAATTGTACCTGCAATGTCAGCTGCTGCACAGAAAAGATACCTAGTGCTCCAGAGGAGCTCTGATGAGATTTTGTAAAAGTACCCTTGTCAGAACCACATTCCCTAATCCCAGAGCAGGTCCTATGAGAAGAATTAAACAATACTCATTTTTAGCCTAGGTAAAGGCACAGATTCTGTGTCCACAGGGTAATAGATTAAATATGGTTTCGGTCCAATTCTGATAGAGCTGGACTGGAAATGGGGCATACTCCAAATTTCTACAAGGCCTCAGAGAAACTCAGCAGATAAAACAGACCTATGTCAGGAAGGGAGAGGAGGAGGACATAAAAAGTTCATGGCTTAGCATTTCTTTTTAGTGTGCCTAGGCTGAATAGGGATCATGGGAAATGCAAAAAAAAGAGCAAGGGTGGCAAGTTCCTCCAGATAATGCTTCATAAATGAAATGACATTTGGTATTAAAGGTGCACTTTTTGCTTTTGGGAGTGTGGGATGCATGTTTTTTGGAGGGCAAGCAGTGTGTGCAGTGTCATTTTTATGAGAAGCTTGTCTTATTTTTCTCCATGCTGAGGACAAAAAAGCAGAGACAATACCATGTGTGGCCATGTATGGAGTCCTTACAGGGTCTGTCTTGTTCAGGAAATGTGAATGTGTGTTTATTACTACACCACATACTCTTCGGGGTAACACCCTGCTCTGTGCTATAGCTGGTTGCTAAGCAGACATAAAATACACCAGCTGATGAGTTTTTTTCTTTCTTTTCTTCTGAGTTGTGCTGGGAGACTGACAAGCTGCAGCGATGGCAGGTTCACCCTCCCTCAGGCATCTTGCCTCTCTCTCTATGCCATTCTCAGTGTCACTAATCTTGAGATTCCCCTTCTTCCCTTGCCTGCCAAGAACATAAATACAATTTACTCTCACTAAATCTCTCCTCAGTTCTTTCCTCTTTCCCTGGATTTGACAGTGATGGCAGCAGTGGCAGGACAGCAAAGGCAGGTGTCTGCCTTGGCACGGACTTAGGAAAGAAGTCCTGCTCCGAGGTGCTGGGCTACCACTTTGACAGTAGGGCACTGCAGCTGCAGCCTTCAAATCCTGCCTTGTATAGAGCAGCAGCAATCTGCCATCTAAACGCTCACTGCAGTGTACAGTATGAGAAAGCATGGGAGTTACAAGGTGAGAGGTCCCCAGCCTGAATGCAAGAGGGAATTTTTGTTTACCATTTCTTTGCCAAGCACCTGGCTCTTGTCACCTCAGCCAAGACCAAACAGAAGACTGTTACAGGCAAAGCAGTCTTGACTAAGAGATTTCTTTTTAAATTTAGGTTTTGGGGTTTTTTCCCCTTTAGCAGAACATTTTGAATATTAATTTGGATATTGAGGGGAAAAAAAGAAACATAGGCATTTAAGACAATACGTATCCTCTCTCTTCCCCAGGCTCAGCATAGGCAAAACATGTTACCTCCCCATTTCTCAGTCATGACTTTCTTGGTTTTGTTGCAGATTATACTCAGCCAACCTAGTTCCTTTTGTGAGGTGCAGGAGGCTGCAGTTGGTGTATAATGGCTTCTCTGACATTTCTTGTTTCTAACTAACTTTTCTCCACTTATTCTGACTTCTTCCTTGTTTTCCCCTATCCCACTATAAACCATCCAGAACCACTGTCCCTCAGAAGTGTCCCTACGCTGACACAGAGTGCCTGTGTCCCCTACAAGAACCCCTTCAACTTTAGAAAGAAAGAAAGGTCACTAGTCCTGCCTCCAGTATTGATCTGACTGATGAGGTTTTCAAGGTCCTGGGATTGCCACCCAGGCTTTTTGGGGGTACATTTTTATAGATAAGTTTCCCCACCCTGCAGTTAAGTTTCTCACTTTCTATGCAAATTAGTTACTGTGTACAGTTCATTCATTTAGACACCTTCCTGGAAACAGGCTGGAGGACTTCAAAGGTCTTTGGTGGTCTTGATCCCCCTTACACTGGGTCAGCCTTTGGTTGACAGCCTATGCCTGCTTTTTGACCTCAGTCCTATGCTTGCGCTGTACTGTGTTGTGCTTATCTCCAGGAGCCAGGACAAGGGTCTTTGTCCCAGAAAAATATTACCCTATCTCCTCGTGACTCCCTTCTCCATCTACATACTCCTCTTATCAACAATCCTTGGCTGGCTCCATGGTTATCTGGCTATTGGTATTTGAGACACACACATTAGGCCCTTATCTTCTGGGCTTCTACACCAGCTCTGCTTAGTTTCTTGCCTCTTAGTGTGGTCTTCCAGGGGGTCCCTCAAATAATTGAAAGTTTGCTCTTCTAAATTTCAGAGTCCTGACTAGTTTTCACTTACCCCATATCTCTCAAGATAGGAACTCCATCCAGGGCATGAACACTGCAGGACAGACTGCCACCAACCTTGACATTTCTACTTAGTGTATCCATGTTGATATGCAACAGGTCATTAACACTTTCCTAGTCAGGTTATCACCTGGATTAAGGCATTATCCTTGTCACTCACCAAATCTGGACTGCTTACAGCTTGCTGTCAGAGTGATTGAATTCCCTCAGCACGATCAGAGCCTGCCAGCATGATGTGTCCTGTAGTTGAATTAAAAATGTTTCATCAACAGGCTCTCCTCGTTCAAGAGACCAAGAGGTGTAGTAAACACCAACCACAGGGTTTCCCTTGTTATTGTGGTCCCCGATTTTTTACTCATATGCTATCTACTGTTTTTCAAAGACAACTCCATGCAGTCTCTCTGTTCTTTTACATAGAGGGTAAGCCTCCACCCCTCTTTCCTTGTCTGTCCCTTCTGAATAGTTCATAGCCATCAATTGTAGTCATGCAGTTCATTCCACCAAGTTTCAATTATAGTGATTATATGACTAATCACTTTCTAGCTGCACTGTTTTCATGTCTTCCTGTTTACAACCCAGTCTGCATGCATTGGTATAGAGACTGTGGCAGGGCTCTTGATATTGTCAGCTTTTTCAAGGAACATGCCCTAATTCCTTTGAAGCATTTCATAGGTGTTTCCCTTTTGGTTCCTAATACGTCAGCAGTCCCTGGCTCTTCTCTTACTCAAAACTCTAGTTTAAAGATCTCTGTACAAGTCTGAGCATCTTGTTGACAAAGATCTACTTGGCCCAGTTGTTCAGGTGAATCCCATTAGCTGCAAACAGGCCAGGCTTCTCAAGGGTAGATCCATGATCACAGAAGCTAGAATCCTTAGTATGGCACCAGCCATGCAGTCAGTTGTTCACCAGCTCAATTTGTCTTCTCCTTCCTAAACCTCTGCGTCTGACTGGCAAGGACAAAAAGGGAACTACCTCTGTGCCAGTCCTTTTAACGTTGCTCCAAGGGACATACATTATCTTTGGAAGGTTTTGAGTTGTGTCACCACAGTATAATTAGACCCTACAAAGAACAGTAGGAGCAGATGACAATCTGCAGAGTTCACCAGTCTCAGCAGTTTCTCAGTTGTGCCACGAATGGAGTTCCTTATAGGCAGGTCCTCCACTTCTTCTTTCACAATGGTTGGCAGTCAGTCCCTTGTCATTGCGCAAGCAGAGGCACTGTGGGATCTCAGAGAGGCAGCAGTTTTTGGGTGCAATGGACTGTTTGTATTGTTGTCAGATCCAACTGGAACCACCTGTGCCCAAAAGGGTGCAGATCTTGAACACCTCCCAAATAGGGCACTTTGTCAGACCCTTATCACACCAAAGGTGCCAGTTATGCCTGATACAAAAATATAAATAATTCCCTTTGAATTCTGGTTCCTTTTCCTTGTGAACAATCATGCTGTTGGTACCTTGCATCTCTTCACTATTTTCCCAGTTGTACACTAATGAGAGGGATAAAAGGCAGCACTTCAGAGAAGAGTATTTGTAGTACAATAGCAGGAGTGACTCTGGTTGTTCAAGTATAACAAGTACGTGAAGGGACAGATATGTAGCCTTCCATCAAGGTGCTGGATGACTGTGACTGAGTGACACTGCTAAGTGATGTGGCCTCATCCATGCCACATGACTCCATTCCAGGGCCAATGACAACTGGCAGGCAACAGTTAGCACTGGCACGGTGCCATCTGATTTAGAGCAGAACAGTGTAGGAGGCAGAGGTAACAACATACCAGTGCAGAGAACTACCCCCACATGGATAAATATCTTTGGTAATGAGAATTATAGGATAGAGTTTACTCTTAACAAGTCTACAAATGATACAAAATTGGGGGGAAGATCTGACAGACCAGATGCTGCTGTCCAAAAAGACCTCAACAAGCTGGTGCAATGGGCAAACAGGAACTTCAAGCAGTTCTACAAAGGTAAATGCCGAGTCCTGCACTTAGGGAGAAATAATTCCTTGAACCAATAAGTGCTGGGGAACAATATGCTGATGGATCAAAGGAGTTTTTCAGAGAAAGACCTGAGGAACCCTGTGAACAAAAAACTGAAGATGAGCCAATGCTATGCCTCTGCAGCTAAGAAAGGCAATACACATGGGGGACATTAGGCAGATAGCACTTCCAGCAGAGCAAGGAAGTGATGCCTGAAGGTTTGGGGTGGATTTTTCTAGATTTTTGGAGTTCTAGGGGTATAGGTTTTCTTGCTCACATGTTGAGGGGTGTTTGAAGTTGCTGAAGGGATTTTCTCACGTATTCTCGGGCTTTCTGAGGGTCATGGTGTTTTTCGGAGCCACCTGCGGGATAGCTTGGAGTCAGGGCAATAGAGGAGCCCAGAGACCGTTGGAGGTGGTTCAGGGGGCATAGCCCAGGACCCTGAGGGGTGGACCACCGAGGGAATTGGAAGTGATAATTGGTTATGGATATCTCATATGTTAGTTGTTTAGAAGGGTATAAAAGCTGTAACCCTACTGAGGGCGGGGTTCTTCAGGGATTTTCGGATGTGGGGATCCTTG
>JAWWMP010000116.1:72103778-72121771 GCA_035047865.1 Dendrocincla tyrannina | reverse complement strand
CCCTACTGAGGGCGGGGTTCTTCAGGGATTTTCGGATGTGGGGATCCTTGTTGAAACTGCGCACATTTAGTAGACCCCGCAGAGGCCCGAAGCCTCCGATCTCCCAATAAAGGTATTGTCTATCTTTCTCCATTAATGTTTTGTCTGAGTGCGAGTGCCTATCTTGCAGAATTTTAGGCATCAGAAGTGCTCAAGTTCATAAAGATGATAAAAGGACTGGAACATGTAACATACAAGGATAAACATCTGGGATCATTTTCCCCAGAGAAGAGAAGGCTCAGGGAGAACTGATCAATTCATATAAGTACATGATGAGGCAAGTAAAGAAGATGGAACCAGACTTTTCTCAGTGTCACGCAGTAAAAACACACAAAGAAAAGGACACAGACTGAAATATAGGAATTTCCATTTCAATATAAGTAAAATCTTTTTATTATGAGGGTGGTGAAATGCTAGAACAAAGTTTCAAAGAGAGTTTGTGGAGTTTCTATCCTTGAGGATATTCAAAACTCATTTGGACATGTCCCTGGGTAAGCTACTCTAAGCTGAAACTACCTTGACCTAGGTCATCCCCAGAAAGTCCTTTCCAACATTAATTATTTTCTGTTTCTTTGATTTTGTGTTTTTCTCCTTTCTTTTTTACTGCTACAGATGTAGCTGGAGAGAACTAGGTCTGGGTCACACCATGTCCTGCCTCTGCCATACAGTCAAGATGAAGGCAAAATTGCAAAGTGTCAAATATGGAATCTTACACAGGCTGGAATTGGCTTAGGCTAGCCATGTCAGAACAGGGTTTATTCCTCTTTTGTAAATCCATCTCGACAAGTTGTAAGACCAAGACATATGTTCACTGCTAGGCATGGAAATACCTTTAGGCAAGTATTAAAAAGACTTGTTAAGAAAAATCTTGTTTAATTTCACCATATTTCTCCACTGATGAGAATGTTCTATATCAGGCAATACTCCAGAAGATAATAATAGAGGAAAGGAATGAAGGACAGATCTGAACATTACTAAGCTTTGAAGGATCTTCAAAGATGAGAATGAATTTTTATGTGGCCTATGAGGAAAAGGTCTCAGTGTGAACTGAGACATAAAGAAATATGAGTTAAAGCTTGTCCAGACATGATTCTATAGAAAAAATCTCAGACAGCATGATCTTCTTTAGACTGGATAGTAGTAGACCTTCAGAGGCAAGGAAAAAAGGAACTCTGTTTATATTATATAACCTGTATTTTCCCCTTGAAATTAGATGTGTTATCCCCTTGAATGTTATAAAGAAGTGTAATGACAGAATAATATACAGATAAATATGGTATTGTGATGGCCTAATTTTTCACATTTTATTGCACTGTTAATCTAAGTACTCTGCTTCACTATACTTTATGTTTTCCTCATTTTTGATCATCTCTTGCTAAACTATGTGCAGAACTCCCAGTGAGATTCCATTCATTTCATTAGAAATGCCAAATATAAAGTGGCATGGAATCTGTCCAAAAATAAATAAGCCTAAACAAAACATAGGTTATTCCATATCTATTCTATATTTTGAGGGCCTTTGCTAGTTCATGCAATAGTACCATTATAGTATCTTAAGACAGAAAAGACCTTTGGAGGTATGAAGTACAGTTAAACAATATAATTAATAAACAGTATAATTTCAAGGGTTGATTTGTATGAGAAGGCTTGCAGAAGGAAGGAAACACCACAAAGATCTAAAATAGGGATGTCTCACTATTTAGTGGTTTCCATGCTAACTGGGGGAAAACGGATATCACTTTAAAGCTTTTGTCCTGAAAGAGATAAGTACAGAAAATCAATCACAATACAAATAAACAATATATATTACTGAGAAATAACCAGAAATGCCAGTGAAAGCCTTTATTCAGATTGATAACTTTTCACATGAAACTCAGCCTTTTAAGAACTGTAGGAATAAGCTCTACAGTCTCCTCTACAATGTAAAGCAAAGACTAAACATTTTTTCTTTATTCTTAAAATAGTGCTTGAATTAATGTAAGCCTTTGCACAGCATGATATTTTAAATTTATATATTTCTCAATGTATATTTTTTATCAATAGTGTGCCTAATGGTAAGAACACATCATCAAAAGGATATGTTTTCTAATATTATAGTATGAAGTCATCTAGAAGCCAGTGTTATAGATGGCTTTTCTTTTTGATAGATGCCAAATAAACATCCACAAATATAAATCCTTCATTTAAGTGGATTACAAAAATGAGTCTTCCTATTCCACCTTTACTAGTTTTGAAACTGCAAACATAATTCATTCTGTATTGAATGAAATGTATTGGCATGAAATAATGTTGTTAAGTGGTGTAAGAGAGTGTTACCCCTTTCTCCAAATGATTCAGAGTGGGACCTGTCCAGTCTGGTGGCTGAAACCCAATCCTGTGCCCTAGGGGAGCCACAGGCTATGCCCAGGCTGAGGGGAATGCCTGGAGCTTTACATCTCAAAGAATAGTGAAGCTGAGAATGTGTCCCAGGGACACGCACACACAGATGCATACAAGACAAAGATATGGCCAGCCCCACAGCCACAAAGTAGAAGACATCAGAGTTGTTCTTTCCTAACCCACCAATGCTGTAACCCTATTGTAGAAGGCCACCAAATTTTTAAGGCACAATTTGCCCATAGTGAAATTGGCTCTCACCAATCATCTCCTTATTTTCATTCCAGCTGCTATGAAAAAAATTTAATTCCAAACCAGCCATTGCATCTTATTACACATTGGTTACATTGAAAAAGGTCCTTGACCAGATACCCTTAAAGGAGAAGACACGCTCTTTCCACATATCCTTACAAAGGCCTTTATAAAAGGTATGTCAAAAAGTCAAATGACAGACTAGTTCAATATCTAGGGAACTTCCTAGAACATAATAGAGTATTCTCAAAGCCATTTTAAACAAAGTGCATGAGAGAAGAGATTCATGCCAGAATTAAAAACTAATTGAAACACTTGCTTGACACATACAAAATCATTTGCTGTGATCTCAGCAGATCAAGGAACCTGGGTTATCAGTCTGGACTTATCACGACTCAAAGTGAATGCCCTGAAGCTTGAAGTATTGGAACCTCTATGCTAAGAAATTTCTATCTTTCTTTTATTTTGTTTTCTTCATTCTGTATATTTTTTTCTCTTCTGTAAGATTTAATTTTTACATCTCACCTCATGGAAAAATTCACATTCAGTAAGCTGATATATGCCAACAGATATTACACCCATTTCTTTTTAAAAAAGGCATACAGCAGTTCTTTTCTAGAGGAAAAGGATTATTTATTCAGTTTAAATTCACTGATATTGTCAAGCAATAACAAATTGTTTGTATCTGCAATGGCATTACTGTATTTCTAATTTTGGTGTGGGTTTTTTTCCACTGAACTGTGGAGGAAGGAATTGAAACTCTAATGCTATTAAATACTGTATTTTTGTTAATTTACACATTGGAAATTTTTTAGCTATTAAAGTTTGTTATCTGTAAATGGTATTAGAGCTACAGTCAAATCACTAGTTTTCTAATAAGTAATACTTACCTTACCCCACCCCAAACTTTTCTATGTAGTATTATGAAGAGGTTCTGGCACAATGAGGACAGTTTATTTCTTTGTAGGTTTATTGTTACAGCAGAAATTTAAGCAGGAATTTAACTGGACCAGTTCTACCTAACTGTGATGACATTTTTTACCATCAATTTTTCAATTCACATGAAGGCTTTGGCTATCTCATTTCTTTTAAGATCCATTATTGGCATATTACTTAAAATTATCAGTTTTGCAAGATTATTAGTATTTCTCTGTTATTGGCATCAGCATCACATCATTCTAAGATGATAATGTCAAAAGAAAACTGTAAGCATGAAAGTAGACAAGTGCTTTCTCAATAAAACTTACTGAAGACAGAAAACAGAAAAGTAGCAAATGAACATAAAATAAATAGATAAATAAATAAATAAATAAATAAATAAATAAAATAAATGTCCTTGAGGGAAAAAAGACAGAAGAAGCAGGTGTAACTTTAGATGATTGAGGCAAGGCAAGAAAGAGTCAGAAAAGAAAGGACTAAGAGTCTAAAAGACAAGTACTACTAAATATAATAGAACTGTATTTATATATATTCAGTTTTGGGGAACAAGAGGAAACAGCACATGAAATAAAATAACAAACAACAAACAACTCCTACCTTCAGAGCTAGCTTGAATGGACAGAAGCTGGATGCCTGACTGTAAATTAGACAGACAGATTTTAAGAAAATAAAAAAAAAAGAAAGAAAAACCAAAAACAACTCAGATTCAACTTTTTTTAGGATGCAAAATTAAAGATATTTAGGAAGAGGACTTGTAGTTTGGTTACTCCAGAGAGAGGAGAAAAAAATCTGATCAAGTGAATAAAGGCTATTTATTTTGAACATTGAAAACAAAATTTGAGAGTGAAAAAAGTTATTCCATTTGTTTTATATTTTATATATGTTAAAGTAAATCTTAGCCTTTATAATGAGTAATGTGGGCTAAAACTTAGAGTCTATAAATATTTCAAAATTCGTATTCCTTTGATTTTACTCCAAATTAGAAATTTTATCATATTTAGCATAAAAAGACATAAAGTAGAAAAATGTCTGAGTCTTAAAATATTCTCTATAACCACGCCAGACAGAAACCTACCCTAACATCTCTATGCAATTCCAGAAATCCATCCAAAATCCAGTCATCACTAAAAGTATTTATAAATAGCTATTTTAATCTTTTTAATGTGAACTCTCCAGAAACCTTCTCTAACTGTAAACAGTGATAAATAGCCAACAGCTTCAGTGCAATTTTTTTTTCCAGTCATAATTAAAATGGAAAGTAAATGTTAAGTTTTGTAAAGGCAGAGATTCCTGATAAAACAGGAAGTCCTTGTGCATATTCCTCATCATCAGAGTAAAACAATAACTTACTGATGAATGACTGTTCTCACTAAAAACCAGTCAAATGTTTCAGCACCCTCTGAGTCTCAACCTTTCCATTGTTTGCTAGAGGTACTATTATTAATTCTTTAGTTTCTTAATAGAATTAAAGAATTCTTACTGTTATTTTTGGAACAGGAAAAAAAAAAGCCCCAAATCTCAACTGATAGTTCTGTCATCTTTTATCCAAATCTGTTGTATACTGAGTCTGAGACGGAAAGCATGCATCTTGCAAAGTCCTGCTCTCCCTTGTTCTTCAGAAATAGACATTTATGATTTTACATCAGAATATGCTGAGTTGGAAGGGACCCACAATGATCATCCAGTCTAACCCTTAGCCCTGCACAGGACCATCCTCAAGAGTCACACCATGTGCCTGAGAGTGTCATCCAAATGCTTCTTGGACTCTGTTGGGCTTGGTGTTCTCTGAGGAGCCTGTTCCTGTGCCCAACCACCCTCTGGGTGAAGAACCCATTTTTAATATTAGACCTAAACCTCCCATGACACGACTTCAGGACGTTCTCTGGATTCCCTCACTCGTCACCACAGAAAAGAGATCAGTGTCTGCCCCTCCTCTTGCCCTCACAAGGAAGCTGCTGACTGCAACGTGGTCTCCCCTCAGTCTCTTCTCCAGGATGAGCAGACCAAGTGACCTCAGCTGCTCCTCATATGGCTTCCCCTCAAGGCCCTTCACCATCTTCATTGCCCTCCTTTGGGCACTCTCCTATAGCTTAATATGTTTCTTATATTGTGGTGCCCAAAACTGCATACAATATTCAAGATGAGGCTGCCTCAGTGCAGAGCAGAGCTGGACAATCCCCTCTCTCAACTGGTTGGCAATGCTTTGCCAGATGCCCCACAGGACACGGTTGGCCCTCTTGGCTGTCAGAGCACTGCTGACTCATATTGACTTGCCATTGACCAGGACTCTCAGGTCCCTTTTTATGGCACCACTTTCCAGGTTCTCAGTTTTATTTTCCACTGAGATCTAATGACACTGCACTAAATTGTAGTCCTGCACTTGCACTGCCATGTCACGCTAAAAACTATCTGTGCCTTATAGTGCCTCAGTTACTATAAATAAAGACTAATTAATACATTTCTATGCCCAATGTATAAGAAGTAAAAATAAAAATATGAATAAATGTAGGAAAATATTGTTTCAGCACGTTATTTCCCCATATATGCACAAAAATCCCTCTGGGCCTGAAGAGCACGTGTGCAGCAAAATACATGATATCTCTTGCCTTAGATATCTGCTATGCGTACTATAGTTTGTGAGCAAAAATCTGTGCTTATTTCTTCAATGCAACAAGAAGTTCAAGTATATCTGGGAACAGCAGCAAAACATAAAGCCTGCTGGAGTCACCTTGCAGTGTTTCCTTGCACTGATAGGGACAACTGATTAATCACAGCTCTACATGAAATAAATTAAAAATAAAAATAAAATAAAATAAAATAAAATAAAATTAAAAAAAAAAAAAAACACACACAAAAAAAAAAACCAGGATAGGTGAGGAGAACATGCCCATCTGGTCACAGACAAGAGACCTGGAAGGCCTACAAAAAGAACTAAGTGCTTCCTGAGTAACAAGAATCCTTGACTGAGATAGTGACTCTCAAGTATGGTTGAATTTCAGAAAATAAGCAAGTTCAACCTTACAAGCCTGTACGGATGAGTTTGCATCCAGGTGGCAAATGGCACATGCTCACACAGCTACTCAGGAAGAATTTTCTCCAACCTTGGTAAATGTACAACATTTATATTGTGACCCATAATAACAGATACATCTGAGAAATTTGAATTACATGAACCTTTCTTTCCAGCCTCTTCTCCACAAATCAGCACAAAGCTAGTAATTACTAAAAATAATAGCGCTATAATTACTGTGTTCCGTTTGCTTCTATGAAGTCCTGTATGTTGCATAGTTTAAGTTAAATCATAAGCAAACTAAGATACAAATGACAAATGCTGGATTTATGCAGTTCATAATTTTAAGCTTTAATGTTTTGGTATGATTTATTGAGGAACCTTTATGAGTCATATCTGTAATGTCATTGACTATGCAATATTTAATCAAGGAAGTATTTACAAGTTAAAGGCAAGAGTAAATTTCATCTTACAAACCCCACATTTGCGCTGAAATTTATTGTTCATGTACTGCAGAACTCAAGGTGTTTTTGAGGTAAAGAAATTACTGAAGCTAGCATTTAGATGTTTTAGCAAAATCCTACTTGCCTTAATTTAGTGTTCTGATTTTTTTCCCCCATTTGGGGCAGGGTTATTTTAATTTAATTTTTGTTAGAAGATCATCAGCTTTGATAAATATAATTTTTAGTGATAGTAAGCAACAACAAACTATTATATATGTCCCAAATATCAAGTATATAGTGATTTGTGTGTGTGTGTATTTAAAGCAGTAAAAGTGCAATCTACATAGAGAGTTTTCTGTCACTATTGTGTACTCAGCCCACAGATGTGGAACATACTGATGTTTATCAGGTATCATAAGTGCTGCTGTAAGCACTTATTTCTGAATGACACTGGATTTCTTAAAGAAGCTGGGGTTGGGATGAGATTCCAAAGTGGGACTGCACAAAACTTGAATGTGCCTCTATCAGTAAGAAAAGAAAATTTATTTCTAAGATATGAGTTAAAAGGCAATGATTTTTTGATACAAGCTTTGGTTTAGCAAACCCAGTGAGTTTGAATTTTGTTGGGACTCTAATTTGTTTGAGATCTCTAGCAGTTAACAGTACTCAGCAGCTCCTTTTTCAGATAACACTAACCAAACTTAAAATGAAAATCTCTGATACTGAACTTTATCACTTAAGTGACAAGAAAAATTGTTTTTACCAACCTGGACAAAATACTTTCAGACCTGTTTTTCCATGTTACATTCTTAAATCATAGTTAACAAAGATTAAGAAAAAGGTTATGGAAAATCAAATTATAAATAAATTAAAATATGATAAACACAAAACTAATGTAAATAGCAAATATTGGTGAAAAATGGCTAATTTCTGGCTCCCACCAAAGAAGCACGTGGATTCATTCTTTTCACTCTACTCTATCAAAGATTCATCTCCCTTAGTTAACCCTATGCCACACCAGATATTTATAATATATCTGAACTAGAATGCAATGTAGATATGGTCAGAGAAATCTGCAGGGGTCCGAAATACCAGCAGCATCTTTCTTTAAACTACTTAGAGTTCTCTTCTTAGAATTTTTATTCTTTAGATTCTATTCCTGAATTCCTCATTCTACCAAATATCAAGTAAAATATGTGCATTTTATAGATTATATTATATTAGTATATTCTATGTGTTATATTATTCTAATATTTTATATTTTATATTATATTGGAATATTTTCTATATCTATATAACCATTATCTAGATAGCTATCTGTGTGTATTTAACATATACCTTTAATATATCCCCTTTAATATATACCTTTATATTGCATGATGAAAGCATCTCAGTAGATATCTCAGAAATACATGGAGAGGGTGTGCCCACCAAACAGGATCTCATACTCCCTTATAGTTAAGCCAAATCCAGAAGTTTCTAAGGTGCGTAAATAAACTCTCATGTTTGCAGACAAAAGTCTTAGTAACCTTACATTGGTCACAATAGGGCAACAGCTGTGATTTGAAATAATAAAAGTGTTCATTTTCATCTTTTTAGAAAAATGTTGAAATACTGACACTCATGCCTTGTATATGTAACTTATCATATATATAAACACATAAAACTCTCCTAAAGATTTTAATTTTTATTCTTAACTTCTATTTTATCATAAGGTGCTCTCTAGTTTATGAAAAAATAAAAGGGCTCACAGACAATGACTTTACCATTTAATCCTTTCAGTAGCCATGGATGACATCTAGACAATTAGTTTTGCATGGTGTTCTTACAGTTCAGATGGCTGATCTGATCATACAATGCACTTTTATTTGTGGCTAATTAGGAAAGTTTTAATCTTACCTTAGTGTTAGCTTTATTAAGAAGTCTATCTGTTCATGGTGACTTTGGAGAATATTTTGTTCCAGGAAAGAAATTAGACTATTTCAGAAGGATTTCATACAGGATACATCTACAAAACTATAGCTACATTCAATTTATTTCTGAATTGGAATATGTTAGGAGCAAATAAAATAAAATTCATACTAGAATACTGTGGGAGAACACGATAGCTACAAGATGCAGACTTACAAGGATGGAGAGGCCAAGGACCAAGCAGAGACTGTGGAGCTTCAGACATTCACAGCAGAGGCTTGAAGAAAGGACTGAACTTTAATTGGACGTTTCTTGATCCTGCATATGATTGCTCACAAAGGGATCAACTCACTAGTATACAATTGTTTGTAGAAAGCGGAACCTCCCCTGTTTATGGTTTTCCCCATGGTTACCTCCCTATGAGCACCCCTCAGGCTGATCCCCAACATGGCAGATTCCTTGTTTTTTTACCTCTGGTTCCCCTCCATGTTGTCTTCTTCCCCCTCACCATTTTCCCACCTTTGCCCTGGACCCTGTTTCCCCATTGGTTCGTTTTCCCGCCTTTGGCGAGTTGCTCCTGATTGGGTGTTCGGTTGCCTGCTTACACACTCCGCCCCTGTTCCTATTCAGTCACCTCCACGTTCCAGGACCTTCCCTCAGAGCCCCATAGAAACCCAAGCCCCAGCTGAATAAAGGCCTTTTGTGCCTTCACCCTCAACCTGTGTGGAGTGATGGTGTGTGCAGGAGGTCATCAGTCGGTAGCTCGTCAGAATACTAAAAATTCCAGAAAACAAAACACTGTGTTTTAATAGCTCATCAAAACTTTACAGCTCCTTTTCCTTTTTGTTTAATTTCTTAAGCTGTATTTATCCAATACTGATAGACTTGACAGAAAAAAAAAATATCCTCTTTTTATCCATAGACAAATTGCAGTACAAGCCACATAATTGTGTTTTTGGTGTCCTGCTACTGGTCTCAAATGCTCAGGAGCCTGTTTTTAAAGGTGTGAAAAAAATTTGTCATTTTCTATTTCTTTTCAACCCTCTTCATCCCTGCTGAAACTGCCAATTAGTTTCAGCTCCAGTGTCATTTCAGTTCAACAAGAACCTGAGGAAACCAATATGTTTTGTTAACAAATTCTTGTCATGCTACAAAACAATTAATTGGGAGAGAACTAAAAATACATAACTATTATTAGTTTAGTTAAACTTTGACATCAGCTGATCTTCTGGACTCTTCTTTAAATTGTACAAAATCACACTAGAGATAATAAATTTTGAATTTTGCTTTCATTGTCTTTTTAGAATGGTACTTTTTCTTTGAAGTTCAGTCAGAAACAATACATCCAGGCTTAGTTCAAACATAAAACCACGGCCTGAGAATGAGTATGAACATCCACATCAGCAGGTACTAAAGAACAATAAGGGTGCATATGAGGAGAAAAATAGCTGGTGACAAGTGTGTGTTGTCCATACATGTTTGTGAAGGGTTGACCTTGTCCAGCTACTAAACATAGAACCATATAGTGGTTAGGGTTGAAAGGGACCTTAAAGGTCATCTGGTTTCAACACCTCTGCCATGGTCAGGTCATCTTCCACTAATCTAAGGTTACTTAGAACTCCATCCAATCTGGCCTTGAACATTTCCAGAGATGGGGATTCCACAATTTCTCTGGGCAACTTGTTCCAGTGCCTTACCACCCCCACAGTAATGAATTTCTTCCTAACATCTAATTTCACCCTTTAAGCACTGCTAAGCACCCACCAGATGCACACTTACTTCAACCTCACAAGTAAGTTTCTTTGGGGGGAGGGGCGGAGGGAGGGAAAGGGGGAGATGGATAAAAAGACAGTCAAGTAATGGAAGGAAAAGAAAAAAAAAGAAAGAAAAAAAAAGGGGCTGTACAGACAATGATTCATCATATCTCACTAGAAGACAAATGTCCAAGCAGTCTTCAAGCACCAGCTACTTTAGAAAGACTCCTTCCCCAGCTTTTTTGCTGAGCATCATATGGAATACCTTCTGAGTGAGTTGGGGTCAGCTGTTCTGCCTGTGATCCCTCCCAACATTTTATCTACCCCCAGCCTACTTGGGAGACAGAGTGAAACATAGATTCTGTGCAAACACTGCTCAGCAACAGCTAAAACTTCAGTATGTTAGCAATACTGTTTTGGTCTCAAATATAATATGGCAGTGTAAGAGCTGCTTTGAAGAAAATTAGCTAAATTCCAGCAAGAGCAAGAGCACTGTTTCTGAAGATTTTTCCCAACATTCACTTATTTATTTTAATCCATACATTTTCTGTCTAACTATTTAATTCCTTTCAGTCATTCTGTGAATTAGGGCTGTGAGGTCCACCCACACACAGGATCACACACAGATGTTGTTTGTTGCTAATGTTACTCACTGTCTCTTGAGCCAGTCACTTTTAATAGAGAGCTTTTACTGAAAATTATATGGTAGGATAGAAGCAGAAAATATGCTAACAAATACAGGCCCCCTCTGGGTGAATTTTCCCATATATAACAGCAACATCATGAGTAATTAAAGATGACTAAACGACACACAATTTTATGCTTATATGTATGTATATATTTAGAAATATATATGATATATGACATATTAGTGTGTACATGTGTGTGAATATATATACACATATATGTATTAATATCACAGAACTGCAGAATCTGAGAATGGTTGAGGTCAGAAAGCCCATCTAGCCCAGTGTTGTGTTCAGAGCAAAATCACAGTGTTGTGCTCCAAGCAGATTGCTTAGGGATTCATCTGGACAGGGTTTGAATATCTCCAAGCATGGAGACTGTGGAGACTCCACCACCTCTCTGGGCAACCTATGCTAGTGTTCCAACATTCTCACCAAAAAAACAAAACCAAAAAAACCCCACAAAAATCAAAAAAATATTTTGTTTATGCTTAGGAAGAATTTTAATTATTTCAGTTTGTGCCCATTGTTTGTTCTTTCATTTGATGCTTTTGAGAAAAGTCTGGTTCTGTCTTCTTTACTCCCTCCCATCAGAGATTTATACACGTTAATCAGACCTGCACAGAGCCTTCTCAATGCAAAACAGTCCTATCTCTCTCAGCCCTTCTCCATATTACAAAATCTTTAATTCCAAGTTATTTAATATATGAAACTCTCTTCATTAAAACCAAGACCATCTCTTTTCTGTTGTTTGCATTGTGATCTGCATTCACTGAATTACTAAGACCTGTTCCACAGATAGGTAAACCAGCCAGAGCTCATCATTGCTGTCTTCTGACTCATGTCAGGGTTTCACCCCATAGGATAACAAGAAAGAAGTATGGCAAAGATGCCCCATGGATATGGAGGTGAGGCACAGCCAGAGTCCAGAACCTAGGGGCACTCTCAGATCCTGCACTTTAATAGGACTCTACCCCATCAACCTGTTTCATCACATGCAGTATAGGATATCATAATTGTCTAGCAGTGTTTCACTGTAGTTTCATGCAACTCCTCCCAGAGTCTTTCGTACTCCTACATGTTTAACTAAAAAAATGTGTCCTTTCCTTGGCTTGTCAAGGTCTTACAACCTATGTTGTAATTCTAAACAAGATGGTGTTCTGCTCCAAGCTTTCACTTCTTATGGTTTGTTGCTGTCTGTAAGGAAGGACTAGTTATAGCAAGCATTTTACAAAAAAGATTTTAAGTACTAGCTAGCTTGGGTGTGGGTTTTTGTTTGTTTTGTTTTCTGTTTTTTTTGTTTTGTTTTTGGTTTTTTGTTTAATTTTTGTTATTAAAAAGAGATAAATTGCATTGTTTTACAGAAGTGTCAAATATGAACACATTTTAGTTACTCTACTCTTGGGTATACTTCTGCTTTTAAACATCAAAGCAAACTTTTAATTACAGAAAGGAAATGAAAACACACGGCATTTTGATTTATAGCAACTGCATGATATTTCTGAAGCCTGAGAAAGTTATTACCCTAGGGGTTTTCAACCACTTCACTGTCAGTTCTTATTTTCTAAGAGGAATAATAATAAATATTGTCACTAACTAGATTTAACAACTACTTTATTTTCTCCTCTTTCTCTCATCTGGGCTAAGCAGAGCTTTGGTCCTGATAAGAGACTGGGTTTCAGCTCAGGTTGAGATTTTATTATAGTTATAGAGTAAGATTTACGATCTCTGGTGCATGGGGAAAAGTAGGAATGTGAGGGAGTGGAGGCAGTCTGCCCATGGCAAACCAACTGTACTCGCTACTGCATCAGACTGCTGCCACACCACACTAGAGCTACAATTTTGTCAGGTGAGGGGTGGCAAGAAACACCAAAATTATCCTGGCCTGACTTTAGATCTCTTTTTAGACTTTCAGCTGACAGTGATAGTGTTTTTTATAAGGAGACAAACATTATTTGGCTGGCTCTCCTTTCCCTCAGTGCTGTTATATGTGAAATAGCTACTCTTCTGGGTATATGCGATAACATTTTAAGCTACTACTGACACCTTATTATGGGATGATAAAACAATTTTGTTAGAACCATCTCATATAATAAAACATTTATATGAAGAATCAATACCTATTCCTCTGGGTTCACTCTCTTCCTTTCAGTTTTAATTTCCTCTCTCTCTGTAAGTATGTATATGTCTACAGCTGCTGGAACTGTTCTGGCCTGCAGGACTCAAGTTAAGCAGCATTACTAAGTGTTGACTGGGTCTGGATTAAATGTACACTTGAATACTGGTCATGGTACACCTAAGCATATTCCTGAGAAATTTTACAAAAATGGAGGAAACATAGTTTTAAGAGTTTTTCCACCAAATGAAAGAAACTAAAAAATAAATTTACCATTTTATCAGTAGTGAGGACTCTGTTGAAGTAATAGAAAGGATTAATATGAAAAAATTCAAAATAGTTGCCTGCTTATGCTTATCTTCTAATCTGTGTGAATTCTGAAGTACAGCCACTTTAGGGAATATCTGGAAAAAATAAGTGCTGACTAAAAATTCTTTTACATCTTTTTAATCTTGTCTTGCATTTTATTTTATTTATATATATATACATGTTACTTTCAGGAACAATTTCACTTTTTAATTTTTTTTTTTTTTTTTTTTTTTTTGTTGTTGTTACACTTGCGATAAGAGAATTTTATTAGGGTTTGAATCACCTCAAGAGATAACTCTGCATCTAGATCCGAGTTGCCTGCAAAATAGTCTCTTGGGAAACCACTCTTAAACTGAGGCACGTGGAGCACTAGTGGTAGAGTAACTTCAAAGAGAAACATGATCTACCATGGAGCTGGAAGTAGACCCTGAGGATCAGAACATAAGAATAGTCACACTGATTTAGTTCAAAAATCAATCTAGACCCATATCTTGCCTCTTATAACAGCTAAAGCAGACAAGGATTCTTCACACTTCTACTTAGCCAGAATATATAAGCATAGTCATATAGATGCATATAAAATATAATAAATATAAAAAGAAGAATATAGGTTTAGAGGTGTGTACTTTTTATAAGATTTCACATAGTACCTGAACATGATTAAAAAGGCTTTTCTGTCAAAAGAAAAAATCTTCACAGCTGCACTGCTGAGAGAGTTGGTTTTATCTCAGAATTTTGACTTGTCTCCTTAATTGCTGTAAGCCAAAGGGAATTTGGCTGGAGTTGATTAGTCAGGCACATCTGGAAAGATTTCAACTAAATAGAGTGATGCCCAGGAATTTTATCATTTTTCAAGAGTGTATAAACACTTAGTAAATTTAAGTGATTTTTAATCTCAATTCCAGAACTTTTTTTTTTTTTTTTTTTTTTTCACTAATCTTCTCCAGAGGAAACTTACATCTGTTGTAGACTTGTAATATTTAGGTGGTCTGTTAAACACAGATAAGTATTGGGAAAGAATCTGAAGTCCTGCTCTGTCCGCCTGGCAGAGTTCCATCCTCTCTCTGAAATCTCTTCTTTAAAATTAATTAAATGCTTGTTTAATAACATTTCAGAATAATCTAACTCTCTTAGTACCACATACCTCGCACGTTTTCTACCTTCTAGGGCATAACACAAATCTTTCTGAACTTGTCAACTCAAAGTAAAGGGGTTGGGAGTCGAGCTGGGGGGAATTTTCTTACCTGAAGAAATGGCTGATAAGTTTTGTGGCTTCAACTATGTGGTTTATGGATTTGAGGGAGGGAGTTGCTGATGGTCATTTGTTTATTTTCATTCAGCACAGAAATAAAAAATTCTGCCTGTTAAAAATGTACTTAATTTATTTTTCTGACAGCACACATTTGGTATTTTGGAAATATATGACAGAAAAAAGCAAGGAAATCTTTATTTATATATATATATATATTTTTTTAAGATAGAGGTTGAATTTATTAGATTATTTTTTGTGCAATACACTATATTTCATAAGTTCTAGAAACACTGTGTTTTTAATACTTTAACATAGTTTAGGAAAATAATGATAAATATCTTGCTTCTCAAGCTTCAGTTAAACTATTCAGGCTACATATTTTGTTCATTTGAATCTTCAGCTAAAAAAATGTCATGACTTATTTTCTGATATCATTTTACCAAACCACTCATTAATCTGGAACTACACAATAAAATATTATTTATAAGAATTGAATTTGTATATCCACACATTCTTATCATTCCATCATTCTATTTGTATCTCAAAGTGCTTTATGATTATTTTAAATTATACATTTTCTCATTTCATTTATTTGAACATTTTCCACTCCTAGCATACCATCATCTTCTAGTATATATAACAAGGAATATAGCATTTTACTTGTACAATATACTATAAAGATTTTAATAAATGATTACACACACACTCATCCAAGAGAGTTGGATGAAAAATTAATAATGAATCTTTCCTATTATTCAATTTCCATGAATAATTGCTAGGCTGTAGACTAGTATACAAATATATTGTATACAAATAATTTATTCTGAGTATTCGCTATTTAAAATCTTAAATCTGTGCTGGTTTACTGCTTTGTAGTTTATATGCAGAATGTGGAATATGACATTTTCCTTCCTTGAAGACCAAAATTCTTAACTTCAACACATAATGCTGAAAGATGTAATACAATATTCACTTACAGAATGGGAGAAGGTTTTACGGAGAATGACATATAAAACAACTATGTATTTCAGGGACTGAAAGAACAGATTTGGCAGATAAAAAGAGATATGTAAGTGTAATATGCTTGATAAAACAGGTAGAGGATAACATATGCATGACATCATAGTAAAATGACAATCATCTTTGAAAGGTCATGGCAGATAAAAGAGGTGCCTGAGGACTGGAAGAAAGTAAACGTCACCCCAGTCGTCAAAAACTGTAAGAAGAAGAACTCAAAGACCTACAGTCCACTCAGTCTCACCTCAGTCTTCAGAAAGGCGATGGAACAGTTTATTCTGGAAGGATCTCTAAGCATCTGGAGGACAGAGAGTGATCAGGAGGAGTCAACATTGATTCACCAAAGGGAAATCATGCTTAACCAACTTGATTGCCACCTACGATGGGACAACTGACTAGATAGATGAGAGGATAGCAGTGGGTGTTGTCCACCTGGAATTCAGTGAGGTTTTTGACACTGTCTCCCATGATACCCTCCTTGGCAAGCTCAGGAAGTACAGTCCGGATGAGTGCATGGTGAGGTGAATTGAGAACTGGCTAAATGGCAGGTCTCAGAAGGTTGTGATATGTGACTCTGAGTCTAGTTTGGAGGATTGTAACTCAATGTGCCCCCAGTGGGTCCAGTATTGTGAGACCAAGTATTGCTTGGCTTACTCGTCTGTGCCTTCATTGAAGGGGTAGAGTGCCTCCTCAACAAGTTGTCTGAAACAAAACAAGGAGGAGTGGCTGGTTCTTCAGAAGGACCTTGGAAGGCTGGAGGGCTGAACAAAGATGAACCTTTTGAAATTCAAGAAATGCAAGGACAAGGACAAGTAAGATAATCCTTCTCCATTCAGCAGTGGCCATACCTAGAGTAGTTTGTCCAGTTTGGAGCTCATCAGTATGAGAGAGACATAGATATACAGGAGTGAGTCTAGCAAGAGGCTACCAAGATTATGAAGGATCTTGAGCAAGACATTGCATATTGAAACAGCACACCTTTGGTGCTGCTAAAGACATCTCAAAAAAAAAAAAAAAGAATAGAGCTTCTTTTCTATGAGGAAAGGATGAGGTAGCTGGGATTGTTAGTCCTGGAGAAGTGAAGGATTATGGGGATCTAATCAATGTATATAAGTATCTGGAGGGAAGGTGTAAAGAAAATAGAGCCAAGATCTTTTAGTAGTGTCCAGTAACAGGACAAGAGGCAATGGGCACAAACTGAAACATAAAAGGTTCTTCCTGAAGAGCAGAAAACACTGGTTTTATCATGGGGGTGACAAAACACTGTCACAGTGTGATGAGAGAGGTTACAATATCTCCATCCTTGGACATGTGCAAAAGCTGTTTGGAGAAGGTCCTGGACAACTGTCTCAAGGTGCCCCTGCCTGATCAGGGAAGTTGAGCAAGATGACCCCCCGAGGTCGATTCCAGCTTGAATCTTACAGTGATACTGTGATTCTGTTAGTCTGCTGGTAAATTTAATGTGAGTCACCATCAGGAAAGTGCAGTCTAGTAGCAGTGTTTCTAGTTGAGGTGCATCAGGATTACCCTTATCTTTTTCAGCATTTTAGCAGTGATCCAGAATAAAAAAAACTAAATGTAGCGTTGATAAAAATTATAGTGGAAAAGATTGTCAGAAAAGGAATAAAATAGTCAATAATTTCTTTAGAGAATTCTAAAGCAATTCTTTAGAGAAATGTGGATTACTTCATGAAGTAAACATGTTTGCACAAGATATATTTAAGTTCAGCCAACTGCACATCTGAGGAAGAAAACAATTGAACCTAATGATTCTGAAAAGACATAAAAACTGCTGAAAACAACAGTAAATAATAGTATCTATTACAACTGCGACAAAAAAAGGGCTGGATTTTGATTAAAAAAAATCTTACAGTGAGTAATAATAGAAA
>JAWWMP010000116.1:72091447-72103678 GCA_035047865.1 Dendrocincla tyrannina | reverse complement strand
TAATAGAAAAGAATTTTATTATTGTTTTTAGCAGTTGGAATTTTTTTTTTTAATTTAGAGCTGCAGTTGTGTGTATACACATAAATATGGCTATTGTCAAATTAAAGCACAAATACATAGATAAAGAAAAATAGGGCTATAAACTTAGAAGACTAAATGAAGTTGGGAATCTTCAAGACATCTATTTCTATAGCTTAACAAAGAAAGTGCTGAGGTGTTTCTTAATGACAGTAACTAAAATTATCAAAGAAACTAAAAGAAAGGAAAATATTATTCTTGACAGTGAGTAGTATAGAATATTCTTACTTTTATCTTTCCAGCTAGGTTTCCTTGTGGGAAACCTGAACTCTGAACTCTCCACATGACATGAAGTGTTCTATGGTTCCTGAATGCCATTTCCACTGTAAGCAACATGGATTCCTGTACATATATATCATGCTTGGGTGATATAAAAAATTCAGTTTCTAGTCTGGCTGTGAGAAAAAAATTGAATCAAGAGAGGCCTTACAGCTAGACTGTTGTCCAAGCAGGAACTGGTGCCTTTCATACTTTCATTACACCTGTATTTTTAGAGATTTTGAAAGACATTTTTACATTCTATAATGGCATTTAAACAAATGTCAAAATTCCTAGATTTTTTGAAAAATTGTATATTTGTTGTTCTTTTAAACTCACCTTAAGAGTTACCTATTGAAATAGATTTTTTTTATTATTATTATTTATTTTGCATTGAAAATACTGTTAAAAAAAATCCAATATTACTCCTTGGTTTGAGAAGAATTTTGTCAAGTACAAATTATTACTCTTCATACTAAGACAAACAAATGAAATCTTAAATCTGAGTCACACAGGAGGCTTGTTTAATGATCAGATTCTATTTTCTGTATGTTTAATCTGTAATTATTTGGGGAAAAAAATGCCCTTCTAATGAAAGTTCTTCCTGAAGCAGGGTGGTGTCTGGGGAACTGAATGAATTCCTTGCCTATGTCAGAATGCTCTGTTTTGGAAAGGTTTGTAACAAAAGCCACCCCAGCTGTAAGGAAAAGCCAGCAAGAGAGGAGTTGCAATCCTATATCACAGGCTATGACTTTCTTTATCCTATAACCTAGTAATTAAGGCATTCATACAACATCTATGACAAAATTCCTTTGCTTTTCTGCAAAGATCTCAACCGAGATATACACTGAGAATACTCAACTATCCTACAGTGTTCTTTGAGAAAGGATGTTGCCAGTCTTTCCTGGGTACTCTGCTATACCTTTACTAAATATTTAATAGACATTCTAGTAAGGTTTGGGAGATAGGTATAGATCTAGACAACCAAACTACAGACTTAAGCTTTTCCTTGCTGTTTTAAAGAACACTTAAATATTTACTGTAGAGAAGAAGAGTACCAACAGCAGACACAAATACATACTATTGAAAATACACTTTGGCTATGGCAGAAAGACGGAAATCTTCTCTCTCTACTGTCAAAGAAAAAAATCACATTAATTCCATATATATTCTATACCTTGTTTGAGGTTTCTGACCCCTTCCATACTATATATTGTATTAAATATTTCCACTACCCATTCTGGGTTCTAAATTCACTCTTCCAATTACCTTTACTTTTATGACATAGGTATTGGAAAATTTCAGAAATTCAAAAACATATTTAAATAATTGTATTTTAATATTTCCAAGTGTCTTCCATTTTTCTCTCTCTCTTTCAAACACACACAGAGAAACATTTAATTGCTAAAAGACAAAAAAAAAAGTTCTGAGTGAGCCTGAGTTTATCTTTGGTCCAGTCCACAAATCAAACAATCAAATATTGGCATGATTTGAAAAGGATAAACTGTCACAAAACTAGAACATACTGAAATGGACTGGTATTTTCCTTTTATTTTAATAAATAGTCACAGTAAAACTGGTTTCATGTTACTTAACTTCTATATATTTTCTTACATTTCCATTTTAATCAAAAATACTTACCAATTTACGTTATATACCCATGCTTGTAGGCTGGTCAGAAAAACTTTGCATGCTACTGGACTTGCTAAAAGTAATTTATCTTTATTATAGAGCTGTCAACATATATTTATGTTCATGTGAGTATCCCCTGTTTGTGTACACTATGTTTATCACAGAGAGACAAATAAGCTCACTCTGTGTGTGATGCTAATTACTAGGTTGCCAGCATAGTAGCACTAAATTATGTTTTACCAAAGCAGATCCAAAGAGATTGGAAGCTTTCCATCCACAGTCCATGAAAAAGACCCATCTGTACTAAAAAAATCGAGACGCAGTTCTTTCCCATAACAATTACATAGAAATTTTTACCATCACCCCAGCAAATTTTTTCTTGCAGTAGCTGAACACCTTCTGGTTTTGTAGTTAACTGGAAAAAGGCCCATGTCCTGTGAAACCTTAGGCAGCGGGTGCGAGAGCATCACCACCATATGAATAGCGTACCTACAGTGATGGACTATAAACAGCCTGGTGCTTCTAGTATCTCTCATGCTGTTTCATCTGTTACATGTTAAGTCTGTATTTAAGCTGAAAATCATCTAATATCTGTAATCAGAAAGGCTCCTAGAGGGACATCTAACAATTCATTTTAACAGCCTTTGGTGTAACCGCAGTACTGCTGGATGTCTTTTGATAGTCTACTGTATTAAAATGTCAAGCAACTTAGCAATATGTTTTTGTAACAAGGGGATAGCAGTTTGCTTTCAAACCCTCCAAATTTTTAATCGTGAGCCCCCTGCTGGTAAAGGAGTTAAACCGATTATAGTGAGGACTAATAACAAGAACTTCTTAATTAGAAAGTCATGTTACTGATCTTGCTATGAACTGTTTTTGTTCGAAATGTCTAGATAGTACCATTCCCCTGAAAATGCTTCACAAAAATAGAGACACGCTTAATTAATTCTAATGCAAGGACAAACTCAGTCATTTGCTTTAAAATGTGAAACATATTCCAAATTGAGTTTTCAGCTTTGTTTTTTATTTATTTTAGCGATGCAGAACAAGAGCTGAGCATTAAAATACACAGGAAATATAGCAACTTAATAAAAATGGAGCTTCTACATACTATCATTCAAACAAATTAATCCACAGAGAGAAGTTATTTCTCTCCATATGAATATGAGTATTACAGCCAGAGTCTTCTGTGGCATTTATCTTGTATGGCAACTACAGAGAACAAAAATAATAAAAAATGTTTTAAAGTAAATATATTGACCCTTCTTTTTTCTTTCTTTTCTTCGTAACTATAAAGCAGAACATGAGAAAGTCATAGTGTGACTCCTTTCTCCTCTATTTTCCTTTGCTCTTGTGCAATGAAGTCTGATATGAGAGATATTAAAAGTACAAATGCACAGGTTTAAGCACCCAGGTGCATTGGGCACAATTTCTTAATGACCATAATCCTTGCACAAATGTGAATCTTTCAGCTTTAATCTTGAAACAGTTAAAGGAGAAAAGACAGAAAAAGGTAGTAGAAAAAATCAATTATATGGACATCCTAAATATAGATTTCAGAAGAACAGTGTCTCAGAATAACAAGAAATTAATGACTCACTCAAGTAATTTCTCAATATATTGTGTATTCTAATGCATCACTCACCAAATGTTGTGAACTGCAGATGACTTGAGAAGAGGCTCTTGGGGGCACCTGGAACATAAACACCTGTGGCTGAGCTATTTTTACAAGCTTTTTTTTATGCTAAGAGTCTAACACACTCTTAGGGTAATACCAATCTCATTTTAATGTACACTTAGTAAAGGCAGAAAAATTACCTACTTCTGTCTGTGAACTATAGGGGAAGTCAAATGCACTTGGTAGACATTAGCAGATAGTAACTCCTAGTGCTGCTGTTCAGCTTCAGGTAAATTTTGGTAGCTTACAGGGTATATGAGTGAAAACTCAGCAAGGCTGCATTGAGTCAGCAAGGAGCTGCAGAAATGTGGTTTGAATACCCTGGTCAAGAAAAGTGTAGGCCCAGCCCATAAAGCCCCGCTGGGCCAGGTTGACATACCACGGTGGCAGTTTCCAAGAGGGTCATGACTTGGCAGTCCCAGAGGCTTATAGGAGAGGTATGGCTTAAGCCTCAGAAGCTGGGGTAGGGCAACAGCAAAGGCTTCCTGCAAGGTAAGTGGGGCTGCACAAACTGTGTCTCAGCTGCCCAGGCACCACCAGCCTAAGAGGACCTTCTGGCATGGCCAGCTGTGCACCCAATATGTGTATCTGTCCCAGTTTTCCCCTGCCGTGGGCACATCTTTGCCATGTGCTTCAGCTGGGTACTTTAAATAAAATTAAGTGGAGTATATCTTGTGTTTGACTGGTTACTTCTTTGTATAACACCTGCATCACCCTGGAGACTGTTGGCTAACCAAAAAGCAATCAAAACAACCCCATGTGTCTTTGGAGATATTGCAAGTTTCCAGAGGAGGGTGAAAAGGAGGGAATAGATAGAAATAAACTAACGGTGAATTTGGAACTCTGTGCAAAAAGTATTACTTCAAACTCAATAAATTCAATGTAAATGGGTGACTACAAGCAACAAAGACACTGGGGAACTGCCTGCTTGTAAAACAGCATCTGCTAAGCTGCTGTGGGATAAAAGCAGTTGAACCATCTGAAAGAATGCTTGTGGCTACAAAAATATTAGCAAGCCGAACAGTGGTGGAGCATAATCCCCAGTGCTGGGAATCAGCTGTGCAGATTTAGCCAGCCTGTTTAAGATTACTCTGCTCCTTTTCCTTTAATAAGTCTAACTTCAGAGTTGGTCATAATGCCTGTGTAATATTAGCCACATAAATCAACTTTTAAACTACATTGATAAAATATCCATTTCCCCAACATGCAGCATGTTCCAGGAACAGTAAAAACATTTTTGTAACCTCAAATATCTTTGATAGTAGCAAACTAAGCTGTATCTAGTGGCAATTGGTTAGACATCGCCTTAAGGCACTACTCTACATTTGAGTTAGTGCATGAACTACTAAACTTTTAAGAAAGTGCTGAAAACTACATTGAGTCAGTCTCACTCCCCTTCTTAAACTCACCTCCTGCTCTGGAGGTATCATTTACCACAGTCTCGCCCTTTTTTCTTTAGATATTTGTAGGTATGTAAGTAAAAGTAGGCTACCATCTTGTGAGGCATATCTCTGCCCACTCCTGGTTCTTCCTCTGTGTCTTATAGGAGGCAATAATCACTGGTGAATGTTTTGATTCTGTGATTTTCAGTATTCTGGGGCTAGTCATACATCAGATCAAAATGTTATTTGGCATTCTTTTTCTGTATTTAATGTTTCTTTGATTGATACAATCATTACAAAAAGCAATGACTGAATAAGAAGCTTTTTTTTTCCTTAAAAAAAACTGGTTTATAGTTATGGCAATTTTCCACCTTGAATGTTAACCCCACAGTAATGACATCCCCATAGTAAACCAAAAATTGTTTCTGTCCAGAGTAGAGTTTGTCGTATATAAGAGTGTGATGTTTTAAAATGTTTTCTATTTTAGGGGAAAGGATATTTTTTTAGAGGAAGAATCCTCACGACTATGAATATTCAAATCACATGCTGCAAAAGCTTAATTACAGTAAATGTCACTACAGCTACTGGTAAAGATATGAGAAAACAAGAAAAACTCTGTGCCTTTTACATAAAATCAGTAGTGGTAGCAAGGCCTCTAGGCTTTATGAAGTTTCTCATATATTTCCATCAGAGTCCTAGAAATATCTGGGATGTGTTTTTTAAAGCTCTAGCTAAGATGTCAGCATAGTTCAATGCTGAAAAGATATACAAAGCCACTCTGTCAGAGTGAGAAATCCATGACAACCAATTGTTTAGTCTACCAGGATTATGATGGTCCTTGCAACTCTGTCATCTCACAAAATGCATATATTTTCTCACTCACATACGAATACTCACACTCAGGCATTCACAACTCATTTGCAAATCATGATTTTAAGTAGCCCAACAGTGAACTTGAATCCATTCAGAGTCAGCTCAGGGACTAATGCCTGAAACAAACTGAAGCAGCTGAAAAATCATATCACAGGTTGGGCACAAAGAGCTATAGTGAGGTAAGATCAGGCTCGTGTCTGTTCACTATTGGGGTTCCACAGAGCTCCATCTTAGGCCCAGTTTTCTTCAGCATCTTCATTAACAACTTAGATGCAGAATGGGAAGGAGTGCTGAGGTTGTTAATGGCACTAAATTAGGAGGAGCTGTTAACCCTCTCAAGGGCAGAGAGGCCCTGCAGAGAGACCTCAACAAATTACGGAGATGGGCAGTCATCAACCATATGAAGTTCAAGAAGGGCTGGATTCTGTACCTGGGATGGGTCAGCCCTGGTTGTGTGTATAGACTGGAGAATGAAAGGCTGGAGAGAAGTGCTGCAGAAAGGAACCTGGGGTCAATGGCAAGCTGAATATAAGTCAGCAGCGCCCTGGCAGCCAGGAGGGTCAACCGTGGCCTGTGGGGTATCTGGCAAAGCATTGCCAGCCAGTCGAGGGAAGGGATTGTCCCGCTCTGCTTTGCACTGAGGCAGCCTCACCTTGAATACTGTGTGCAGCTTTGGGCACCACAGTGTAAGAAAGGTATTCAGCTGTTAGTGTCCAAAGGAATACAACAAAGATGGGGAAGGGCCTTGAGGGAAAACCATATGAGAAGCAGCTGAGGGCACTTGGTCTGTTCAGCCTGGAGAAGAGGAGACTGAGGGGAGACCTCATCACATTCTACAACTTCCTTGTGAGAGGAAGCAGAGTCACAAGTACTGATCTCTTTACTATTGTGACCAGTGACAGGACTCAAGGAAATAGCATGAACCTGAGTCCAAGGAGGTTTAAGTTAGATATGAGGAAAACGTTCTTCACCCAGAGGGTGATTGAACACTGGAACAGGCTCCTCAGGGAAGTAGGTCATGGCACAAAGCCTGAGAGAGTTCAAGAAACATATGAACAGTGCTCACAGGCACATGGTATGATTCTTGGAGTGTGCAGTATCGGGAGCTGAACTTGATGATTTTGGTGGGTCCCTTCCAACTCAGCATATCCTATGATTATTAAAAAAAAAAAAAAAAAAAGACAGGAAATAAAAAAGCAAATTACCTGCTGCCAAAATAATAAATAAGTGGACAAGTAATGATCCCTTTTATGTTCTCTGTATCCTCTGATATTGTAATTTCATTCCTCTAGTAACATATACAGATGGTGCTTCACTATATGCTATTCCTGTTGTGTTATTTTTTATTATACTATGCAAGCTGGCAAGTGAAGGAGCCTTAGATGTCCTTGGCTCTTCATTCGTATTAACAAGAAATTTTCAAGGAAAAGTTTCAAAAACTGAATATTTTTCTAAGTCTGTAACGGAAAGATAAAAGATAGACTTCATCTAAAACATTATTGTTTCTCTTAGCATTCTGCAGATCTTACCATCTCAAAATTTAAACTTCAAATAGTTTCAGTAATATTAGTTTTACAGTGCACTGTTCCTGTGTCTCACAGTATGGTCATAACTGGCTGAGACCCAATAAGGAATCAGGTAAGTTAGGTGACCTGGAAAATATATGGGGGGAAAATAAAAAATTGACTGTAATGTGGGGAAAAAAGATAAGAAATTAGCCTATTTGTGGCTGGAGAAGGAAGATTACAAACCAAGTCACACTGAACATGCTGAAGCACTAAAACTACTTGTCCAGAGCAGCTGTGGAACTTCTGTCCTTGCAGATTTACAAAACTCAACTAGCAACCTGACCCACTAGTTCTAGTGATAGCTCTGCTTTGAGGAACAGGTTAGCATGAATGACTTCCAACCAACACATTCCAGGCTAAATTATCCAGCAATAAAGCAAATTTGGAAGATACCAGAAGAGATAGTGTCGCCTTTTGAATATTTTTAGATCTGTCTATAAAAAGTAATAGTTTCTGTAAAGAAAACATCATCTTCCCCCCCCAAAAAAAACAAGAAAAACCAAACAAATAAAAGACAGAAACCAACCAAACAAACAAAAAAAAACAACCAAAAAAAAACAAAAAACAAAAAACAAAACCCCCTGCCCCAACAAAACAAAGAAAGTAACAACAACAAAAAAAGCCCGACCAAAGGAACTCGCACCAAATACTATTAGGAAATAAAATATAGTTTTCACTGTCAATTTGCCACACTGGCAAAATTATGAACAACTTGTCAACACTAAATTATCATTTTTGACAGCCAATGACAATCCCCTTAAGACACAGAATATATCTTTAAAGTTTACGACATCAGTTTTCTATACTTTCTTTCTGACACTGGAGTACCAAATATGATATTAGTCACAAAAATAGCACACTCAACCCTGGGAAAGAACAAAAGTGTCCAAGAATTTGACAAATTCATTAACATTAGCACCTGTTGTCAACATATTTTCTTGTCTTTAGAGTGTATAAAATTTCTCATCTGAAATTTTTTGCACAAAAAAAATTAATAGCAAAGTATTGTAACACAGCTGAATTGATTGAATCGATAAAATATTCCATTTTTAAAATTTCTTACAATATCAAAGAAACTAATTCACAATGTTCATTTCTGTTCATTCAGTGAAAGCAAATTTTATTTCAGTTTTATATTGATAATTTTACTTGAGCAGTTAAAAAATGCCTTAGAATAACAGAAACAATAGCAAAAAATATTTTGTCTTTTTAATTTATAATCAAGATGTCAGTATGACACTATGTTCTTCATCCTATATTGTTCAGTTTAAATTTTGATTTGTTACATTACCATGTAACAATTATAACTTGCATTATTATGTGGGTCATTGAGACTTTGCATCCATCTAAGCTAGAAATTGTGGGTATCTGCTTGTAAGAAGTTGATGTTACAATCAGGGAAATACACACAATAAAATTTGTTGAAGTAAACTGGAAGGAAAGGTTCTATCTTGTCTGTGAAGGTTTTATTAAAAAAATACTAAAATAATACTATGAAGAATAAAAATTAACTCAGGAGTAGACCCCAGTACACCAGTCAGTCAGCATTTATGGCTTAATCCTAAATATCCCTATAGAGTTAGAGTCTCTCATGCTCCTCCAGAGAACACTTTGCTAAGGGATGATGAGAAAATACAATTTGCAAATTGAAAATGTCTGGCAAAAAAAAAGTTAAACGAGGAAAACAGTTTTTTTCTGGGGTTTTCTCTTCCTGAGTATTCTCAAAAGTCTTTCAAACTATGACTTGAGAACTTGGGGGTAAAGTTTGGATCAGAGAGGCTTTGTCGCAAAGGCAACAGTATTTTCAACCTACTAAGTCCTCCTTGTCAGTGCAGAAAAGATTGTGTGTTTCCCCAGCATTTCCAGCACTTCACCCTTAAAGAGGCTAACAAAGACCATGCAGACATGGAGTCTACCTCCTAGAATGGCTAACAATTTAGGAAAGAAAAGCATTATTGTTTCTCAGTGTTTCATTTTTCCCTGGGATCTCCATTAACAGAGAATATCTTGATCTATGTTCACATTAGGATATTAATTCAGGTAGTGGACTTGAACAATAATTACTGTCCACCCATACAGTCTGCATTTTGACTCACATTTGCTGTGAGTCAATGGTGGGTTTTTTAATTTAAAATTCAACATAAAAATTTTTACTGTGGGATGAAGGGCTAATAGAAATAATACACCCAAAATTCTGGCATTTTGTTTTATGTTATACAGGGGTAAAAAGAATCAGACTTAAAGCCTTGAAAAGAAGCATCTCATCCTCATGTTAAGGGCATAAGAAAGTAAAACATAAAAGCCAAAGCTCTATTTAATAAGTTCCACTAACTCTCCCTGATGATGAACTTCCATATTGCCTAACCCTGATCTAAAATTATTACTTTCCCTTTGGAGGCTTGTCAATTCCAGTTAGATTGTCTTTCTCTAGATTTTGAGCTACCAACAGATATTTTCTCCTTCTCTTCCTAAGCAAAACAAAGGTAGTCTGTGGTTGTTACCAGGGACCATCTCTCTGTTTGTGAAAATTCTGTTTTCACAGAGAGATGGTCCCTGGTAACAACCGAGAGCTTTCATTCATATACATTCAGGGCGAACAGGCAGAAAAAACAAACAAGCAAACAAAACACACACACACACACACACACACACAAAAAACAAACAACAAAAAACCCCAACCAAACCCAAGAACCAGACAGTTTTTTACTTCACAAACTCCCCACAATTTCTATGCTCCTGGATACGTCTCCATTATATGACTGTTACTCAAACAAAGCTATAATCAACAGTATGAAAGATGGCTGAATTTATGTAAATATTATCAAAAAAACTACCTGAAATAGGTAAGAGTAATAGCTGAGGTAACTTTTCCACTGATTTTCAGCTCATACATGATTATTAGCTAAACTTAGTGTAGTGGTTTTGGTTTGGGCTCTTCCTGGTTACTGAGTCATAACTAAGGAAGTATTCCATCTCATTTCTTTACGTAAGCAAAGATATAAAGAAGGGAGTCAGAAGTTAGGGGGCCACCCTTCTTCTGGCAATGCTGGAGGGCAGAGAAGCTCCCTGCGGTTGCTCTCCTGTGGAGTGGGCCAAGGCACGGATCTGCTGATTAGCCAGTCGGGAGGAGGTGTCCTGAGATTTGGGAACGACAATTTTTTTGGATAGAGGGAAGTGGAAACTTGTTTTCTTTCTCTTTTCTCCTCTCTCCCTCTCTCTCTCCATATATATGTATAAACTTCTTTAGTTCTACTGAAGTTTGGTTTCGTGGGTTTTTTTTCTCTCCCCCCTTCTTTGTGGCCAGGAGGGGTATTTTGGGGCTTCTGTCCCAGGCCCTTTGGCTCTTGGCTCTAGGCCAGTTTCAACCGGTCACACTTAGATAAGTCACCCTCCATGTCAGCTGTATACAAACTTGTTGCTGAGTAGAAATCATCTGCTCATGAGAGAAGCTGGATGTATAATGGTCCATAATATGTAGATATTCAAAACGGAAAATTAGTTCAAGAAATATATAGATTGTGTAATAAGAAACATAAAAAAGTCTAATATAACAAATGTCCTTCCATGGTACTTAGGCAAAACACATTTTTGCTTTGATCTATTTCATGATCCTCATCATTTTGGTCCTTCTTTACTCTGAATTTCTGATATTCTGTGATTTTGTGAAATGTCCCACATTAGTAGACTGTAAATACATTTCAACTGATTGATATTATGGCTTCTCTGATTTATTTGATTTGCCCAAAACCTAGAATCTTGCTCTCTTTAAATGCAGTCTTTTTCAGACAAAACTGTTCACATTGTTTCTGTAATGGTCTGATTCCTAAAAAAAACCCACAAAAACTCTAACAGATTAGTAGACTCGTGCTACGTATATTATTACTTAAATATTTTTTCGCCCCCAAAAAAATCATCATGCACAAAATCTTGAAAATTTTTATATTTACTTGGTATTTTCCAGTATTAAAAAAAAAAAGAAAATTCTCTTTCTTTTTTCCCTGTAGAATAACTCCTTCAAAAAGAAGGCAATGATATTTTTTATTAATCCTTTTCACTGACTCCACGGAATCAGATTCTCTTAGTTGTCAGAGTAGTCCAGGATACTGACACAGAGAGAAATTTAGTATAATTTTGAAGGATGTTACTTTTATTTCTCCATTTATGTTATTCTTTCATTTCTGTTATTTGATGTTATTGCATTGTAATGTATGTCCTCCTTGTACGGAATGAAAAGCTCTTCAATATCACTGAGAAATCTGTTAGTTCACTCACAAACAATAGTTCTTGCTTCATAAACTGTAATTAAAGTCTAGTCTGAGAAAATCATAATGGTGGCTAAATCAGCTTAGGAACTATACAGAGGAAAACCAGATTATTTGAAAGAAATAGGGGGGAAACCCCTCAGTAGTTCACAGAAGATAATGTAGATAGAACAGTTCTTGGAGCTAAAAAAAACCCCAAAAACAGTTTAGTGAATTGATTACAGAGAGGTTGAATAAGAAGAAGCTCCATGTTTTATTTTGTTGTTATTCTATCAACAAAGTATTGTGAATAATCATTAACTAACAGGCTCTTTGAAAAGCTCATTCTGCTTTACTTTAATGCAAAACACAGATTACAGTTACAGAAAGCAGTGGCTCTGAGGTGCAAAGATAACAATTTATAATATCCATGTTAAAAGTAGTTGTCTTAGTTCAGGAGAGAACTAAGATATTATGCTAGCCAAGAAAATAATCCCTCTCCTTTGAATTTAGAAAAAAAA
>JAWWMP010000116.1:72073149-72091347 GCA_035047865.1 Dendrocincla tyrannina | reverse complement strand
ACGGGGCAGGACTGAGAGAAATAACAGAATGGGATTGGATGGACACTATTATAAAATCTTGTAACTTAGTTCTGAAGAGAATTGGAATTCCTGTGTGAATGTATTCCTGGAGCTTCATAGCTCATTAAAGCTCTTCCTCACTTATCTCCTACTAAAAAGTTGTCTGCAGTTTTTTTTTCCTTCCTCCTTAAGGCAACACAAGAAAACAGCTGGAATTTAGTGGGGGTCAAAAGGAAAATGTACTCTAATATGAAATGAAAAGGCATATCTTGTTTACATTTGTGGCTGCTTCTTGTTTTTCAAATCAATTTAGTCTGTGTTATTTTACATATCTGAGATATCTGTCTGCAAGCATACATGTTTTTAAAGCCAAAAATAAAAGATGCCCACTAAGAACAAAACAAAACAGGCAATTAGTGTCTGAAGCTTTAACATGTCCACCTCTGTTGATGTGTTTGCCCATAATTACCTCATTCAAATTCAGAAGTAACTTCCTCATGTGCAAAAGCATTATTATTTCAGACAGATTGTAACATGGCATGTCTCCACTTTCTAACGGAATTATTTCTGAGTACTTTATAGACTATACGGTGTTTAGCAGTCAAAGAAGAAAGTAAAAGACTTGTGGTAGAAAGCCTCCACCTGTGGAGGACAAGGGTTGCCTATATAGATGCGATGATTATAAAAGACATATGATCCTCATAATGATAAAAACGAAAAAAATGAAAAGTAAGAATTTCAGTGCTGGACCAACTCAAAGCCCTTACTAAAAAATGCTCAGATCCATTGTTCTATTAATGTTCTCTTGGAGGACACTTTCTGTAAACCAAGCTGGTGAGAACTGTGTAGTTCTACACTAAAGATCTTTATCCAGCCAAAGCAAATTCATTCTTTATCAGCATTCAGGGCACCATGTTCACAAGTCCAAACACTCCTGCCCAGATTTAAAAAACAAAAAAACAAACAAAAAAACGCCAACCAAACAAAAAAAATTACTAAATCATTACTTTTCTACATTGCCCATATACTTTGAATTCACCAGGCAGATCTTACAAAGAAAAGTTTACTTGAGTCCTGTCATTACTTATCAACACATGACTGCAATTTTTGAGGCAAGGGCTGGATCTTGCGGTTACCAACCAGAAGATGTTATTCATTACTTCTACCTGACTATTACATGTGTCCTCTGATTGTACCTGGTGACTGATATGAGGATTAATATCTGTTTCATCCCCAACCTTCTTCAACAAGGGGTCCCTTTATTCTTGCCACATCATTTATCTTGCTACCTACCTATGTGTATTCTCCCTAGGAGGGTTACATTCTGCTTTGTGTTAGTCAAGAGCTGGCCAATGACTGCTGGCCATGGCAGAGCACCACTTTGACCAGGATAGACTGAGGGAGCCAGGCCTGTTCAGCCTCATGAAAAGGCAACTGAAGCGGGACTTCATCAATGTGTGTGAATGTATCTGAAGGCAAGAATATCAAAGAATATGGAGACAGACTTTTCTCAGTGGTGCTAAGCAATAAGACAAGGAGGCAACAGGCAGAAACTAATGCACAGGAATTTCCACTTGAATATGAGAAAGCGTGTTTATAGTGTATGAGTTATTCAACACTGGAATAGATTGCCCAGAGAGGTTGTGGATTCACCCTCAGTGCAGATATTCAAGAACTGTCTGGCCACAATTCGGTGCAATGTACTCTAGAATGACTCCTGCCTGAGCAAGGGGCTTGTACCAAATGACCCACTGTGGTCCCTTCCAACCTTATCCATTCTCTGATTCTGTGGAGAATAAAGCAGGGAGTACATTAGAGCTAAGACATTTACAGAGATAAATACTTTCATAAACTCAATGGTGGGAAAGGACTTTATGAGAATTGTTGTCCTTCACTAAGGCGCTAAACTGCAATATAAGAGGGTTCAAATTCCTGACACGAATTAAAAAAAAAAAAAAAAAAAAACAAACACAAAGAAACAAACAAAACCAATTGTCTCCCTTGCTCAACAGTCCATATGGTGTCTCATAGGCAGACTCCAAGAAACAATTGTCCCTAAACCTTGTAATACCCAGAACACAAAGCAGTAATAGAGCTGCACTGATTTTTCTGTTCCCCCCCCACCATATACAATATACAAAGAAGAAACCTGTGTAAACACGCTTGTTTTTGTGAGTCCCATGAAAGACTGGTGACATAAACCTCTGTGCTGGTGATCCTTCACTGATGTTTTCTGAATTAATTTTGAACAAATGCCCATAACATTTGCTTCTGAACACTGAATCCCAAAACTAAAAGCTGTATGTTTCCCTGTCTTTCAGAACCAGTCTCCAACGTAGGACTGAGAATTTTTGGAACAAGCTACTTGACCAGTTGAATAAGATAGATAAAAATCACTGGGCTATCTCTCCTGTAAATGAGAAAATCCAAATAAGTTACCTATCCAGAATCTCTTAAAAGCTTTCTTGTTTCATAGGATTTTTTCCTCATTTTCTGTACCAGAACAAAAACATAAAAAAGCAAAGAGATATTTTTTATTGTCAAAGTTGCACAAGAAATTAGAGAAAGAGACACCCTGGTGTATGCTTTATAGTACTATTAATATAATTTACTTCCAGACAGACTTGCTTAAGGTTTTTTCAAACTTTCAATTTCCTCTTCTGACTTTCTCCTTCTAAGAACTTTTTAGATTTGCATAAAATTACAATCATACTACAGAGAACAGGGTGGTACTAGAAACAAAATGAAAACTCGGTTCTCTAGGAATGAGTGAACAGCACGATCTTCATTATCACTAAGAGATCTCAGTTTGTGCCTACAGAACACATTGCTGAACCACTGAATTGTAAAAGCAATGAAGCATCTGTTTCAGTGAAAAGACTAACGAAAAAAACACCAAAAGAAATTTGTTCCAGGTCTATCTGAAATGTTTCTTTGAGCATGAAATGCCTTTGAATTCTGTTGAACTTTGATAAAACTCAAATTCTATCTCAGAGTGAAATAAATCAAATTAGTCATTTTTACATGTTTTGATTTTCTATTAAACTTCTAAGCTGAAACAATTTTTCTGCATCTGACCTGATTTCACTCCTTTTTAAATCTCGCTTCTCTTTTGGAAATGGTGATTTTTTTCCCATTTCATTATTTCACACATTTCTATAAAAATTTGAATCATGTATTTCCACAATAGCTGCAGTTACAAGTGGGCATTAACTACAGATTGAGACACCTAGGTATATATGCCTATATTTAGGAAGGTCTAACCTAGTATTTATTATGCTCATTAAAAAAGAAACTCACTTATTTTAGTCTACCAGGTCCCTATCTACCAACATAAGTAAGCACAGTTTATGAAAAGTTGTTGTGTTATATATTCCAGAAATTCTTGTGAATTTCTCAGATGCCATAAAATATTTTAAAGGGCACTAGATAACTCTGTGGAGCAGATTAATTGATCTGTAAATGTCTTCTTCAGAATGAGTTGAATTGTGGTCTACTGAAAATGACTCCACTGACTGATGTAACTAGGTCTCTGCTGACAGTACCAGGGGCCTTGAAAATTAGCACATGTGTCCATCTACATTTACACACATAAATGTAGGTGCCTGTATGGAAATGAAGTCAACTTTTACTGCCTTTTTGAAACTCCATTCCAAGAAAGAACAGAAGCAACCATTGATTTAACTGAAAATTCTGCAATTTGACATTTGTCATTGGTAAAAGAAACTATGAAATTTTTGTTTACTTTTTATTTTCCCCTACAGTATTCTCAACCTGAGCTTGGAAGTCAGTTAAAACAACTTATTAAAATAAAATTATTCTTTGTAAATCTTTTTTCTTTTTCTAATTCTTTCTTGTTTATTTTTGGTGGATAGAGAAAATTTCTGCCAAAAAGAAAGTAATTTGCAAACAAAAGTAAAGAAAGTGTTGGTAAAAGAACATCATAAATGGGTATTGAATAAATTGAAGATGGAAATTAAAGTAGAGGAAATTCCATATGATAAGGTGATATTCTGCACAGTAATTTCAAGGGGATTTACCATAGAGGCAATATCCTTCCCCACTTTTAAAGACAGACCTTGATTAGCAAATGACTATAGTTGTGTGCAGGCTTGAAAAAAAGATATAAAAGATTTGTAGTAGAGGGGAGACAGAGCAGAGTGCAGAACAGCATCCAGAGAAAGGGGTGTTCAGAAACTTGCTGTTACAAATTAGCATTCTCTAAACTTCTACTGCTATGGTTTACCTGTTGTATAGCTGATATTAATCCTGAATGCATGGGTCACTGATTGCCAGTTAATTATGTGTCACTGATAAATCCATAAACCACTTCAATCCTGATTTGGTTTAAACTATGTGAGCTGAGCATTTTTCCCCTGTGGCATAAGTCTATAATAGTGAGAACCTGACTCCTTGAACTGCAAGGTTCTTTCCAGAAAAAAAAAAAAAAAGGGCAAGAAAATAAATATTTGTTTTCACAAAGAATCATAAAAACATCATTTGAACAAACAGTAAACCACCTTGCTAGCTGCATCTGTCAGTCAGGACATACAGCAACCTTTCCACACTTTGTGGACTTTGTCTTTTTTTGAAAGTAATTCTTACTTTGGAGAATACAGAAAAGATTGAAATTTCCTCTGAAACAGGGTTCCAAATATGCTCTGGGAAAGAAATAGAAAACCATCTGCTATTTTAATGTTCAAATTGCACAAAGAAGAAATGACCAGAAACTAATAGTCTCAAATTAGTGAAAGCAGGTAACTCACAAAACAGGAAGAAAAGTGGCCCTTTATTTCTGAATATAAGTAGAATGTATAGGTAGAATAGAGGTAGAACCTAAACTATAGGTTTTCCAGTATCATGCCATGAAAATCATTCCTACTATTATGATAGCTTTCTATATATAGACTTGAAAAAATCTATGCAATGTGTTATTCATTAATTACACTTACTGTAAATTTTCTACAGTAGTATAGCTGGCAACAAGACGTATTTTCCAATGCATTAATTAAAACTGGTTTTAAACAGTCATATCTTTTCTACTTTCATGTCAAATGAACAAATTCAATTGTGATTATTTTCTTCACTAAATTGACATGATCTTGCTGTTGTAGAATCATGGTTGTGATATACTGAAATCCATTTTTCTGCAGTACTGATATTTGTGGCCTTAAACCTAGGCAAGGAAGATATTATTGAGTCCAGAAGATCTCCATCATAGATATTGTCTGGTAAGTCACTACAATCAACCCTGTGTCCACTGTCTTCCTGTTAGAAATAAATAACATTTTAGAGATGTTCAAGCATTTGAAGTTCACTTTTTGAGGCAGGGTGTTATATAATATCTGGTAAAAGAAGTTTTTATTTTATCTTTTAATTGAGCTTTTTTTAAAAAAAAAATTCAATTCTTCTACCTATAAGCTACAGTGTCTCCAGCATATTTTCTTGGGGAACAGAAGCATGAAGTCATTGGCACATTTGGAAACAGAACCCTCATATTACTTGTTCTAAACATTATATGGATTCAATTTCCATTATCACAAGGTTATTCTAACTGTAACTCTCAGATCCTGAATAGCAGATGTTCAAGAAATATCTGTTCGTTACATGATTTTCCCTTAGCTTCCACCTGCTGTTTCATTATATTTGGTAGCATGTTACATCTATTTTGATGTAGAACAAATGGTCACATAGAACTCTGCCTGGGTCAAGAATCTAAAAGAAAAAAAGTCTGTTTGTGCCAGAAAAAAAAAAAATACTTTCCACAGAGTTGCTTTAAAATATTTTAGTTTTAAAGAAAAGCTGGAAATCATGAGTAGAACTCCTGTGTTAATTTCTGTCTGCTTTTAAGTGCAAATGATTTCTGATGCTTAGCCCAGGTTTCTCATCTAATTTGAAATGCTTTTTACTGACTTTTCTAGTGACATCTGGTGAATTCATAGTATTGCCTTACATGTGTCTACATTTCTGTAACAATCAGAATAATGTTAGAGAATCTTTCTTCTCAAAATATTCATTCTTGAACATAGTGGGCTGTATCAAAAATTAAAAAATGAAAGGGTCAAATCTGTATCATAATGATACATGGTTACTAGATGAATCAAGTCTGCTTTACAGTAAATACGATTCTTGTGCCCTTTTTTTATTGTTCTGTTTTCTGTGGGGTTTTTTGTTGTTGTTTGTGTTTTTTGGTTTTTTTTTTTGTTTTTTCTTTCCTTGGGACATGGTTATTTCACCACATTAGATTCAAAAAAATTTTACTGTGTTTTCCCCTCACTGCAGCTCCAAGTTAACTACAGTGATGTGAACTTCCCACCATTCTGAGTCTGGTCAACTGACCACAAATAACAGATAACAGCTTTCTCTTACTACTAATTTTTTTTAGGGTTTTTTTAGGGTTTTTTTTTACTTTTGTAATGTATAAACAGGTCAACTCTCAAATTCTTAAATGTAGATGATAGAATATATTCAGTGTAGAGCCTCAGATTATGCAACAGATTTATCAAGATCTTTAAATTCAGCCTTGATTAGGTTCAGAACTAGGAAAGAATAATCTCTTCTTTTCATCTTCCAGTTTTATCAAATTTGAAAAGAAAGCTAAAAAGGTAAATATATAAGAATGGAAGGAAAAGAAAATAAGTCAGTTTAGACACGGTACTGCTTCCAGTTGTTCTGATAGTTGCAATTATAGAAGCACCTGAGAATGATACTGCTATATATATTTTATATACTTTTATTTTATACTATTTTATTCCTCAACCTTGCCTACACCAGTGTAATCTTCGATGGATATCACCACAATGGTACCCATCAGAATCTTTGCTATGGTCTAGAAGCTCATGAAGAGGAATGTATCTTCAAAGTTCCAAGAAGATTGCAAAGAAGATTATATTTTTATCAAGAGTACACTAAAAGTCTGTAATGAAGTAGTGAAAATAACATGCTACTTAATAGGAAACTTCTTTTCCAGTAGGTGGTGTCTTACATTTTATTTCCCTTCAGATGCCAACAGATTATTCTATTTACAAGCATACCTACTCTCCTGCATACATCCTTTAGAAGTCCTACTTTTAGAAACAAAGGACAGAGAGTATTGCTGTTTTGGCAAAAAAACAAATCTTCCTCTGAAAACATCATTGTATCACTCAAAGCCCTTACTTTTGTCCTATATCAGAAATCAGATACATTTTAAGACTGCAATATTCTAGGGTCTGCTACTTCCTTGTGGCCCAGAAATGTCAGGATATTTTCATATGTATAGAGACTCAGCACAGGTAACTGTACAATTTTTTTTTGTTTCAGACTTTCTATCCTCTTCCTGTGCCCTGTGAGATTTCCACTCCTCCTTCCCTACACACAGACATTTCCTCCCTCTTGTTCATTCGTTTGCACATGGAGTCACGAGGATGTTTAAGAGCACATCTGCTCTGCTCTGATCAATAGCCAGAGAGAGAGAGAACCTTCAGCAACACTCAATATTTGTGTCTTCTCTCACACTGACCCAAAACACTGACAGATTTCCTGGTCCTGCTCAAGAGTGAAGAGCATCTGTGGTGAAATAGTTTCTATCGTGGCATTTTGCACACCTAGGTAGTTTGTGGGTTTTTTTGTTTGTTTTTTTTTTTTTTTTAATATATATATATTCTTTTGTATACTTTGTGAATACACTTTGCATTCACCGCAGAGTCCAAAAACACAGAATGAGGCAATCTTTCACTGTTGCTATTTATTAGCCTGGTTTCCAGAGAAGCTGTAGCTACAGCTCAGTGATTGAGTCTGTGCATGTATATGAGAAAAAAAAAGTGTTTCTCTAATAGCTTCTGAACAACTTGTCTGATTTCAGCCAGATATGACAGAGGAGATGAAATATAAAGACAATTTAAAGTATATAAGGTCTTAGTGAAAAATAGGCAGCTGATGTTGGAAAGACCTTATGACTCTCAGTAGTTGTCATAAAATGATTTCTACAGAGAAAAACTAAAATTAGATGCCAGAGGTTCTGTGACAAAAGCCTTATTGGTGTTCCGATCACAGGTATATCTTCCACTGAAGCACACAATTAACTAAGAGATATAAACCCATAATAAACCAGACCTCATTATATCACTGCTTACAGAACTAGTAGCAGGCACTGCAAAAGCAGTCAAAACTTCAGCCACAGGTTAGATTCCCATTTTCTTAATCAGTGTACAAATAAAGAGCAGAAAGTGCATTCTCAATGAGGTTTTCTACATACTCATATCCTCATTAAGACTGACCCTTTAAACCACTTAGCCTTTTTTACCCACAGCAAGGGCAGCTGTTTCAGTGAATCTGTACAAAATTGTCAAGTCAAACAAGTTTCTTACTAAACCATACACAGCTCTAATCTTGTAAAACTTTGATATAGGTGAGGTCATAGGTCAAATTTTATCTTCCTTTCTGACTGTGCAAAAAATTTTAATAGGTTTCATGGTTTCAAACTTAAAGCCAAGGGGATGATTTTACCATCAAGTCTGACCTCCTTCATAACAGGGGCTTTGTTTCATTGTACTATTCACTTAGTGAATCAATAACAAATGCTGGGCAAAAGAAAGTTCTCCAAAAGCTTACACAGCCCTGTGGTGTACTATCCTTTGTGAAGAACAAAATGCCCACCCACCTGCTCACTCACTGTCCTTCCTCAGGGGGACACAATAGGAATAGAAAGCTCATGGGTTGAGATAAAAAAAGGGGAGATTTCTCACTGGTTACTGTCACAAGCAACAGAGACTCAACTTGGGGAAAAGTAATTAAAATATTACTACCAGATTTTCCACAGCAATCCAGTTCTAATTCAGCCCTTCCCCACATCGTTATGAAGGTTAAAAAAAAAAAAAAAGTTTCTCCTTGGGAGCTTATGTCCAGCTGCATGCCTAGAGCAGAAATCTTTGTCAAAATGCTTGCTGTCAGAATACATTCCTCCATTGTGCAAGATACTTTCTCAAAAAAGAAAGAACAAAGGAATTTAGGAATTTCAAACTCTAAATATTTTTTTGTCCTTTTCTCTGTGCTCTTTTAAAGTGAAAGCAATATAATATATTGATGAAAGTTTTCTGATTTTCTTATTTACTTCTGACTGTTACAATACAATACACTACTGAGGTTTGTCCAGGACAAGGTGGAAAATCTGTCTTAAAACAGACCCATTTATTTTGTAAAAATGTTCAGTTCTCACTGAATAGGATTTTGGAGTCAGTTGTGAAATCACAATAAAATGGTAAAACCTGGAGACCTTTCCTACAAACCCCTCTCTGTTTAAGAAATATTTACAAGGTTGTTCCTGCTCATTCCCCATCTAGAGCCCCTGACTACAGCTTTAAGTAGGTCATTAAATTGGGTAGGGTAGGAGAGTAGTTTCAGGAGGTTAAGAACCAGCAACTCTTACTGCCATGGGTGCACTTGACTCACATTTTCAATTATTCAGTACCCCTTACCATCAAAGACTGGAAAGAAAGGAAGGACAAGAAAAGAATATTTTTATAAGATTTTGTCAGGCCAGCTGCATTTACTGGTCTGTACCTTAATACAGTGTTCATCACTGACTCATAGCATCACATTTACCCTTGCAACATTTCTATGAGAAAGAAAAAAATGTTCCTTCTCCTTCCATACAAATAGAGAACTGATAGTGAGAGAAAGTAAGTGACTTGAGCCCCTATCTCCAGAGTTCTTGTTATGTTCTTGGATGCAATCATCCATTACATTTTTCACCTGCTGGCAAGAAGAAAATAACAACTCCCTCTACTCTGATTCTCAACCAGAATTATTCATCCTTCACAAAAAAACACAGCAGGCTCAACCAAACAAACCCCTACTGACATGGAGAGCAAGTTGCTGGTTTTCCTTTCTTATCTGTTTCTCTGCACTAAAAAACAGAAACAGCATTAAAGCCCCTATTTCTAAAGCAGGTGAGAACTGAGTAAGCATAAGAAACAGAACTGTTAATTGGTGTCTCCATACTTGGGTAACTAACACTTATTATGCATAATGCTTTTTTCCATATATCCAAGGTCAAATTGGTACCATTTTATAAGATAAATATAAATCATGATTATATTTGTGTGTGTGGTACTATATAAGGCAAAAATCTTCATGCTTCATGCTAAGGAAAGGTTGATAGATGAACAGACGGAGACAATACTCTACTGTGTCTCTTGTTAGCTGTATCCCACTACCAGAATGGCACTGAATGGAATAAACAGATTAATATATTTTTGTTGTTGTTGTCTTATAAATGGTAAATTTTCTGACCAACTGTGCAACAGAACTGACATGTTTTTCTTTGTATCATGTATTTCAGAGGCATTGTTCTTAATTCCTAAATCCCCGTGGAAAGGTATACAGACTTTACATCATTTGAGACTGTAACAATGTACTACATGTGCTGGGTGAATGATACATGGACATTACAAATTATATCAAAACAGTTTGGTCACCCTGAGCTGTTTTGAATATGTCTGCCAGACAATTATTCAGTTATGTTCAGACTTTCCAATAAGAGGCTGGCACTGAATGACTTAATTAACATAATTATTTATATGAATTTTAAAAATATCACTTCAATCAAGAAGAAGGTGCACAGCCTGTACATTTGGTATTCATATAGTCTTGGAAAGTGTTGATTAGACAACATGAATTTATATTTGAATTTATAAAGGAGGGAGGTTAAACTTCAAATTACCCCACAAGGATGTCACTTAGATCCAAGTGTTGAGCAGTTCTTTCACAATAAAGAACATTTTAATAAACATAATTTCAGCATATATGTGCAGAGGAAGAACAAACAAGTGGTTAGAGTACCAGCTTAGGTCATGCATGCTTCAACTTCCATCCATAGCATTATCAAATAACCTCAGGAAAATCACTTATGGCTAGATGCACAAATCATTTTAGTTTCCCATGTGTCCTGGGTAGCCACCCAGCTGCTAGAAAATCAGAGCATTAAAACTCCAGTCCTTCCAGTAAGTAACATGCAAAGGTACAACAGAATACACTCCAAGGGAAAGGAGGGTATGGAAAGAAAACACTTCTGACTGTTGTCCCTCCCTTCTTTTGTTCCAGGTGCTTTCACCTGCTCACTTCCCTCTATAAATGTTCTTTTTGGCAACCAGAGGAAGCATTCAACAATTACTGAGCTGACAGGACGAGACACAAGCAGAACTGAAAGTAAATCATTTGTGGGGAAAGGAAGGATTACAAAGCAAGAAGTATAATATACTCCAAATAGGTGTATACTGTCCTTTGACATCACCTAGGATATCCTGTTTGTACTTAAGATGTGTTTGCAGTATGACAGTTCTGCTGTCTAATCTGTGACATTTTTCATGTGCTCAAGCAGTTGCTCCACATGCCAGTAGTGTCCAGAGCCCAGAGAGCAGCCTGACTCACACTAAGGATGCACAGGCAGCTGACCAGGTGAAAAAATGTTACTTACATTACTTTATAGAGTTTTAAAATTGCATACACACCATACAGAAGAATGGTGACAAAATGATGAAACGTTGCTTAGTTGAAATTTACTGAATTTTATCAGAAAAAAACCAACAAAACAAATAAAAGAAAATACCACCCAAAAGCAGGGAAAATAATTGCCCTTTTCAAAATGGACAAAAGTACACGACCCAAAGCAATTGCACTTTCAGGTAGAAGTAAATGCATTGAAGTCCACCTTTGCCTGTTCTTTTCTACACTAAAGAATTACCAAATTATGTGAAAATTTTATTTAAAAAATTGTATTTTCTAATGTTACTTAGGAAATGCAACTCATAATGTGCTGTGAGAATTGTCAAGCCTTTAAAGGAAAAGACAACTGAACGTTGAATTTGAGAATATTTAAAGAATCAGATGAAACAAGATTAGCTTAACAGTTTATCATTTATTGACAATACTATCATACCAGATTCACAAACTGAATACTAACATGTGAGATGTGCTGATTGCAGACATTCTCTTGAAGACACTACTTTGAAGTGTACTTCAGACAGAGTCCAGATTTAGAAATTGTACATAAAAATTTAGTCACAAGAAATGAAAACTCTCTCTGGTTCTAAAAAAAAACTGTTGACAGAACTGTAAAATCTACTTCTGAAGAAAATATCCCAGCCAGAATGCACACAAATAAGAGTTCCAATTTAAGAGGTATTTCTATCTTAGATGAGATTTAAAAGGATAGGGACAATAAAAAATAAATTGTTGCAGTAAATTTATAGTTTAAAGAAAGTTATGATTTAAAGATTGATAGTCTGTGAAAAGATTGACCCTTTGCCACCATAACCATTTTTATCAGCCCTGAAGTTTGTGTCACAATACTGCAAATCAGGTCAACTCAGTAGTTTTTCTGAAAGTTGATCTGAGGAGTAGGAAGGAAATTTTTGTTGAGTCAAACAGGTAAGGTGACCTGACTGGCAATATGGCCATGAAAGCTCCAGGGAGCGGGTCCAGGAGAGCCTACAGGATCATGCAGGATCAGCAAGGGGGAGAGGAGGAGCAAGTCAATCACCCAACAGCAGTGGTACCATCAGTCAGGAAAGGACTCCTTGAATTCAATCCTGGAGCTGTGTATCAGTCAATGGCAGAAATACAGTAGGACTATGTGGAATGCCAGTGTTATGATTATAAAGGATTAGTATTTGAATAAAAATATTTCTATTTTTATTTCTATTTAATTTTGTAAAGCACAAAATTAATTTAGCTTGGTATTTTGTCTGTAAGGAAAATCCACAGCAATGCATAAGGGAAGAAGGTGAGAAGAAACAGGAAAAGCATAAAGTGACTCTCCCCTGCAATATAGTTTTGCTTTTTGTAACATGTGGTTTCATCTGGATCACAATATTTAATAGCCTCAAACAGACAAAGCCGTTTCTCTTGAACTTCTTTTATTCCAATTTGTATTTTTGGTATCCAAGACATAGTGTAACAGTGGGCTCCATCATGCACTTACGTCTTGTATGAAAAAGCATTCCTTTTTTTTTTTCCTCTTTAAAACCCACTGCAGGTCAATTTAAAAGGATGCCTTAGTTCTAGTATGAGAAACAGTGAATAAACTTCCCCTCCTTCATACCATTCTTGGATTAAATTAAGTTCCCTGGACGACGAACTGGTTAGATTCAATAACATTAATTCCTTTTCATTTAAAACCATTAACTATTACACCTTAAAATTAAAAGATTAACCTTTTTGTCGGCGAGCTAATCCCATAAGAATTTCCCCACAAACCCAAAATATTGAACAAAATACCTGTATTAAAGTGTCTCCTGTGTTGCATTGCTAAAACTAATATGGTTTTCATTAGGCTTGACCTACAACATCAAAGCCTCTTAAGTAAATGGATTCCATGTTATTTAAATACTTTCCATTAAAATAGCCCTATTAATCAAGATTTATTTTAATGAAACAAGGGCAGACAACACAACCCAAGAACACGGCTGATTTGCTGTTACATAATCTGCGACACTTGACAATCTGTTGTGAGCAAGCTGCAGCTGAAGGGACAACCTCAAGGAGCATACACTACAAATGAACCCAGAAGAAGTTGTCCTAACTTAATTAGTCTTTCAAAATTGGCTGTAAGGACCTTCCTAAGATATAGCCCCATTAACTGAAGCCAATCATGTAACATTACTGCAAGGCATTATAGGATCTAAAGTGGGAGACTTAGCTGAGCTGGCGCAGGGCCTTGTAAGGCCTTTTCACATGTGGGTATGGTGTTGCGTAGGGTGCTCCTAGTGCACATACAGCTTACAAAAACTGTGTGCTGCCACTCAGAGAAGTTAATATGGTAGTTAAGACGTGTATGAATATCAGTTGGTCAGCTTCATGGACTTTACTACAGATTTCCCCTTAGGCAACCCATGCAAAAGCAACAGGTACATATTCAACACAGTGTGTCTAAGGTGTTCAGACTTATGTTTTGGAGGTAGTAAACTTGCTCATGTGATCATAAGAACCCCTGAACTGAGCAATACTGAAACTTAATCTAACAGTCCATTATGGTTTTCTGCCTTTGACAGTGAATAGATCATGTCTCCTGTGCCCTACAGTACTAAATTCCATTGCATAAATAATCACCTTTTTTGACTACTTTCAGCTAAAGAGGTACTAAAGAACTAAAGGTACTAAACAACTGATCCCCATTTACCTTTTTCATGCCAGTCAGTTTTCATAACCTCCTTAAAATACTTTTTTTTTTTTTTTTGAATGCACAGTCCTAACAGTACAGCCCTTCCCACACACCCCCCTCCCCACCACAGTGGAAGCATTCCCTTCTGCTGTCACCTTCTGTGTATCTGTTCTTGTCTCTCAGACAAGGTTTGGCATCCAGGTCTTTCACCGGATGATGGGGTTAAGCTGTTCAACTCACAGAGAAAGCTCACAGCTCCCTTTTCTAGCAGAGAAGGGAATTCTCTGGCAAAGGAAAAACTTATCACTCTCTAGCCAGCTGGCACCTTAAAAGCTTCGTGCTTCCCCTTTTCACTCCTGCCCAACATAAATCTTCAGTCATGGGTAACTTCAAAATCTTTCCTTACATGAAGATGAGGAGGCAATGTATGAGCCTCAGAGGAGGGCAGTGCACTTCATTACAGCCAAAAGGCAGCTGAGGATGTGGACTGAAGTGATATGTTAATATGAAATTTTTCATTGAATTGGCATTAAACCCACATTTTCCAGATTTAGACAATGATTTTTGCTTTTTGTTTGCTTGTTTTTTTTTTTCTTTTTCCCTAAAATAATTTGTATCTCTTTCAATGCTCTCTTTAGTTTCAATGGTTTATTGCACAGTTCACTGTGACTTAGTATGGTAAACTGGAAGTCTGTAGTGTAGCAAAACATTATCTTGGTTTTATATTCACATAATAAGAATTAACATCACAGAAGGATTTTAAAGAACAGAGAATTTAGTCCAGCTGCATGTGATTGATTTTTGTTATTTTTTGTCTATTTTTTTCAACAAAGACAAAACAGAAAACAGAATATTCAGTATAATTACACACTGAACTTTTTGTCCTCCAAAACGTTAAACAGAGGGAAAACAAATGGACAAACACAACTATGAATAAGGAACAGTTTGTCAAGCATACAGTTTTATTACATCAATTACTCTCATTGAAAAGAAAAAATATTACCAACTCCTTACCTATACTTTTTCTCTCAGGACCACAATCACCAGCATTAATATAAATTAAAAAAAAAAAAGTAATCATGTTTTTAACTATGAATGAAACTTTTAACTTTTTTTTCTTTGAAGAAGAAGAGAAATCCTTATTTTACCACCTTTTTATGATGCTATTAATTTGACAGGAAACAGCATTTGCCTATTTTAGTAGACACAGAGAAAATACACCTGTTTTGAAGTACTTGGCCTATGAACCTGGATAAGATATAAGAAATGCATCAGCTGTCCCCTGTTTCAAAAAAATTACTCTTTAACACTTGGAATCATGTCAGTGTTTCCATATCAAAGATAGCATCGCTAGAGTAATAAAGTGAATTGAGCAATAGTACCTTAAGCTAAATAATTATGCTTCATTTCTTGCTTCATCTTTCATATACAATGTCTGGAGTGATTTGTAATGTAAGAGACAGGTGGAAAATGGTCATGAAGAAAAAATCCTGAATATGGCTAGAATATACATAAAGCCACACATCAAGAATCTGAAAAGAGATTAAAATCTTGAACATCATTAATTTCAAGCCTGGATTTTCATAAAATGATGGCAGATTGCTGTTTAAAGCCAATGTTCTCCAGCACGGAAGGTGTCTTGGGGACCTGCTGTTTCCAACATTTTTGTCAGATTTTTGACAACTGTGTGTAAGAGAATGTACTAAACTCATTAGTTTTACTAAGTGATTTTAACAAATCTAATGCCCAAATATTTTTAAAATGTAGCTTTTAGAGTGACCTTTGATCTCCCACGGGAAATTAGAAAATGGAAAAGCTATTGGAGGAGGAGATCCAACAAAATTACAATCATGACAAGCTTGAATTACACCATGTAATTGAATCTATTCAGAAGCCAAAAATCAATGCAGTCAGCCAGAAGTATACCAAATGTGACATTCATTTTTTCTGCTTTATCAAGCTTAATTGATGTCTTAGGAACTAAATAAGAGTAATAGCAGCCTTATGGTAGAAACCTCCAGAGATATTTCAAGTGGCTATTCATAAAGGCTTCAAATAATTCATGGATTTCACTGTCAGTTGATGTGGTGATAGAATAACTATGTTGCTTTTAAATACCACATGCCCTGGCATTAATTTCACCCCCATCCCTCCAGGCTTCCTATTGAGAGAGGTAACAGGCACAAATCCATCTAGCTGGCACACCTTGAATTAGAGAAGCTCTTTATTTGTCAGTATCATTTTGGACAGAAAGTTAACATGTCATGGCTAATAAGCTAACACTAGTGATACTTCTTGGCATTTCCAAATACAGTTTGTCATTATGCATATATATATATATATATATAACATACATGAACCTATTACAGAATTCAAAAAAGGGGAAAAATTGCATGAATTTAGTAACATGGGGAATGCTTCAGAACAAAGCCTCTTGCCCCTACCTCTCCAATCATATCTAAAATCATGCAACAGAGTCTAAACTACATTGACAGAAGGAACACTAAGATGATCACCATACAATGTCTATGAATTTGAAATTTACCAAAAAACCTGAGCAATACAGAATGATGTCCTGAAAAGTGGTGACCTACTTTTGAATTGAGCAAGAACAAAATAAAATATCTTAAAAAACAGACACAACGATCTCACAAAAAGCTAGATCTGACTGAACATTTCAGTCATCAAAATAATTACTAACATATTGTGAAAGTTGTATGATTTATTGATCCTACTTTTGTAGAAAATTCCAATGGCAGAATATTCTCATTTGGATAGCTGAACATTTTTCTTCATTCATTAATTATAATTTAGTATCAGTACTGCAGAAAGTAGCTGTGATGAACAAATCTTATTCCAAATATACTACTGGCCTACCAAAAGTACTAAGAGTATTCCAAGAATACTGTCAAATCTCTCTTGGATATTTGCTCTGAGAGTTTCAAAGGATATATGGAAATGAGATGCCTAGATTTCATCTTCTTTCTCATAAAACTCTCTGTCATTTCCTGAAACCAGTGCTTTCCCCTTGCCTAGAGGGAAATGAAGCAAAACTTTCTACATATTCAGACGTACTGGAATTTATATTAGAGAGGAAAAGATACTTGTCCTTCTTCAGACATTTATAAGGCTCCATCTATATGGCTAAGAAGTCAAAGTTCAGTTGTGTTTCTGTTGCTTTTTAAAGTAGACTAACTTGAGCACATTTACTATCAGCATCATTTTAATATACAGAAGATGCAGTCTATCTGAAAATGACTCAACTAACAGTGTAGCCAAACCATCTTTGTAACCCTTCTCTGGACCTGCATCAGAACCTCCATGTCTCTCTGTCACTGGGGAGCCCAGTACTGCAGCCGAGGCCTCACCAGGTGTAGGGACTAAAAAAATATACATGGAATTACTCCATGAGGATAAAGAATTTTCACTCAAGGAAGTTTTTGCTGCTGGGAAAGGCCTGGCATGGGAGAAGTTTCTTTCCCATGAACAGCGCTGTATTTCTCTGCCCCTGTTGCCAGAAAAAATAAAATTCTCACAGACACACCTGAGGCCCCTCCTGGGAGACAGGGAGACCATAAAAGAACAGTGAGAGAACACAGCCTTGAAGTTGTGCACATGTGAAAGGTGTTGATATAAAAGCACGCAGGGTACAGCACTCTTTCCACCTGCTGTGATTTAGAGGTTTTGACTTCAGAATAATACCTTTGCCATGACTTGGTACCTGGGCTCACCAGTGTGCGTATCAATTCATACACCAGAGAACCAGAGGGGCGGAATCAGGATCACCTCCTTCAACCTGCTGGCAATGCTCTTCTTAATGCATTCCAGGAAAGCATTGGCCTAATTGGCCACAAGGGCACACTGCTAACTCATGGACAGCTTCTTGTTCCCCATGACCCCCATAAGAAATATTCCCCATGTTCACACATACCAGTTCCCTAGACAGAAATAGCACAGAAAATATTTGTAGATGGTGGAAGTTTAATACTTTAATCATATAACACAATCATCAACCCACCCTGCCACACACACACCCTTCCCCCCCCCCCAGAAAAAAA
>JAWWMP010000116.1:72044658-72072523 GCA_035047865.1 Dendrocincla tyrannina | reverse complement strand
AAAGAAAAACAAAAACCTACCTATATTTCTGTTACTTTACCAGCTTTGGTAAGAAAATTACTTGTGTTTGCATTAATTAATTTAAGCAATTACTTTTATTTGTGAATAAATTGTTAGTTCAGTCTTTGAGAGCTACATGAACTTAGGTTTAAAAACTAGCAGTTGCCAAGACCACCTGTTTATATCTCCTCTCCTGCAGCATAATCTTATCTTCTGTGAAATACGTTATTTCACTTCTCCTTAGGCAAGATCCAGATAAGTTTATTCAGTCTTAGAAGAAACCTAACTTTCAAAATTCTGTTAGCCCCAGATATTGCTATTTCTGTCATTTCCACTGCATGACAATCAGCTAAAATATCATCCACTATCTTAATCAACTTTACAGCATCGCAGATGAATGTTAATTAGTTATTACTTTTGCAGAAAGGAAGAGAGATTGATGGATCGAACCTCAAGCTATCAACATCTAAACTCACAAAGTCTGTTAAATAAATTAATATTGCAAAATGTTACAAAGAAACATATTAACATCAAGGGACAGATCCTTCTAATAAACCTTTAATTTTGTGTATCATATTTTTTGCATAAACAAAGCAGCATGGAATTTCTTAATTACACTTTTAAATACACTGATATAGTTCAATAGAAATCAGTACATTCTCCCAGCACCCAGATTCAGGGAAGATTTCACTAGTACCATAATGAAAGCCCTCAGTTGCACTGAGGCTGGTTAGAAGTACATCATTTTACTTTGGACTAGCACTGTGTAATCATGCCTCAATCACCTTCAGCATCTGAACTGAGCTTTCCAGTTACCGCATAGCTCTGTGAATGTACCAGTTACAGCCTACAAGCTGTACAAGCTAAACAGACTTTCTCTGTTGACATCGCACTTTATAAGAGAATTTTGGTTGAGATCAAGATCTGGAACTGCATAACGTGCAAGAGATATACTCCCACTACTGAAACTATCAGTTGGTCTCACAAATGTGACCTTTAGAGATGCTTGAGAACAGTTTGTACAGTTGAGAAAAGAATTTCAAAGGACATAGTAGTAGTGAAAGACTCAACCACTCAACCTTCTTATACCTCCTTCTTCTTCTGATGTTCCCTAGTCTCCATGATCCTTCCCTTTTATGAGACTTCCAAGAACAGAGCATGTATGAAGAGGAATTATGCCAGGGTCCTTGCAAGCAGCAGACAGGCCTTAGCTAACCCTCCTCACTTTTTGTTCTAAAAAAAATATCTGTGATTTGCACATCACTGCACTATAATGGCATGTATAATGCACTATAATGTACATTATATGTGCACCTCATTGCACATATAATGGCATATTTAAGCTCTTTTCCTAGCTTCTGGAGATGATGAAAAAGAAAAAGCAACCCACACAAAAGAGACTCTGTCATTGCAAATCAGATACAAGTCCAAGCTATTTTAAAATACGAAATTAATTTTCTATTCATTCCTTCTTTTTTTATTTCCCCTTCCTCCAATTAGCAGCTAATCTCATCCATATAGCTGCAGGCTCCAAACTGGTAAATGTTGTGATTCACTAAGAAATAGTTGGGAACTTTTTTCTTATAATTACAAGATATAATTACTTTGGAGCTTTTTTAAACACTTTCATGATTAGTAAAGCTTTTGGTAATTGTAGACATAGCATTTATACTTTTAATAAGCAGACAACTTTTATGCTCAAATAAAACAATTAAATCCACAAAACTCAGGCAATTCATGGCTTACAAATCCCTGGAGTACATTTGATAGACACAAAAGTAGGACTTCAGGACCATCAACTTCTTTACACTGAAAACCGGCAGTGATAGTATGATTATCAGCATCACACTGCAGTACATACAAGCAGGCAGTGAAGATATTGTCTGGGGGAAAATAAAATACAGAAAGACTCAAAAGGTTGGTTAAAACTATATATGATGCCTTGCCTTGAACTCAAAGGAGAGAAAAAATAAATCCCTTTCTCCCCCAGCAAGGAGCTGAGGAGCAGCAGCAGGCTGAGGGTAAAAGAAGGCTAGGCCGGAGAGCAGTCTGTCATCCAAGGATACCAGGGAGAGAAAATATTTATGGGTACAGGAGCTCAGCTCTCTCCCTTGGTAGCTTATTTGAATTGCCTGTAGCCTGCTTTTGGGCAGTGACAAATAGCAGTCCCCAACAACCCATGAGTACAGGTTAGGACAGGTCAGGACCAGTTTTCAATAAGAAGTTTGCCTTCAGCAGCCCTGTTTCATAAGGAAAGAATCCTTTCACTCTGATGCAAACCGTTCTGTTGTAGCTATCAGTATCAGCCAGTGGTTCCAAGAACACTCCAATCTACTGTTGAAGAGACAGTCCCAGTACTGAGCACAGCAGCTGTGCAGGAAAAATAACACTGTGCAACACCTACATTGTGTCTCAGCATACTCTGAAGACATCTCCAAACCAATACTGACCTGATCGTAAAAGTCAATGAAATACATCAAAGTAACATGCAGATGCAAAAGATGAAAATAGTTCCCCTCTAAGCTAGGTAAAGACTCACTAGGACCCCCACCTCAGCTCAGAAATGCATCAACACAGCTGTATTACTTCAGGATTTGAGCTGGCTCAAAAGGAGAGAAGGTAAAATGCAGATTTACAGAAGATTTGAGCACTGGAAAGTCCAGAGCTAGGTGGTTCAGATGAATATACAAAAGCACCACAAAATATCCTATACTGAACTCAAAAATATTGAGTTCCAGTGTATAGGCAGCACTTCTAGCAGTAGCCACTCCACCTCATCACTTACCAAAAGACTATCCTGCAGTTTTTCTTTCTTATGCAAATGAAAAACTATAGAGTGGAAAACTACCAAAAAAAAAAAAAAGGGGGGAGGGGCACAACTTAATCGTGGCAACAAAACCCAGATTTCTAATTCCTGTATGGTTTGGGTCTTTTTCAGTCCTGTATTTGCTGCTTGGACAAAAGGGAAAGCAGAGGACAGATTGAAATGATTCATGTTCTGCACCTAGATTTCATAGAATCATTTAGGTTGGAAAAGACCTTCAGGATCCTTAAAACCAATCCTTAACATAACCCTGACTAACCCAATGCTAAACCATGTCCTCAACTGCCTCACCTACAGATCTTTTAAATACCTCCAGGGATAGCAAATCAACCCCTTACCTGGACAGCCTGTGACAATGTTTGACAACTCTTTTCATGAAGAAATTTTTTTCCTAGTATCCAAACTAAACCTCCCTCAATGCAACTTGAGGCCAGTTAATCATGTGCTATCACTCGTTGCCTGGGAGAAGAGGCTGACTCTCACTTTACTACAGGTAGAGAGCAGAAAGTCCCAACTGGGCCTCCTTTTCTCCAGGCTAAACACCTCCAGCTTCCTCAGCTGCTCCTCATAAGACCTGTGCTACAGACCCTTCATCCAGTTGTTGCTCTCCTCTGGACTCACTCCAGCACCCCAATATCATTTGTAGTGATGGGTCCAGAACTGGACACAGTACTCAAGGTACAGCCTCACCAGTGGTGAGTACAGGATGAGAATCACTTCCCTAGTCTTGCTGAGTACACTATTTCTGATACAAGCCAGGAAGCCATTAGCCTTCTTGGCCACCTAGGCACACTGTTGGCTCACATTCAGCCAACTGTTAACCAGCATCCTCAGTTCCTTTCCTACATGGTAACTTTCCAGCCACTCTTCCCCAAATGTGTAGGATTGTGTAGGACCACCAGGTGAAGCACACTATAGTGGGATCTGAGAACTGCCAATAACTAGCTTTACATTTAATTAGCAACCTGAGTAATACTTCTTGATAACATAGATCTCATTTCAGCAGAAGCAAACGACAGTTTTACTGTTGAATTATATGAGATTGGGTTTCATATATCTCCTCTGTAAAACTAAGTAACATCCTTATTTTCTCAGAAGAAAAGGAATGGAACAATTAGGAGAAAACACCTAGATGTGTGAGCCAGCCTGTCTAGAAAGAGGATGTTAAAGGTCTACATTTGCATTAGACATTTGCAGAGAAATAAATGTAGATGAATAAAACAATAATTTATTATATGGGTTTTATTCTATTTTTCATCTTGACACAATAAAGAAATGAAATGTTTTAAAATGCTTTGCCTTCTTTCTCTCTATCTTTTTGGAGAACTACTCTTGGCAAAAGTTTCTGAGTTTTATGCATGATAGAGGCTGACTGTGTCTGAAATTGATAAAGGTTCTACAGTAATGTATACTTGCAAGACAGGTTGTCTGTGAATATATTTTAAAGCAAGTCTTATCAACAAAATGTCAGTGGTGTCCTGATGTTATTCCAAACAGTCACAGCATATTCACTGCAGCACCAGAAAGCTACTCACCAGGGATTCAAACTCTAAGTAGAGACAGAAAAAAGAAATATGAACACTGTAAAGATTCAGACGAACAAAGTTGCTTCCCTGGTCATTGTATCTTTAAATTAAATTTGGAACTGAAGTTTTCATTTAGATACTGTCTGGCAAAGAACAAATAAATAAATAAATATATTTTAAGAATCTTCAGCATGCTAAATCAAGTTGTAAATTACATAGGCTTTCTTACAAAATAAATGTAATACATTCTTGTTTCCACCTTATTTCAGATGCATCCTCTTATCTTGCAAAAAATTTTCTGTACAATGGATACATATTTCAGCAGTTCAGGTAAGTTGACATTCTGCTACTAAGAAGAACAGAACAGAAGATTTTACTTAATTTTTAAATAATTCTGGAATATTTTTGTGAGAGAGAGCTACATTGGAATGCAGCTAAGATTAAGAACTACGCTGTAGGAGGAAAAATGTGAGGACCATCATTATTTTTAGCTAATATATAACGCATCAATCAATCACTGGTCTGTTGCTGGAGGCGATGTTATCTCTAGACTTGTCACTTATCTACTGGGTTTTATTTTAACAGTGTTTTAAGTCTAAGAGGAGGAATTATTAAGAAATGAATGTATTTTACAACTTCTACTCTGTCTTCCTGAATGCCCTAAGCAAGTAAAACACTCCTGTTGACATGTTTCATGGGGAACTTTTGGAGCTTGACATAATATGGCAAAACAATAGAACTTTTATCTCAAGATCAATTCTTTAAATGCAGTACATCTGAAGTTATCTAAAATAAATCATAGCAGTCATTCTTGAGAAATGTGTACATTCTTACACATCTATATCAATGGCAAATAACATTGCAAGTCCCTTTTCTTGTTAACTGGAGGATCTGGGCTAATTATATGCATGACAATGAGGAGTTTTCTTAGTCTCATTCAAAAAAGAGCAAATGTTGAAGGTCAGAGACTGGACGGGGAAAAAAGAAGAATCAATATCCACAGATGTCCGAGACACACTAGTGCTTTGAACAGTAGCTTCTCAAAATGTCTGAACAAGGACTCCATCATGCATGAGCTGTTCACTGTGTATCTGTCTCCACAAGATCTATCCTCTTCCGACATCCATAAAACAGGCATTCCTACACCAATCTGTACTAAGCCTGTTTGCTTAGGGTTCACAGAACACAAAAAGTTTAAGTAAGCAATTGCTTCCCATGGTATGTTTGTTAGAACACCTGCTCCAGGAGTTTCATTTTGATACCTCTCCCACAAAGGACAAAAAAGGTAAGGATTGGAGCTGGTCCATCATAACAGACTGTACTAATCACAAAACTATGGGAGGTAACTGCCTTTTATTGGTTTGTAGATAACTGTGTCACTGTGAGCAAGAAGTACAAAAGCCACACAGGCCAGAGGAGAGCAGATGTTAGCAGTTCAGCTTGTCCAGTGGGGAAGATGCTGTCTTGAGTGGCTGCTCTCAGAATTATTCCTGGTTTGGTTTTGTTCCTTCATCCAACAAGTAACATATAAAAACTCCATCAGCATCCCAGGAAGAAGAACATCACTTACTGGGCGAGTGCTTTTATTGGGCAAATGTGCAAAACACTGAACTCTGGCTTCCAGCTTTGGGGAGTGCAGTCCCTGCAGGAGACAGCATTTCAGAAATGCTCTGCTCTTCCACATTTCCTATTGATTGGTTTGGGCATTCCAGCACTTAGTGTACTGGCAGCTGTCAATCTCACCTTGCTCCAAACCAAAATTAGCTTTGCAAATTCCACTTTTAGAGATAGGAGCTGAGTTTGGGGCTGTTGCATGACACATGTCATAACACTCAAGTCCTTTCATTTGAACAAGATTTAAATTGTAGTCTTGTTATTTCACAGTTGTTTCTGAAATTGACACACACAACTTCAAGACAGGCAGAAAGCTCATTTTACAATGTTTTTAAAGGTTTTTTCATTAGTTGAAGTCCTGTCCTAAAGAAATGACAAGTCAGTTAAAAATATTCAGCTATACACATGTAAGTGGAGGCTCCCTATCTTGACTATTTAAAATATTAATGCAATTAAAACAGAACATTAAAAATGAAGCCATCACCATTTGGGGGTTTCTTTGCATATTTTATAGCTAGATACATACTTCTCTCAGGCAAGACTATCTAAAATTCATTAAAATACTCATTTACTCACAGGAACTGTTTCGCTCTTAGGACATCATATAAACAAAGAAAAACACCCACACCAGATTATTCAACATATTACGGAAGAGGAATGACTCTCACAGCATGAAATGTTTCTCATCTAAATTAACATATGCCTCCTACTCCTTATTTCATTTTTCCATCTCCTCTAACATAAACATTTCCATTCATTAACAACCTTTCAAATTCTTTACACTTTAAATATTGTATAGCAACACATATAAACAGAAATCTATGTTGCTTTTATTGCATTCTTGATACAAATTCACAGCAGCTGACAGCAAAATCTCAGTTTAGTGTACAAAATACATACCTGCTCAGCTGCAATTTTTTACATGCAATAAATCCTGTAAAGTACTATATAAACTGCTACATTAAGGTAGTAATATTATGTTAGGGCATTTCCTCTGATTTCTTTTCCTAATTTCCTTCAAAACAGTTCTGACACTATTTTTAAAAAAAAAAAAAAAGGTGTAGGAAGAAACTGTATTAACCACCTGCTATCTTAAATGCAAAACAGAGCATCTGGAGAACATTCCTGGTCTTGACTGACTGGAGCATAGCCAATAAAATGAGTGAAGTCCCACTAAAGTCAGAGCCTGATTCCTTCCCAGTAGCTAAGTAATGGACAGAAAATATGCAAACTGCTCAGAATCCTATTAAGGAGGCATTAAAAACCTGAATCTGTATCAAGAGTACAGAATGCATGGTCTAAGTGGGGTTTTTTTTGTAAAGACAAAAACCAGAACTTCTCACAGGAACTTTTATTTTGCTATTAAATATATTTTCTTTATATATTTCTTTTCTAAAGAATTAAAACCAATCCACCACAAACCCTAAGCTTTTACTTCTGATTTGTTAAAGTCCAATCACAATGCAACTGATCCAGAAATTTCTTTTAGCGTCAGTTCAGCATTAAGTAGAATTTCCACTAACATTGACAATAATGTCAGTGCAAGAGTGGAGTAAAACTCTAGAGAATTAGGTCTCTGCTGATTTCTGAAGATGATGCTATCGGGTTCATGGCAAATGAACCATCATGCAGAAATCTTTCTACACAGAGACAAGGAGCCTTAAAAGTTAACTCCTCTCATTAGCAAGGGAAGCTTAATATTGTGCCAATCAGACAGTTTAACAAGAAAGAAAAATTCAATTACATTTTGAGAATGCGAAATTTTTCAAGCAAATGACTGTTCTGACATTTTTGAGTCAGTGTTTTTATGTGAAATCTTTCATTGTGTTTGTTTAAACAGAATAACCTTACATACAAAAATAGAAGGAGCAAAAATACATTTACTTTTCATTCAAATTTGCTTCAGGTTTGTATCTCCAGGCCATGCTCAGATTTAATTCTAAGATAGTTAGAAACCTGTCATCTCACAGACCTAGTCCTATGAAAGTAAAAAGGTTGTGAAATATTTTTTATTTTTATTTTTTTTTATTGTAATGTTAAAAATAAATTTTGGATTGCATCTCTGCATTAGTCACTAAAAGCACTGTATAAGGCTTGGCATTCATATTGAAATATGCTGTGTAAATATCTGCATGTTTCTAATTGACCTAGTCAATAACAGTGATAACTAATGAAAACAAATTCCCCCCACCTAAATAAAAAAAACCAAACAAACCAAAACCCACAAAAACTCACAAAAACCTTCACAAAATTATTCTTTCAGAAAAAAAAAATGTTTCTACTAAATTGGTAATTGATAGAAAATTTATTATAAAACTTTCAGTTTCCTTGTTTATAAATGGGCATAATAAAGTCCAGACTATAAGCAAGATTTGGGTATGTACACGTTTAATTTTCATTAAATTATGATTCCTTTTCCCTTAAAACACTTTCACCATGATTGAAAGAATCGTTTCATTTTAGTTTCCACAGCAAATTTCTAATAACTACCATAACAAAGACCTGACAAAAATACAAATTAAAAATATCTTAAGAGGAAACTCTCACTTTTTCAAAGTTTAGAAAGGAGTAGACATATAAAATAACATCTCTCCTGTTTCAAATTTAAGACAATGACTAAGAAATTAAAATACCTAAACGAAAAATCAGTTACCCCATATTTTCCAGTTCTGAAGTTATTTCATACTCTTTTTCAGTGCCAGACACTTTTCATTGTCTAACTGAAAATACTGAAATTATTTCAGTTGTTTTTCTCAGCAGGATTTCTCAGTTTTGAACAGGTTTCATACTGAAGTAGTAGTAGTCCTATCCTATGTTAAACACAGTAGCACAAAGCAGTGATGCATTTTCTCTTGTGCCTTCAGTATAAGCAGAAGCACTAAAACAAAAATCAAAACCAATTACTGCCAAAATTAAGCTGAAAGCCAAACACTATAAAGTGTCATAAAATAGTTTATCGAAAATCAGGGGTAAGGAAGAGAAGATAAGAGGCAAAGTCAGAAAAAGTGACATATACTGAAGACATCATTGCTAATGGCAGTGAAGACCTGCACACTGGTATCACCTGTCAGAGTAGCCCATACATTTCACCAGCCATAGACAGCAAGTAATAACATGGCAAGAACCCCTGAAAAAATCAAGGTAATTTGGGTCTTCTTGACAACATCTGAGTCAGGGCAAGTCAACTTTATTGTGATTTTAATTAATGAAAAGAGCTCTCAGTAGTTGCTAGTTCTAACACTCATTAAATAATATGCAGCTTGGCATAACTTTTCCTAGGATTTCCCTCTGTGAAGTAAGTGTGCAAATGTGTATATGTATCTTACCTACAAGACACATGCTGCATAGAGAATCTGTACCTGCACAGTGCACTTTGCATATCCCAGGTGCATTGTCTCAATGGATATCTGCTGTATAATTAATTGGTCTGGATCATACTTTGCCCACAATATTCAGGATATTTAGAACATATCACGTTTTTACTGTTCAGAAAAAATTTTTTGCACCATAATTTTTTGTATAATCAGAAAATGATATTGTATATAACAGTCAATTCTAAGCACAAGATTCCCATTATCATCTTCTAAGATGTAGGGTAACAGCAAAGAAGCCATAATTGACAACTTATGTCTTATGTTGTTTTAAATATTATATATAATTTATTATTTATATTATTGTTATTTATTTATTATATATATAATACTATATTATGTATTATGTTCCTCAATAGGCTGTACATGTTTATTTATTTATTTATTGGCTATTTAGTGTGCTTGAAACTGTTTATACATTTATCCCTTTTAAACTTTGAAAACTAATGGAAATAAATACACCCCACTCTGATTTAAATAAATGCATTGTTTCTCCTCCTATATTGCTCTCATTCGCTCTGATGTAAATGAAGGTTAAAATTAATGAAATCACCCTCAATGGAAATCCAGTATGAAATCAGAATAAATGCCCCTTTCTATAAACATAAAAGTAAACAGTATTCTTAATTCACTGTCACAACTTTTCTCCCATGGAAAAGAATAATATTGTTCTCTGATATGACTTTAAGCAGAATTAAAAAGCAACCATGATTAAATGCATCTTCTGAATTGGATGCAATTTGTTATGTAAATGAAAATGCCAACTTTAAATTATCTTTTTTATGTTAATGTTATATTATAGAACTGAGCATCCAATTAAAGAGAAACCTTCCCCTTAAAATAGCATGACTTACAAACCTTATCTTAAACCATAAGATACTTTGGTTTGAAGTTACCAAAAATGTTAAACATTCTTTAAGTCTTAACTTTTCATTCAATTACATATTAATGAATGCCCTGTAGAATTATTTTATCATTTAATGTTTACAATTTCTTTTCTTGCAATTTTAAAGATCATATATTATTGAAATTATAGTTATAAAAGTAGCAAGTGAACGTTAGTGGTAATACATGGCCATCTTGCTGTAAAGCACTATGTAAATAAGTATATCCCTTTCTTAAATTTTAAAATCAATCAGTATTTCAACTGAGTTTTAATCATGCAGTTTGGTTAATTATTTAATTTGTAGTGCTAACACTGGTCTGTACAATTTCACTCCAGATATACTGGCTCCAATTTTAATCTGTAGTTAACTAAGTTCTTTATTTTTTTTTTTTTAATTCTTTCATGTATGAAAAAGCTACCCTTTACAGGAATGAAACATAAGTGTTTGCATTAGCTGCAATGAATGTGCAGTGTAGTTCCCTGTCACTGGGAAAAATACAATATATTTTGTAATTTAAACAAGTCCATCCTAAACCTGTCCATCTAAATTAATGATCAAAGTTAACTCCATTGTTGCAGGATACACCTGATCTCCTCTTTCCTACAGTAAACAACAAAAAGGCTAGTACCAGTCAAGCATTTGTTCCAGTGAGGCCAAATTTGTTTTAAAGGGACTGAATCAGCTGGACTAGCTGTATTATATATAATTATTCTGTTTCCTTGGTTTAATTACAGTTCCAGTTCAAGACTCTCTATATTCTGGAATACAATTATACCGAAATATTCTCAAAATATGTGTCTAGCAGTGATCTGTGAGACTGAGGAACAATTTTGTACCTGGGTTTTTTTTAATGAAAGTCTTCATTCCCTTTCTCAAAAAAAAAATAGTGAAAATTTCAGACTTTCACTTATTCTTCATATTTTGTCAATTTAGTGCATTCTGTTTTACTTGGGAAGTGGATAATTCCAAACAGAGCAACTATTCAGCATAGTATGTTATATACTTACATGAAATACAAATTTCTAAACTACTATTTAGCCTGTAAGTTCAGTGGAAACAATCTTGTGAATTTAGAGCATCTGACAAATTTATCAGACTATTTACAATTTCTTGTTTTCATTACTTTTATGAATAATAGAAATCTGTCTTCGTATCAGTAACAACTGACTTAGAAGATTCCTGATCATTAGTCAGCTGAAATACAGATTCACTCTTACTATTTTTCCAGCTCAACCTAGGTCAATATTGAGCTGTTAGTAGTAGTAATATCTAGTTACCCTACAAATATGAATCTTCCTAGAATTTCTCAGATTTGAAGATTGTGTTAAATATTAGAAGGTAAAAGAGACATAGAATCCTAGAATGGTTTGGATTGAAAAGGATCTTTAAAAAGCATCTAGTCCAAAATCCCTGCAGTGAGCACACTTTTAAGTAGACCAGGTTGAACAGAGCCCCATCCAACCTGACTTTGAATGTTCCCAGGGATGGGACATCTACCAGCTCATTGGCCAACCTATTTCAGCCCCTATTTCATCAGCCTCATCACAAAAAATTTGTTCCTTATATCTAGTCTAAATCTAACCACTTTTACTTTAAAGCTGTTACCCCTTGTTATATCACTATAGGCCCTATGAAAAAGTCTGTCCCCATCTTATAAACCCCCTCTTAATTTTGAAAGGCTGGAGCCTTCTCTTCTAAAATGTCATATTGAGCATGAGAGGTATAAATGTCAATGCTTTTAATTTCAGTTGTCCAACCTTATGCCTAATTGTCAGCAATCAGATTTATATCTTACTGATTGATGGATTGAATCAACCATTTTGTCTGTTTATGTGTGTTTGTGTATCAGGAGAGGGGTGCAGGCCTCCAGCACAGCACCCACAGGGTCAGCCAAGGAGGCCACTGGACTCAGCCCTACATGGCATGAAGGCTGCATGGGACACCTGTCAGTCAGTAAGGTCTGCCTGGTAACCCACCCACACCACACCCCCAGACCTCCTGACTGACTGTGGCACCCCTCACTCTGGCTGAGGGGACAGGGAGTGGTCAGCAACCAAAGGTCACACCTGGGGGGAGTGGCCACAATAACCAGAGTACACAGACAGGCACACACAAGGTCTCCATTGGCCCTAGTCTGCTCTCCTGAAGCCATCAACTTTTCTCTCCTCTCTTTTTCCTCTATCCTTTCTTCTCTTAATCTCTCTTCCCTTATTCTTTTCTTCCTCTTGTGTGTAACTTAAACACTTGTTTTCTGTAGGATGTGGGTACATCACATAAATGGCATGGAGTTTGTGTTTGCTGAGTGTAACAAAAGTTCCTTACTACAGAAATGCTTGCAAGTCTCAGTAACCTGTTGTAACACTTTTGTAAAGTTCCATGTCGTTTTTGTAAATCCCCTTTTGCCAAAATGTGTTTTCTCACCAAATTAAAAGAAATCTCTTCGAAAAAAATGTGTAGTTTTTTTCTCCGGACAAGGTATCATTAAAAAAAAAAAAAAAAAAAAAAGGCTTTCCAAGGGTTTTTTTGGACAAAACCCCTTGAACCCTGAACTTAAAGTGAACACCCAGTAGAGTTTAAAGCTTCTGGACCATGTTCTAGCACAAACCCAGAACATTTACTGTAACTTTGATTGTGGAAAGAGACAAAATGTGTCAGGGGAGATTAAGCTGGAGATTAGAAAGAGGTTCTGCACCCAGAGGGTGCCTGGCCACAGGAACAGGCTCCCCAGGCAAGTGGTCACAGCATGAAGCCTGACAGAATTCAGGAACCATTTGGACAATACTCTGACACATGGTGTGACTCTTGGGGATGGTCTTGTGCAGGGTTAAGGGTTCAACTTGATGATCCGCATGAATCCCTTCCAACTCAGCATATCCTGTGAATCTGTAAAAATCTGTTAAATTTCTGACAACGTCCTATTTTCTGTCTAAGATTTTGAACCAAGAGTAACAATTGTCACTGAAAGTATCTCTCTGCATTTGGAGAAAGTCTTTCAGAGATAATAGCTTGTCACAAAAAGCTCACTCTGATAACACTGATCTATAAAATCAGATGTTCCAACCTATGAGCACATTTCAGGCTCAAAATCAAATGTATATGCACTTGACATGCCCACGTAACAGTATGGAAAATATCTACACTTTTCGAGACCCTATGAAGGGTGAGAAATTAATTATTGTAGTGGGTTGACCTTGGTTGCACATCAAGCGTCCTCCCAAGCTGCTTCATCACTCCCTTCCTCAGCTGGATTTGGGAGAGAAAATATAACAAAAGGCTTATGGGTTGAGATAAAGACAGAGAAAGCTCACTTACCAGTTACCATCATGTGCAAAACAGCCTCAACTTAGGGGAAAACAGCTTAATTTATTACAAATCAAATTATAGTTAAATAATGATAAATAAAACAAAATCTTAAAAACACCTTCTCCACACCACTGCCTTCTCCCTGGACTTAGCTTCCTCCTGAATTCTTTCCCTCCTCCCCTCCATAGCAGTGCAGGAGAATGGGGAATGGGGATTGTGGTCAGTTCATCACACATTGTCTCTGCCATTCTTTCCTCCTCTGGGGAAGGACTCCTTACACTCTTTCCCTGATCCTGAATGAGCTCTCTCACACAGAAGACAGCCCTTTATTAACTTATCCAATGTGAGCCCTTCCCACGGGCTGCAGTTCTTCATTAACTGCTCCAGTGTGGGCCCCTTCCATGGTGTGTCGTCCTTCAGGAACAGGCTGCTCCAGTGTGGGTCCCTTGCCAAGTCACCAGTCCTGTCAGCAAACCTGCTCTAGCGTGGGTTCCTCTTCCCGCTATTCCACAAGTCCTGCCTCCCACCAGGTTACAGCCTCCTTCAGCATCCATCTGCTTTGCCATGGGCTGCAGGTGGATATCTGCTTCACCAAGGACCTCCATGGCCTGCAAGGGGACACGCTGCCTCACCATGGTCTGCACCAGGGGCTGCAGAGGAATCTTTGCTCCAGCACTTGAAGCACCTCCTACCCCTCCTTCTCCACTGACCTTGGTGTCTACAGAGCTGTTTTTCCTACATATTCTCACCCCTCTCTTCTCTGGCAGCAATTGCTGTTGCACAGCTTTTTCCATCCTTAAGTCTGTTATCCCAGAAGCACTACTACCACCACTGATGGGCTCAACCTTGGCCAGTAGTGAGTACTTCTTGGAACTGGCTGGTGTTGGCTCTGTTGGAGCCACAGGGGAATCTTCTAGCAGCTTCTTAAAGAAGCCCCTCTATAGCCTCCCTGCTACCAAAACTTGCCAAGAAAACTCAATGCAGTTTTAGTTGAGTTTAATGAAATTGCAATAACTGTAATAAGTTTGCCTTTAGGAGTTTGATCAAACCTAGACAGACAGGCTGCTCCAGAGAACATGCCTATATTTATTTTATACATTTATCATAGCCTGAGGTGAATTGTCCTGTAAAATCTTTCTGTGTTTTTTTTTAGAGACAGCCTAAACAACTAATTTAGGTTAAGCCTAAAGGTTATAAATTAATACTGGAATAATTCACTCTGTTTGACAAGCTTGGTATGAAAATCATCATATTCATCATGTACTATTACAGATTAAATTCTTATGTAACGAGATCATTGACCTTAACACTATTGTGTTTTTTTTCTTCTGAAGAAAATACCATTTGCAAGTTTTAGAAAAATTATACATATATTTATGTCACTACTTAACATCCTATTCTCAGTAATGTTGGTATGCATTTTAACACAGTGACTGACCTGATTTGAATTTTTTCATAATGTATAATCTGTATTATCCAAAAGCTGATTGTGATATAGCTACACAAAGATTAGGACAAAATTTTCAAGTTCTTAATTCAAAAAGTAGTGTTTTGTATTTATTACAGAAACAAAATACCTGGTTAACTGAAAATTTAAATGGGGGAGTTCACAGAATCACAGAATATGCTAAAATAGAAGGGATAATTTAGTCCAATTCCTGGTCCTGTACAGGACCATCCCTTAAAAGTCACACCACATACCTGAGGGCATTGTACAAATGCTTCTTGAACTGCGCCAGGCTGTGACTACTTCCCTTGATGCCCAACCACCTGTTAAAGACTTTTGGGCTGAAGACACCTTTGGCCTGGGAAGGATGCAGCTGTGAGCATGGGAAAGTGGAGAAAAACAAGTCTGTGGCTTTCTGGTGGCTTGGGAAAATAGAAGAAAGAAGGAAACCAACTGAGGAAAACAAGATATGTTTTGAGTCTTGCCAGTATGAGGAGATAAGTGAACTACCTATCAGAAGATGGTCTAAGACTTGTGGACAGAAGTGCTTGCTAATAGAGTGTGACATGCATATGCATGGACAGATAAGAAAAAGTATAACAGAGAAGACTTCTGTTAATAAAGGGGTTCTTGGTTCTGGCTTTTTACCTCTGTGTGTCTCTGTATGTGTGTGTGTGTGTGTGTGTTTGCACCGTTGCCACAATTGGTGCCCCGTGTGTGGCCACTGCCTCAACCACCCTCTGGGTGAAGAACCTTTCTCTAATATTCAACCTAAACCACCTCTGATACAGCTCCAGGCCATTCCCTCAGTTCTGTCACTGGTCATCAGAGAAAGGGGATCAGTGCCTGTCCCTCCGCTTCCCCTCATGAGGAAATTGTAGAATACAATGAGGTCTCCCCTCAGTCTCCTCTTCTCCAGGCTGAACACACCAAGTGACCTCAGCCACTCCTCATATGTCTTTCCCTCAAGGCTCTTCACCATCTTCATTGCCCTCCTTTGGACACTCTTTAACAGCTTAGTGTCTTTCTTATATTGCAGTGACCAAAACTACACACAATATTCAAGGTGAGGCTGCACCAGGCAAGTATGTTTAACCAAAACGCCTTTAAAATTTTATCTAATGAATGGGAACAGATTTTCTTTTTGTAACTTTGTATTCTTGTAATTCTAATATAATGATGTATTATATGAAAGGACCAAAACTATTGCTCTCTAACATGCTTTTGACACTTGCATGCTTGCAAGTCCCTCTGTGGAATGAATACTTGTTGCTTTGCCATCAGTCATTAATTCTGTCCCTTAACTGTAGCTGTAACTTAGTCATTACCTTCCACAGAATACTTCTTCATGAAAAAAGTCAGAGTTTCCTGAAAACTTTTAATAGGCTGCATTGTACACATAAAAAGAAAAGTGTTGTCACCCACTTTCCATCTACTCTGAAAACACTGGTTTTCTAAATTACTTTTATTATTTGTGTAACTGCAGATGCTTTCTCACAAACCCATGTCACATCACATCATTGAGTATGGTTTATTATATAAATAAGGCATACATCCTACTGCAGACTGTATCTTATGCTTTTTCACTTTTCCATACACAGCATACAGTATACTTTTAATGATATCCTTAGAGAGCTAGTCAAAGGGCTTGAGGGTGGAAATGTGCTAGTGACTGTAGGTTCAGCTGAAGCTCAGGAGCCATACAGCGTAGGATTTTTGGTATTTTGTTTGCTGGTTCTCCCTTTAAAACCCTCTCTTCAGAGTAATGAGGTGAGCATCAAATTCTGTCTCATGTTTGACAGACATGTAAGTCTCCCTTGGGCTGGAAAATGGAATCAAAAAGAGCAAAAGGAAATGGTAATACAACAAACATCATTGTAATCACTGAGTCATCCTGATCATATCTGCAAAGCAGAATGAAAATAGAATAAACTATTATAAAAAATAATTTATATTTAACATTTTATTCAACTTGATTAAGCTTGTTAGTTCCATGTAGGTAGAGCTACAGCAGTTACACAAGAGTTCCACAGCTCTTGTGTGTGTACATTTCTTATTTTTACTCTACTGGATCATGGCCACAGAGAAGGAATTCTAAAACAAATATCAAATAGTTGTATGTCTGCAGTGTGTATCTACAGGGGAATCTCTAGTAAATTATGAACATAGTGCCACCTCAGAATATTTGATTGCCCTATGAAATACCTAATGGGATACATGGCATCAATTTATATGGTTTGACAACAGTCATTATTCATGACTCTGGAGAAGAAACAATATGTCTGAACCTAAACACAAGTACAAATCTAAAAATATAACCTCTTTATGAAGAATTTGAGGGAATACCTGTCTTAATACAGAGTTAAATATCCAGCCTCATGTTTGAAAAAAATATGAATTTAGCACATTATGCACATTAGCTTATCAAAAATCATAATCAAGTATCAACTTGTAGTTTATATGTGATCAGATATTTGATTAGCTTAGATACATGATGGATTTGATATACAAACCACTCTGAATACAGAGTAAATAATGATAGTAGGAGTAACCATGACGAACACCCTTCAACAACCTGATTATAATTTTCCAATGAAGAAATAGAAATAGAACATTTCAATAATATTCTTCCTCAGTCTGATTGTCTTCTGCTTTGAAAGTAAACACATTGTGATTGTGTAGCATCTGGAGTCCATTATATTTTAATTATGCTCTATACTAGTGATGTTTCCCCTTAAAAAATGTGCCTGCAAATCACTATCTCTTATTTATCCTTCGTTGATCATTTTAGGTTTTGCTTTTTACACTTTCAGACCCAACTCAATAATACCAGTAGAGAAGGATGATAAAAGTGGTGATGAGGGCTCAGAGATCCAATTTAACATTATAATTACATTATCTGTTATTTACTGAAAGAAAGTCTGCAGAAACATACTAAACAGCAAAGTCATTTGGAAAGTGCTACAAAGAGGGCTCGAAAGCTGAGGTAAACACTCAGCTCTGGTGAAGATAGAAAGCAGAACATAAAACTTCCAGCTAGCCATTGCAAAAGACTGCCAAAGGAAGCAGTGGGCTATCATTTCCTTCAGTTTTCATATGTTTTCTGGATGTCTTATAATAAAAATATCATCCAGCCTAAATGCTTGAATGGTTTCCATTGGTCCTGTATTTATAAAATTACAATTACATAATCATTTAAAATAACCATAAAGTGAAACAACCTGTTATATCTCCACTGTGAAATAAAAGCATAAATATAGGGGGGTTAAAGATTACTATAAAACAAATACTCCTAAAAGGACCTAGGTTGCCAACACAGCCTCCTGCAATCTTAATGATAACATAGCTGGGTTTCCTGTACTCCTATGTATCTACTTTTTAACAGCATGAGATTTCAAAAGTCTCCTTGAACTCAGCACTGATGTTTAGATATTTCCAGATCAGAATATAATCTGAAAGGTCTACAGTGTTGTCTGATTTTGATGGAACTCACTGAGTTTTCCCTGCTCTGGATGGAAGTTTCCTGGATGGACACTGGTCTAGAAAGACAAGCTCCTCTACGAGGTCTAAAACTTCATTGCAACTTGGTTGCTTTTCCATCTGTGTGATGCAGAACTTCTAAAATTAATTTACAGATCTAGCCTTCCCTAGTATCTATGGCAGTGCTGAGAGAATCTGTTTCCTCCTTCTTGCAGTATCTGTCAGCTGAGATAAAAAACTGAAAAAAAAAGTGAATCAATAACTGGAAGGAAGGGTTTTTTTCCCCTGATCAGTCAGTTACATTGTCAGACTCCCTTTCTATTGATATATTCTCCAAGAAGGATGTTCCATAACCAGGTGGGAAATGGGAATTGTGATTTTAAACCTTAATCCCAAGTGCAAAACCAAACAATGGTTCACACTTCTGGCGGTGAGCTGAACCTTTAATCTACCTGGGAACAAAATCATGCTGTCTGTCTTAAAAATAAATGTACCACCCAGGGAGAAAATTTCAGCCTCTTCCTAGTGCTTTTATTCCCTTATACATAGAATTAGACAGTCTGCTCAGAACATATGGTTTTTATGGTCTGATCCTTTAGTAACATTGATCCCATAGTCAGAGAGACCACAGAAAGAGACAAAGGTTTAGAATATTTGGTCTTAAATGTTTATTATATTCCCTGTATCACAACAGCCCCCCAAGAAGAGACATAACACATGGGGAAAGTGGAATAACAGGTAATTTTTAAGACACCTTAATAATTTTTAATGTATTTTTATATATTTTTTAATTTACTTTTTGATGTGCAGACAAAATTCTGAAGTGCACTTGATATATTTACTCAAGCATCACCAAAAAGATTCACTGCTCTCAAATTTGGAGAGGAGTCAGATGTGTGACTCCCTGCTGAAGGGAACCCTTTGTCAACCAAATCAAATACCTGAAGGTTTGTTGCCTCCTTGGGGCCATTCCTTTGATTATTACACACTTCTCCCATTCCACATATGTATAAATGATACTGCCACACTAAAACTGGATAGCATCAAATGTGACTACAAAGCTCTGGGACCAGTAGTCAAGGGCCTGACAGCTCAGATGGTGTTTTCCCCAATCTTGACAATGACAATAAAGGGTGTGAAAAGAGCATTAATAGGACAAGTAAATAATTGTTTGAAGAACCAATTCTATGACCTGTTTGCAGATCAGTGTCTGTTTGGGGGAGATGAGATCCTTCTCACAAAGCAGGGAAAAGCTATTTTGACCACGAGCAGAGCTGACAGCAGGGATTTAAACTAAGAATGATGGAGAAGGGACAGAGTAACCAGCAGTCCTATGAGTAAGTGATAGACAGGGTCCCTCAGAAAAGAGCATGGGTGATATGACAAAAAGGGATTACAAAATCAAAAAAATGAGTGCTGGTCACTGGCTCAAAGTATAGTTGGAAGTCATTAACTAGTGGTGTACCCAGGGGTCAATAGTGAGTGAAATCCTGTTTAACAGCTGGGATTGAGAGGACAGAATGTACCCTCAGCAAATTTGCTAATGATCCAAAACTGTGATGAGTGATTGATTTGTCAGAAGGTTGTGTTGCTCCTTAAAAAGCTGGAAGAATTAGTAGACAGGAAGGAAGTTCATGAAAGTCACAAAGGAAAGTAACCTCCTTTACCTGGGAGGAAAAACACTATGAACCAATTCATGTTTTGGGGGTTACCCAGGTTGAAAGGAGCTTGGCAGAAAAGTATCCAGGGAGTCCTGGTAGATACTAAATGGAACACAAGCTACCAATGTGTCCTTGCAGCAAAGAAACGTGATGCTGTCCTGGGATGCACTACAAATGTTGACAGTAGGTCAGCCCCTTCAGTTCTCACGGCTGAGGCACTTGGAGTAAGGCATCTAGTTCTGGGCTCTCCAGCACAAAAGATGCTCAGATAGACTAGAGATAATTCAGTGAAGAGGCACAAAGATGATTAGGGGACTGGAGCATCTCTCCTGTGAGGAAAGGCTTGGAGTATTGAGATTGTCAGCCTGGAGAAGAGAAGGCCCATGGGTGATAGCATCAATGTATACAAATGTCTGAAGGGAATGTGCAAAGAGGACAGAGCTAGGGTCTTTTCAGTGGTACCCAGTGACAGGACAAGAGACAAAGGCCACAAACTGAATTCTGGAGGTTTCCTCTGAACACCAGGAGACTTTTTTTTTTTTTTACCATGAAGATGACTGAACACTAGTACAGGTTGTTCGGAGGGGATATGAAGTCTCCATCCTTGGAGTTATTCAAAAGCCGCCTGGACAAGATCCTGGGTAACTGACTCTATGAGATCCTTCCTGGGCAAGGGGTTGGACCAGCTGGCCTCCAGAGGACCCTTCCAACCTCAACCATTCTGTAATTACATATTCTGTGATGTATGGAGCAGCTTTCTCTCTCAGTTGGAAACAGAGACAAACAAATCATGTCTATCAAAACACATATGAACTGTACCTTCATTGTTCCATCCTTGTCCTAAAGCTTTTTTTCATTTTTTTCAACATAAGGAATGAACACATACAGCAAAGACAGAAATCTTCTGCTCTGTCCCTCTTTCCCATTCTCTTATAAGTGAATAGCTTTCATATGAAGAAACAACTTAATTAAAATTTTAGATAAGACAAATTTTAATTTGAACTGCAATATAAACCCAATAAACTACTATATATTTGTATGTCAATGGAAAACAAAGACTAGTGTTAAAGAATAGGGCTAAAGGTTCTGATTAGTCCAAATTATTAAACTACTCAGGTACTTTTTCTAATTATTGTTCCTGAGTAGGTAGATACTCAAAATGGCAGGGAGAGGTTGAAGCTTTCCCAGTTTCTACTGCAATATGTTGCACATAATTAGTACCTTTAGAGGAAATGTCACTTTGTGTTCTCAGTTTCAGATGCTCAGACAGTCTGCATGCATATGGCAGATTAAGACCTTTGTAAAGTTAATTATACAATGGGAGAGGAAAAAAGTCCTCCTAGAGACTGAGTTGAATATGTAAATATAGAAAAACATAATTTCCTTTGCGTGAAATGGAAAACTTTTTTCTTTAAGGAAAAATTCCAGAAAAAGCTTAACATTTCAGGAATTCTCTCGCAATATATCTACACTTCAAAACACTAGTGGGTCATGGCATTTACAGTGTTTCAACTTTAGAGTCGAGAATTTTTTGAATTCTTGTAAAATGCCACATAATGTACATATAAAATAATGCTGATGAATGAATAGTACTCATATTTATGATTGTCAGGAAATTTCTGATTTAATTGCCAGTTCCTTTTTAATTATATGTACAGTTTGTTATAAAATTGAAGATATACTTTATAAAAATTTAAATAGTGAAATGGTATTGTGAAAAGTACATGGAAATATAAAAAATTCTTAGATTGTGTATATTTAACCCTGGTTTCACATGGACCTCAAATCTGATAGTAAAAGATTAGTATTTATCAAGCTGGAAAATGCATTTTTTTAATATGAAAAATGGAATATAATTTTTGTCATTTATGGATGAAATAGGTAAGTTCTGAGAATTTTGTAAGTCAAAATAAAACTTAGTACTACCTGATGAGCCTAATTCTTAAAACATCCCAAGTCCAGAAGGAATTAAGTAGTAACTCAAAACAATAATTGTTACTAAGCTATACAAATTTAACTGCATAACATTCATGAATAAACAAAAATGTTTTTCATAATTTCTTACAGTCCAATTTTGACACTTAATCCAGTTGAAAAATTACATTATAAAACAATCATAATGTTGTAAGAATTATATTTGTACTTCATTTTCTTTTGTATAGTTTATGCATCAAAACTATTTAGATAGACCATGGACATTTAACTTTGGACAATCAAATACAATGTAATAATTGAGTTTTTAAGTACGTATTAGAGGTAGGAAAAAATGTAAACCAAATGGTCTTTTATGCTGAGCACTGTAGTTTAGTGGTAAGACAAGTTAGTATAAACAGCCACATAATCAGACATTCTACATTGATATTGATGCCTTTTAATATCCTCTCGCATGGCTACAAGCGCTAATTCATGCAACTTTTCTGCTTTCAACACCACTACTACTGCATCAATGTGTCACCTAAATAACTGTAATTAAGCGTTCTCCGTAGTTGCTGATTACAGGATGCTGATGAACATTCCCACTGGATTTAGCAGACTCTTTCATAACAACGACAATAATCATCTCATATGATAATGTCTGTGCTTCTGAAGACTTCTTAAATAATCTAAAATTTTAATTGTACAGACTGTTGATTATTGCAGTCTAAAGTTCAACAGGAGCTTAATCAAAAAGGTTCAAGTATCACATCACTGACATCTATTAAGCAATATGGTAATATGGGAAATAAATACTTTAGTTGCTTGGTCTTTCAACTGAAGCAAACTTTTTACAAAAGTCCATTGCCCTCTTGAAAACAGCACTGAAATTTCTCATGTCACTTCCTATTGCAAGGAAAGAAACCTTTTTTTTTTTTTCTTTTCAGTGAGAATTTCTTCATTTTGTTGAGTTCCTTGTCATTTTGCATTGAGAATAATGGCACCAAAAAGCAAAAGTACAGAATGATGTCTCAAGTAAGATTGTGTTATTATCTTTATGGTTTTGAAAAGTAATGGGTCTCATTTTTATTTGAACTCAAACTAAGTGAATTCAACTGTGCAATAGTCACCTGAACCAGTGTACCGTCTGAGATGATCTTTAAACTCTTTACAATCTGTATCCTTTACATTATATTTTCTTCCTTTAAATCCTGCACAGGAAAAGTATTCCATGCATGAAGTAGGAATCCATTTGTTTTATCCCATCACAGATGGCTTTAGAGGCTACATTCTTTAGTATGTGTACATCAGCAGAGAAGAAAAACAGTTTTTTGTTTCCTAATTGTGGTCCATGTTCAACACTGTCAAATCTTTTGTTAAATCTCCTTAAAAAAATGCAAGTCTGTGACAGCTTTCTTTACACTCAGTACGGGACATATGTAGTAACTTGAGGTTCATATGTCAGGAAAGGCTAGTGCAGAAACTCTGATACTAATTTCTGATAATTTTTAGAAACAAGTAATCACCCCCCTTTCCCCTCAAATGCTGCAGAACATAACATATCTCAGCATAACTACCTTTTAAATTATCTTCTTCCCCATTCTAATTCATTATTTTAGACATATATAGAGCATTATTTTGTTAGCCTATTTTTTTGAATTCACTTATTTTCCTTTTATGTTTGGATCAAAGGCTTATTTCTCCATCTGCCTCATCTATTGCTCAGAATGCACTTAATGCCCATTTTTCAATAGGAGAGAAAATATCCTTGAGACAGAATCTCTATATAACCATTCCAGAATTTCTCCTGGAGTAATAAGGTATAATTCCATTTGAATCAATGAGGCTTTGCTAATTCTGGGAGGGTCTATGTTGAGATACATTATCTGAATATTCTTTTTGACTACATTGCTTCTTTGTGACTTAATGACTATAAAGATGTAAATATGTAAGACCCACATTCACATGAAATACACAGCTTTGTTGGTTTGTATCTATTATGCTGTGAAAGAGAGTAATTTTCTTTCATTGTGGTTTCTTGATTTGTTTCAACAAAACCATTTAATTCTTCTTAAAAGCTTTCTCCAAGAAAAATATTTCTGAAACAGCACAGTCATGACAGTGTCCTCCCTCCCAGTGAGGCTCAGGTGTAAAACTCCTCCTCACCTCCCCTCCCACCATTACCAGGGGAGGTATTGGGACACTCACATGTGGGCCTGAAGGTATTCTTCCCTTCTGCTAAGGCATAACTGGCTCAACTATGTTGGCATGAGAAACAGCTGTCAAGTCTTACCAGAGGTCATAACCATCAAAGACTCCCCAAAATGCTCACAAACTCTTTTCTGAGGCCTTCAACCAGAGAACTGCGCATGATCCACTGGCATCAGCCATTGTAAAACTCTGCCCTCCCCAGGAAAGGTACCTGGGCATTTCCACCTGAGCCTGAATGTATACTAAACCCTTGAACTTTTTGTTTCATGGGGTTCTCTCACCTCCAACAAAGACTGTGTCCATCACTTTGACCAACAGACATCCAAATTGCATGAATCAAGTCTCATCGCTGGATTCATAGGCGGTGATATCTTTCCTCTCCACTATCTATTCTTATCCTTTATTTCTCTTTCTTTCTTTTCCTTACATATTTTATTGTGATATTTTTATATTGCTGTATTTCTATAGATAATAACACAAAGGTCTACATATATCCTTTCCATTGCAATCAAATAGTTAAAAAATAAAAGTACCATATATATATAGCCACTTGGTATCTTTTCAATCTAATCTGCCCCAAGGGAAAAGACCCTCAGTTACCTTGCCTCAAGTCTGTGTTGTAACATATGCATGTTTATTTGTCAGGTATACTAGCAGCTCATGGTCAGATATTTGAAACTATAGGCATGGAAATGAAGCACCTCATATGTTTGGGTCTTTCACAGGATCTGGTTTTAGTGGTATTTACAAAGTGTCTTTATCACATCTTCCCATCCAATTCAAAATGCATTAACAAAAAGGGCAATATTATTTCAATAAGGGAACAAACCCCCAGTGTATAAAGACAATCTAAATCTTACGTTGACAATTTTTTTTTGAGAGGGACAGATGGAAACAGTTAGGAAAATGAAGAGATTTTATCCTAAAGCAAGAAATAGTACTGATCCTGTAAATCAAGATATTTTCAGCAATTCTATTTTGGTGGGTTCTTCAACTTTCTACATTACTTTTGCTCCTCAGTCTTAAGATGCTCTGGCCTTCTCTAACTGAAAATTTTTTTTGAGGGATTCTGTTGACCTTTAAGTTGCAGAGAGCAGTTAAGTTTACCCACTGTAGCATATCCATATGAATGGTCTGCGAAGAAAACAGGTAATTTTTGCCCTTTAATTCCCCATAATACAAGCGAAAAGAGTAAGGGTGGAAGGAAATCAATTGTAAGTTATCCCTTGACGAATATCAGCAAACACTGTGTCACAAAACCAATGTGAAGAAATGGAGTATGGATTTTCTGCTGACATTTGTAAAGTGTTTGTGTCAAAGTATTTTTCTAATATAGCAAAGGTTACAGTTTAACAAATTAAAGCACATGTTTCTTTTGAACTGACATGCCGGTCATTTGGGTTAATTTAAATGGCTTGTGTTTTTCTAATAAACTGTCAACCTAACCTACTGTGATTATGGCCAGTTTTTGCATTAATCTGCCATAAGTAATTGCTTTTTCATCAAAATGAGCTGAATGACAAGAGTGTAATAGTCCATGACTTTATCTAATATAATTTGGAGGAAATACTATATGGCATTTAAAATGTGCCCAGAAGTGAATTTGTAAATTTGCAAAAACCAAGACAATGATTTAGGTTTAATATCTCTAATTTCTGTTGACTCAAGTGTTCATTGATATTACAGGAATTATTGAAGGAAGTAACTATTTTCATGTGAGTTAGAGCTTCTGCTGTTAAATTTATTATGAAGGACACAGCCTGTCTTTGTTTTCCTAGTCTCCATAACTGAATTTACTTTAAATTATTTTATATAAATATTTAGCACTTTTGACTTATAGTGTACAACCTATAAGAAAGATATCATAAATGTAAAGTTGTAATTGGATTGTCAGGCATGACCTCAGTAATGATCATCCTAGGAAATTAACTGCACTATTACTAATAGTTGAATACCAAATATATTTTTGCAGTTGCTTATGTGCTACTCACAGTGGCCTTTTATTCACATATGCAAGTCTTGAGAAAATCCTTCATAAATGCATTGCCATCACAAAGAATTCCATAAATGTTCTATTGGTGATTCATAAGAAAATATTTTTACTTCCTAGATGACTGTTCAGTACTAGTGATAATGCATTTCTTTGGATATAGGAAAAAAAAAAAAACAAAACCCCAAAACATTTTATTTTTTTGTATTAAATCAGAAACATCTTTTCAGAAAGTGCACATTCCAAATGGTTGTGATCATTTGGATATCAAATACATGGAGCAGATTCTTCTCTATTTTTCTTAAGAAGATTGCACTGAGATTAGAAAAACTAGGAAATTTAGTATTAAGGTGATGGCTTCACTCACAGTGTTAACTGTTATGCGTAATTTAAATGATCATCTTTAAATTATTTGCAAGGATACTTTTTTTTTTTAGTTTTCCATTGCTGTTGTGTTCTGGAGAACAATTATGAAATATGTGAGAGTTTCCCACCAAGATTTCAACATTTCACTAAACCTTACAGATTTTGCCTAACTGCACATTATATACATTATACACATTATATACATTATACACATTATATAATTAAAAAAAAAAAAAACAGGAACTAAAGGAGAGCTTTGAAGATGGTGAAGGGCCTTGAGGGGAAACCATATGAGCAACCTGAAGAGGAGACTGAGGGGAGAACCATACAGTTCAAGTACACATTAACACACAGACACTTTGCAGACTCTCTTGATGCTAACTGTTCGGATATAACGTAGTTTCCATTTTAGCTTCTTTGAATTTCAGGCTTGCGTTCTTGTGAAGTGAATATACGTGGGACTCTGAGATTAGCTCAGTTGCTTAGAGCATGGTGTTAATGTATAGTTTAATTTGTTTAATTCCTTCAGTACAAGGATTCAATTCAGAATTCTGGAATGACATGTAGCTCTAAAGTAATGACTTTATGACATAGAGAATTTTCAATAAATTGTTTTTCATTGCAGGAATACAGTTTTGTCAGAATTCAAATGCTTTTTATTCAACTTGATCAGCTACAAATTGTATCCTTTAGTCTAGTCTCTTGAGTTCAGGAGGGGCATGTGACTTATTCTTGAAATATAGGATGAAGAAAATAAGCAAAGCATGAATATGACATGTAGGATAATGAGATGTAACCTTTTAACTGGGTAAAATGACCAGGGATATAATCTTATACAGCTTTTTAGCCACTTGATCACAAATTTTGGCCTTGCAGGGACATAATTTTAGCGTTCTTTCCCACTATGAAGGCAAACCACCAGAAACTTAATTTCCCTTGGTTTTGAACAGCAATTCATAAATTTTGCAGGCAAGAACAAAAATTACCTTCCTGCCTTTTTCCTGTCCTCTTGATTGCCAGCATTATTTTCTTACTAACCTGTTTAGTTCATGTCAGTCCTTTCAAACCTTCCACATTGCTGCAGTCTTAGCCATGTTCCCTTCTACAGAGTATGAGTTAATTTAAAAAAACCAACAAGAACAAAAAATCACAACTCCCACCAAAAAACACCAACAAAACAAAACAAGCCCAAAACAAAACCAAAAAACAAACAAACAAACCAAACAAACACCAAAAAAAAAAAAAAAAAAAGGAAAAAACAAACAAACAAG
>JAWWMP010000116.1:71994631-72044558 GCA_035047865.1 Dendrocincla tyrannina | reverse complement strand
CACCAAAAAAAAAAAAAAAAAAGGAAAAAACAAGCAAACAAGTGTGATGCTGCATGATGTCCATGCATGATGGATCAATGCACATAGTGGATATCACACACTAATAAACTCTTACGTGAGGCCAATGCTAACATGCATTGCTGACTCATTTCATCAGCACAGTTCCCAGAAGGAAACTAATAAAGCATAAAGAACATCCATTTGTGAAAACCTAGAAAAGAAGCAGATTCAAAATTACCTCTATTCTATACCATTCAAAAAAAAATAGAAAAAAATAACATGAGGATTTCAAGTTACGTAGTATTAGAAAAGGCAGAGAGCTGTCTATGACATGCTACAATAAATAAGTGGAAATGTATCTACATAAACCCCTGACTGCTGCCTGAGCAAACTGAGCTTCTAACTCTAGCAAAACACAGAAAACACTTCTCCATGATCAGAATCCCTCCCACCTAGTAGTGTCCAGCAGCTTCTTGGACAACTGAATGATAAAATGGCTCTAGGTCATTGATCTTGAGGAGTGAGTGGTGAGATGTGTTTCCTGAGCTGATAGAAAAGGGAAGAATTCAAAAAAGATCAGAACTATGCATAAGGACAATAATGGGGAAGAGATATATTATTTTACTGCATTTCTAAGTCGTGTCAGGGAGTGCCCATACTTAAAAGCATGAATTCATCTTTTGATGGAGCCTATGTATGACTAAAAGTAGTATTCAGCTGATAATTAAAATATTTAACATTAATATTCTTCTGACCATAGAATAAGAAACAATCTACAACCCACACAAGAGTTTATGTAACTGCAGATGCTCAAATTCAAGGTGGAAACCTTTCTTTTCTCAATCTTTTAAAAGATTATCCCAATATTTCCAAAATCAAAGTAACTCTAGGATATAATCATGAAAAATTACTAGTCCAAACTTTGGCTTCAAAACAGGTTTTCAGACAACAGTTTACTATTTTTATTAAAAGAGTCACCTTAGAACATACTTTGAGTTAGGTACTATATCAATATGCAGAAATAGACAGTTCTTGCTCAGAAGACTTATGCATCTCAACAGAAAAGGCAGATCAAAAGAAAATATCATTACCAATACAGAATTTGTAACTGTTTTCCTTGATTTACTATTTTCAACGCTAAACAAAGCATACTGCCAGTTGACTTGGAATCCTTTCTTTCCATTTCATAAATGTAAATAAGATTTGAGTTAATTATTTTGGATATAATTTACTCCTGGTTGTGGTGGGAAGCTATCAGTTATCATATTCTAGAGTGCTGAAATGTAAAAAATCATACAGGACTGCTTTTAATGAAAGACTTCTAGTAGAAGTGTTCTTATAAGACTGTATATCCTTCTATTAAAAAAACATGAAATATTTGTTATGTATTTGGCTCACCTACATCAGATAAAACTGTCCTTTCTGCCCTGAAGAATTCCCTTTTCATCTCCTTAGCTGATAGGTCACAACTTTCAACATAACCAGATTTTGAATGCACTTTAAATCACAATCACTTCCTCCTATAAAAAGCATAAGACTGTAAAACCCGATTAGAAACATAAAGTGCAATATGTAATTTTAAATCAGTAAAAAAAAAAAAAAGGGGGGGGCTGTGGTTCAGGATTTAGGAAGTTCTGACTCAAGAAAGATTTGACAGTGAAAGGAAAAGGAAGAAGCACAAAGCAGTGCTTGAATTCAGAGGAATGATCTCATTAATGCTTATAGCTCTAGACTATGATTATTAAGCATTTATATATTTGCTGTGATCATTCTTTGATGCCTAACTATGAGAGTAGGTTCTCTAATAAAATAAGCAAAAACGTTTTGAAAAGAGGGAGACAATAAAATTAATACACTTGAAGCATTAAAGAAATGTAATATGGGAATAAAATGGAAGTGTTCAAAATTATTTCAAGAAATGTCATGTGGATTCACATGCAAAGAAACCCACTGACTAATCAGAGCCTAAGTTTTGTGGCTAGCTGATAGGAAGAAACATTGAATTTAGAGGGGAAAGTATGTGTAATGTGCAAAATCATTTTAATATGCATCTCTAAAATAATAAAGATTATATATGGCAACTTATATGTTACAGATGAACTAGATACCACAGATGTGTATTTCAGGTAGATGGGTTCATATTTGATCTATTTAGATTTGATTTTCAATAGGGAAAAATAACTGGATGTCTAGCAGGAATAGCTTAATGGCATACAGTGTTACAATGAAATCTGTGTATGTTTTCTTGATTTAATTACAATGATTTCTTTCAAAAACTTTGTCTACCATAAACACAGGATCTGTAATATCTGGGGAAGAAAATTTAGCCCTCCTTTTCACCACAGTCCATATTCACACAATCTACCACAACTTCTTAATTCAGAAATGTTCATTATTACAATGCTAAAGTTTCTGCTACATATTTAAGAGAATTTGCAATGTAAGAAAAAAATAAAAAAAACCAACGGTGGTCTCTCTAGTCGTGACTGAATCTGTCATTTTACTTAGAAGCAAACCAGAACTTAATCACAAGAAAATGTTTTTTTTTTACAGAACAGTCTAAAAGAAAATAGAGCAGATCTGTCCATATCTCAGTGACAATTTTCTAGAATACAAATAGAGTCATTACTTCTGCCATTATTTGGGAATGTTTGTGTACTAATCTTAAATGAAAACATAACAATGGTAAGTTTTATCTCAAAAGACATATAAATATAAGTCATTAATCATCCTAGGTTTCTTCTAAAGCCAGTGATGAGAAATTACATCGTCAAAGACCAGTTAATTTTAGATACATATTTTAGGAGGAGTTGAAACACTACCTCCAGAGGTTTCTTTTTTCCTAGATAAAGGAGATGAGTCTACACTTAGATAATGTTTAGACACTTAAGCAGACTGGGAAGAAAAGACTTCTTGGAAAACTATGTATGTTTCTCTTGGGGAAAGCATTCACATTTAAAAGCCTTAAGAGCAGTAACAGTAATGCAGGACAGGTGATGTAGTTAATAAGTCTCAGTATGCTCTGACCTGTCCATTGCACTAATTACAGTTCCACCAATACATACAAAAAAGCCCTTCAGAGGTTCCTTCTCAGTCAAGCAGTTAAATTCCCACAACTGTGTTGTCTCTGAAATAATTTGGAACTCTTCCTGGAAGGAACTTGCTGTCTCTACAAAATTCAATATACACTTCTTATTAAAACTGTCAAGTTATTTCTATCTTTGATTTGTCCTTGAGGTAGCTAGAAATACTTGTCTATAGAATAAATTGTATTCCTATCCTTTTTCCCTTACTATTTTATGTTCTTTAAAATCATATTGACATGGAAAAATGATCAAGTATGGCTAGTGACCTATTACTCTGTCGGATTCAGTTTGCTAATTTGTTCATCATTCACCAATCAACTATGAAGATGTTTCAAAGACAAGCATTTTGGAGAGAAATACATATAATTGACCTCATCCTTCAGCAGCACTTATTTGCAATGTTCACTGATGTCAGATAGGTGTAAACTAATAGCAAATAATAAATCACTGTATGTTATAGCGTAGCCATCAAATATTCAGACATGGGTTGAACAGTCTTACCAGGGCAGCTTGTAGGTTACAGCCTTACCATTAAACATAGTCTCTTTCAGCATTGCTAAACCATGATACTTAAGGAAAAGCACTATGAATTTTTTATGCCTTTCATATAGGGACACCTAGAGTATCTGGATCACAAATATACTTTAAAACAGCCTGAGTATGTCTACTGCACCATAAAGGAAGTAGTATTTTGCATCTTACAGTGCTAGATTGCAAAATACAGTGCAAAGTGAATAATTTCTGTATCTTATTCCATAATCATAGGTGCACTGCTTCCCCATCATGCTGTACCCACTGCATCTGCCTTTCATCTGCACTGCACTTAGGATGGCTTCAGCTGTAGATTCAGAACACAGTTTTCAATTTATGTAAAAAGTTCTGCCTCATATATTTATTTGCACCAGGTTAAAGGCCTGGGTGCTTGTTCTCTGCATGCAAAAATTCACTACAGTCCCCTGTAAATTCAAGAACTAGTCTGCCTCTCAAACAACTGAGGTTGTCCTCTGCTCCCACTTCTTTACTGCGCAGGGAGTCCAGAAGTCAGTAAATATTTTAAGAACATCTATCGAAGACTGTAGTAACATCAGAAAAATAAGAGAGCAGTATTAAAATGTAATCCTGAACTCAATAGCACATGCTAAGGAAAATACTACTTCTGGTCTAGAAACCAAATATTCCAGACACAATTGGGCTAAGTTTATTTGTATGTACATCATGTCTGTGTCCAGAGTTAACTCTGAGCAGCCAGGCTGTGACAACCATTTTATGGAACTTGCGTCTACCTGTGATGCTTCTTCAAACCAAGCACCATCCAGAGTTGGAAGAATGTAAACATTTTTTACTGTGAGGGTATTGAAGCACTGGAACAGGTTGCCCAGAGAAGCTGTGGATGAACCATCTCTGAAAGTGTTCAGCATCAGACTGGATGAAGCTCTGAGAAATCTGGTTTAGTGAAAGGTGCCCCTGTCCAAGAAAGGGGGTCTGGAAGTAGCTGATCTTTAAGGTCCTTTCCAACCCAGTCTATTCTATGATTCTATGATTCTGTGATCTCAGATTCACAAGAGAAAGAAGTTGTTCTGTGTCTAAGAAAAGCACCATGGTCCTCCTACAACTGATGGTGAGGACTGCATCAATTTGCACCACAGGACGGTCTCTAAACCACTCTTACAATTGCTGCTTGATGTGTCTTACAGGGTTGCAGTCAATTATATCCTTATTCTGTCAGTGCTCCCAGCACTCTTCCATGTCCTTAGTCTCAGTACTACCTCACAGCTGCAAAAATTAAGGTTTTTCTTTTTATAACGAAATGGTAACATAATTTTGTAATACTTATGTTCTATTGCACAGAAAATCCTTTGTTGGTTTGAATACTCATAAAGTTTGCAAGCAAATTCTGTATCTCCAAGTCCACTGTGCTTCAAACAAGTGCTGCCTGTAGCCACTGATTTGTTTATGTACAATTTTGCAATATGCTTTCAGAAAGAACTGTCTTCAGGCTCCAATCTAAACATAATCATTACTTTGTTTTTATTATTATTTTTAATTCAGTTTGGAGAGCTACCATGTAAAAATTGCCAACAACAGTGACTAGATTTGAGCATTTAGAACTAAATTACTAAATATAATGAAAAGATGTGGACTTAATTTGCATTTACCATAGAAAAAAGAAACTGGACATCAGCCAGTGCTCAGACTTATTAACACTCAGAAATGCTGTCACAGCTCATGTGTATATGGGACATTAGTCATGCATTTTGTTAATCTAACGTAATATGGAATATAATTTATCAGAACATCAAAATAATAGCTTTTACTCCATTTCCCCATCTATGTGAGGATATGCACAATAGATTCTGAAGTTATACATGCACTCTATTACAGCTAATTGAAACTAGATGATACAATTAACGTGTTTCTTAGTAAAAAGCATTAACACTTAATGTAAAATTCTAGTCACAATTAAAGAGAGTAACATTGGAAGGAAATGTGGTGTATAACTGCGAAACATTCTTTTTAATTTATTGAAAACTAAAATTGAAAAAATAGCTACTAATAAAGGAAAATAAAAAGTATCAGAAATGTCAACTAGACTAGCTTTGCTCACTGTATTCTTATTTTCCATGGGAATGTGACATTTTTGTCACTTCCAGAAGTGATGAGTGCACTAACTCCTGAGATTTAGATGCAACACAAGATAACTGAACAAGTGATCATGGTATGGAGGAGTTTTAAATAGAATCCATTCACACCATACACAAGGCTGTTATAAAAATTTAAGTTTAGTTTCTGTTTAGGAAAGCATTCCAATGACATAATGAAACTATCTTAATTTTTCATTGATTATAATTGAATGCAAACAACAGTCAGGACTGTAATTTCTGACTTTTCCCAGAACATTGAAAAAATCTCACATTAACACTGTCTTCATCATACCTTATTTTTTCAATTTTGTTTTCACACATTCAAAAAACAGAACTAAATTCAAGATCTTGGCAAATGGCAGCATGTCATAGGAATGTTTATGGATAAAGGTCTTAAAAATATAATCCACCATAAAGACTGTGACTGTATGGAGTAGTACAGTTGAAATTAATGTAGCAACCACATTATACAGTATAAATATATGGTGATAAGTAAACACCAACAAATTTAGGACTCATTAGAAGGAAGTACTAAAAGTATTTTTAAATAAGTGTTACAGTTTGTCATAGTTTCTGGGGTGTAGCCTTGGAGAATGAAGTCTTCAAACTTAGTGCAGAACAAAAGACCAACATACAGCATAATCTATATTGGGGAATTTAAACAAGAAAGGAAAAGCTCTCTTTTATTTTCCTTTCTAGGATTCTAATTCAGGAAATCTGAATATTTGCCTGGATCTTGTCTTGGCTTCTCAAAACCATGCAAAAAGTCAATTTTGCCTTCTCCAAGAGTCTTGTGTTAAAGTTGTTCTGTGCTATGGGAAAGTCAGGGAGAGAGTTGAGTTGAAGAGTTGATGTTGGGTTGAATCGTTGATAGTGTTCAAGGGGGAGGGAAAGAGAAGTTGGAGACATGGCTTAAAGACATCATTTCGTGATCTTTCTGGGACTGTTTTGGGGAAGGAAGGGGAATTAGCAGGTGCTGCTCAGTGAATGCCCTAAATATTTCCTTATTCCTCTGAACAGAATGATCCGCAAAGCTTTTCAGAGGAAATGTAAGTATTAAATCTGTGAAAGCCCAAGGCAACTACCTACTTAGTCTGCATCTAGGTTATTGAAATAGTTTGCTGGGAAGTGGAATCCATGAAGAAATAAAAAGAAAAATATAAAAGGAAAAATAAAGGAACATTGGACTTTCTAGTACCACTGTAAATTATTTCTGAACTTTATTTGCATAGCTACTTTCACTGAAAGTTGAATAGGTATACAATACAATTAAAAAAGCATTGAAATTGAATTTTGTTTGTCTGGCAGAATGCATTTTGCTTTTTCCTTGTTTATACATTAAGGTTCCTGGAATCCTTTGAAAAGTCTATGTGTACACACTACCACACTCAGCTTGACCCTTTCTCACTGTCTGGCCCATTTATTAGCTTTGGCATGGATATGAGGACAAAGAAGATTTGGAAGACTTTTCTTTGCTAAGAAAAAAAAAAAATGTCTCTAGTCTTCTTTTAAGTCTGCCAAAGACCCCTGCAGACCCACTGCAAATGGTCAGATAGAGCAGCCAAGAAGCTTCTTCCATTTCCTCTTCTAATGAAGCTGAAATACCTGCTTTCCTTGATTTTTCTCCCTGAAACACAAAATTAGATGAAATGGGAAGAGATGAAAGGAACTTTCTCTGTGCTATGGGAAAACAAGTCACCTTTACACAGAAGTCTTTGCTTTCTGTTGTACCAGTGCCCTCTTAATAACAGTAATGCCTACGGAGGCAAACTTCAGTGACACACTGGTTTCCCCATACCAGGTGAAACCAAGGGAATTGGGATGTAACACCTTCTTTACACTCTTCTGCCAGGAACAGACCTAAAGCTGTAGTGGCAGATCTCACTCAGACTTGATGCTTCTTACATGAACATCTTGTCCCAGATCATGAATGCCTATTGCACTTTACTCCAAGCTTTGAGGTTCATCATCCCAAGGAAAATGACAAAATGTCTCCAATGGACAAAGGATTTAACTTCCTTTTTTATAAATCTGAAACAAAGACAAGGAAAAAGTATGAAAATAGCTACAAACAGAAAAGAAATTATATATTACAAGTCCATTTGATGGGAAAAAATATATGAGGATTTTATTGAAAGCAGATGTTTCAGCTGTAAACCTTAAGTCTATTTTAGAAAGAAGAAAAAGAAAAGCATGTAAAATAATTTACATTTTCAGAAGAAAACCCCAGTCATTTATAATCTTTGCATCATTCATAATTAATTCAGATTATGAGTCTAAAAACAGAATGAAAGTGTCATATAACAACTTCTGTGAAAGCGTCGGTAGCATACTTAATGTTTTCTACAATTTATTTAAAATGAGGTAGAAGAAGGATCACTTAAAAGAGAGTTATTCCATGTTGCATTTTAGAAAAGAGTTGAACTTAGTGTTAGCATGACATTAGTATTGTACTATAAAATTGCATAAAATGACAGTAAGGGTTTTTTAAAATGTATGTTATGTGGAGTTCCTATATGTGTATTTAAGTGCAGTGAAAGTAACAATCTTCTGTCACTTGAAAAAAATACTTCTTTTCTTTTTCCATGACACTTTGATTAGAAACTTATCACATTAAGGTTTTGTGATTTTCACAGTCTTCATTAATAATGTCTAACATGAACAATCAGGAGAACTGTGAAGAGCTATTTTAAGTGTTCCAGATTTCTATATAATAATATGTAGTAAATTAGTAATTAGCCAGTGTAAGGCATAAGGAATGTAAATTATCTCTGTCTTAATATTTTCCAGATGACATTTCAGATTTGACCCTCATTCAATCACTTTTCGCTGAAGAAAGAAGAAACCTAATTCCAAGTGGAATTCACCAGGTGGAAAATACAAAACCAATCCTTTTTCTATTGTAAAATAATAAACAGGTTAATCACAATAAACATTTTTCTCCATCAGTTCCTTGACCAAATCCCTCCTTAAGTCACATGGAATTTACCATAATACCTGTCAGTTTGCATCTCATAGAGTTCTACACTGGTCATGCTGTGATATTCATATGATGTTAACAGAAGAGAAGAAGACTTATTTGTAAATGGTATCTTACCAACCTGGTTTAACGACAAAACTATGAGGATTGAAGAGAAATTAGATGAAAGTAACTGGTTTTGAAATCATGAGGAAGAGGCAAAGAGTTGATTGAGCACGTCTGAGACATTTTTTATTCAAGCAATTCTTCTGGAGGGACAGGGAGAAGGCTTGTCAAAGCACAGTAAGGTGCCATGTTGTGTTAAACATTAGCAAATGCCAAGAATGGTGCTTGCTAAAAGGAAGAGGAATGTAATGAATGGCATGATCTGTTGGGGGGAACAAAGATAAGTAACAAACACCAAAATTATATTCTTCAATCAGAGAATGCTTTAGTCATTAGTCAGACAACTGTTATGTTGTTCTAAGATGACCATGTATATTTTTATTATAGTTTTATTTATATGTAATTGTCATTGTTTTATGCTCAAAGTGCTTGCTAAATGTATGTTTTGTCTATGCAGCTGCCTAGGAAAGACATGCAGCAAGATCAGAAAGTTTGACTTAAATTAATGCTGTCTTCTAGTCTCAAGAGAGACCAATAATTATTCAAACATTGCCTATAAAAAAATAATCACATAAAGTCAATTTTTCTGAGTGTCAAATGTGGTTTTCATTTCCAGCTTTCTTTTTCATAAGCTTTCGTTGTTTGAATCTTTGGCTTATTTAAGTTGTTGTACTTGGTGAGCCATTAAATTGGCTTAGAAATGAATGAGTGACAGCAGAGCTTTTATGAAACAACAACTCCCGTGCATTTACCAAAAGGTATGAACCAATAACTGATATGGAAAATAAATGAGTTTGTACTTCTTTTATATGTGAAGGTCAGATTCAGATTCGGAAAAGAACTGGGGTATTACTGAGCACAGCTTTAGGCACCTTAATACCTGGTGGACTTGATAAGCTTGAGCTGTGTATGTATGTCCTCTGTGCAAGCATGGGGAGAGTTATGGAGCCTAAGAATGGAGTTCACCATAGCTAATTCGCAGCTGTCAGCAGTGATGAAAAAATCTGAAGAGGAAATTCTAACTTTTCTGTATAGAGTATCTGACTGTGCCTCTGAGGTGGACACCATATGGACATTAGTCTTCCCAGCCTGAAAATTTCTTTTGGAGATAGGATTGAGGTCTACATTAGAGTGCATATTGAACTAAACAGCATGAGTGAATATGTCCTTTCAAGTTAAAGTGCCTGGAGTACTGACTGTAAAATTCAGTGAGAGAATGAACATTTGGGAAGTTGTGTCTGTGGCTTAGTGGAGTATACCCCAGTAGAAGGCTCTATATTCAAAGCATGTAAGTATCAAGTGAAAGTGTAATGAAAAAAACCACCACAGTAAATATATAGAACTCAAAATTAAAAGATAGGAAGCAGAATTGTTTAACTTCCAAACTGGAGGACACGACATTGAAATCCATTCCCCCCGAAAATTTATAAGTGATTTGAAAAAGGGGTTGCATCAAAAAGCATTCAAAGTAATGCAGAGCCACAGTCAAGATTACTAAAGGGGATGTTCAGAAAATTCTGAAAAAGAAATCTGATAGCAAATAGGCAATAAAGACTTAAGCAAAATTCAGTAGAATTTTAATATAAATTTAAAGACATGAGAAAACAAAGCTCCAATTTTACCTGTACAGTGATGGACTCCTGAACTTATTATTTGCTCATGAGAATGGGGCAATATAATACTGACATTATAAACAGAGCTTTATAAAAATATCAGCTCTCTGCTAGGTGATAGGAAAAAAAATAGCTTTATAAAATATTGGAATTTAAGATGACAAAACTGCAAAGTGTCAGTGCATCATGTTATAAATCTACAATTTTGAATACAGAGTCAATACTTGTAGTGCTGAACAGTATTTAGAAATGGCTAAAAAGGATCATCATATGGATAAAATAACTTCCATAGGGAGACTAGGACTCATCAGCTTGGCAAAAAAGTAACCAAAATGGAATGTGATAAAAGACTACTGAATCATGAGTGGCATTGCAAAGATGAATAATGATGAATATGTTCCAGAGGGACACTAAGTGAAACCAGAAGGTGACCAATTCAAAAGTGCAAAGTAAGATATCCTTTCTACCAGTTTATAGTGAGTGCATTTTGCAGAAACTGTAAGATTATCCATGTTCAATAGAGAAAACTAATGAAGAACTCCTTTGAAACACAGAAAAATGATTTTAGTTTCCATGAAACAGGTACTTAGAAACTAAAAGAATGTTTTGGGAAAATATCACAGCACAAGTATTTACATTTTCATATATATTTTCCAATATAATAGTCTGATTTGGGAGTCATATCCATATCAGCAGAAGTTCAATATCTAAATCTGCATCAGATTATTTCCATCAGTGAGCTCTAGAAATTTGTTTTCTCTGTGTTGTGACATAAGGTCTTTCCCTTGTAAATGGGAAAAAGAGAGTGTAGTTTTGAATCCTAATGGGCTATTCTGGGAACTGAACCAAGTATCTTGGTACTGGAGTGTAATCCTGAGGGATTGCTATTTTGAATGAAATTACTCTGCTTTTGTTTCTGTCAGTATGTGAACTTTCAGAACACACATAAAAGATGCAAAATTCAGGGAACATTTGCTTTGTTAGTGAAATGTTAGCATTTCTAGGTGTTCTCTACCAACCATTATCAGCAACCACATATCAGTAAACAGGCAACCTTTATGAAACCAAATTCAAGGATCTGGATCACCAGACTCTTGTAGTCCTGTTGTAGACCAAATGAAGGAGAAAACAAACAAACAAACAAACAACAAAACAGTGTTCTGGATGAAAATTTAGGACTTGTGTCCCACATACATGGGAAGAATCCCAGTGTTACAAGGGTATGTCAGGCAATCTTCTCGTTTCTGCATTCTGAAGAGCAACTACAAATTACTGAGGTGCACATAGTATTTCAGATTTCCAGTCAAAATTCAATGACCAGTTAGAAGATCTTCATTGGTATGATAATGCTATCCTTTTAGCTGAAGTAGTCTCCTCTTTCTCTGGTGTTTAGTCATCTGCTGCATTTGATGTGAACAATCATAACACCCTCTGCCTTGAATTTTAATTATATTCAATCAAATCACAGCTTCTGAGTGCATATATCATTTGAAACAATAATACTATCATGGGAATTCTGCAGAAACATGGATTACAAATTTAGGGGTAATCATGTTTTTATTATTAGATTCTGTTCTCAATGCACAGTATTATATTAATAACATTTCTGTAGAGATTTTAGAAGGGTGTACTTTTTCTCTTTATGTTGACTTTCAAGGGACAGTTTATAGATTGTCTGTAGTTATTGCTGGGTTTTGTGTAATTTTTGCAAGTTTAGTCCTGCTATGTACCCAAGACAGTAAATGTAAGAAAAATCTTTGTGAATATATACGGTGCAAACCTTGTCCCTTGTCCTGTCAAAAACGTGTTTTATTTCTTTAGGGTCATAGGGTTATGGCTACTGTTACCAGAGAAACAGATAAATACTGCAATGTTTGTAGTAGAAAAAGTTGATGATATCTCATTTACTAAGTGGATATGCCTATTTAAAGGATATTAAAAATTTGATAGAAGATTATGAATGGAATTAATCAAACAAAATGCTCTTATCCCTGTCTAATGCACACTGAAATGAAGTAGTTATATAATAGACTCTCTATATCTCACTGGTATGCCTCACATTCAGAGATGCTTAAAGTGTCCTTTTCCTGTGAGACTATCTATCGTTAAGGAAAACCACATGTGCTTGTTAAAAAAAAAATAAAATTTTATTGAGCATAATAATAAAATCAATACTATAAAAATGTTCTGAAATACTAGAGAAGCATTAGTCCTAACAACCATAGAAAATGCTGTTATACAATCAGCTAGAACACTTAAAGGTTATGGACTATTGTTCTATTTCTCTGCTTAATAAGGCCTTACTTCAGTGGCATATGGGTGTGATTTAATTTTTAGACACATCTTTCTGTTGTGAGACAAAATTCACTGTACCACGGATCAATAAGCAAATACACAGATCAAAAGGCACCAGGGAACAGAGTTAACAAATTAAAATTAGAGGAATTACAGGACATGATTTTTCACTTTTACATGAGTTTTATGCCATCATGCCATGTGTACCAAAGTGAACTGGCTCTAATGCATGTCCACTATGAAAAAACTATAAACAAGGCAATCACTTTTTAAAATTAAACATTGATTCATGCATACAGTCTATTTCTCCTAATCAGAAATACATCACTTTTTTTTTTTTCAATTATTAATTCTCTTGATTCTTATGTATCACTTGGTGGTCAATTTTTTACAAAGAAAGTGAACATAGACCTCTAACCCGTTACATGGACATTTGCCAGTAAACTTTATTTTAGTTAGTACTTTCTAGTAGATCTCACGTTTTTAGCATAAATGTTCATTGGAGGAGAGAATAGTATCTCACTTCCTTTCTAGAAAAGACTTCAGTTTGGTGACAGGTACATGCATCTTATCAGCAAGAGAAGTAGGTTCAACTCCTCAATATAGAGAGTTGAGAATTGAACCCAGACACTTTATCTGCCATGTGACTATTTTTCATTTGGCATAGGGATAAAAGCACTCCAACATTCTTTATTTTTATAAAGAACAGGCTTGTATTTTCATAGTATTGGAAATCAACTAAATTATACTAAATAATCCTTTAATCCATCAAGCTCTCTATGCAAATACTCCTTCATAAATAACAATAACCAACCAGCACCACTTTTCTTGCCCCAAAATCATGCAAAGCATGAATAGTGATCAGCCCCAGATTTTCTGCAGAGAAAGATGTTGACTAACATGCTCAGTTCACCCTTGTTTAACTAGTTGGTTCACTTGGACATTTCCTTGACTTCACCATGACTTCAAAATTATTTTTGATATCTGTCTGACTGGAAGACAAGACCAGTTATAGAACAGGAAAGAATTTTCTAAAGAGTTTTCTCCTCTTCCTGAAGGTATCTTGTAGATCAAGCATGCCCTTCAGATATGAATGTTATATTTGTGACTCATAGCACTAGTAAATTAAGCATGTACAGAAATGTTCATAGTCATTGAACTGTAACTACTTACAGAGGAGAGCTGCAGCAAAAACAAAGGGCCCAAACATAACATTCTTAAAACCATTCTGAGATGTGGGTTTGGGATTCAAATGACAGTAAATTGGGAGAAGCTGTCAACTCCCTCAAGGGCAGGGAGGCCCTGAAGAGAGACCTTGGCAAATCAGAGGGATGGGCAATAACTAACCATATACAGTTTAACAAGGGCAAGTGAAGGATTCTGCACCTGGAATGGGCTAACTTTGGTAGTGCGTATAGACTAGGGAATGAGAAGCTGGAAAGCAGCAGGTCCTGGTCAATGGCAAACTGAATATGAGTCAGCAGTGCCCTGTCAGCCAGGAGACCCAACTGAGTCCTGGGGGGTATCAGGCACAGCATCTCCAGCTGGTCAAGGGAGGTGATTCTTCCATTTTGCTCTGCACTGGCGCAGCCTCACTTTGAGTCCTGCGCACAGTTTTGGGCACCAAAATGTAAAAAAAAGACACTAGAAGTATTAGAGAGCATGCAAAGGAGGGCCATGAGGATGGTGAAAGGTCTGGAGGGAGAGCCATATGAGGAGCTGAGGTCACTTGCTCTATTCAGCCTGGAGAAGAGGAGACTGAGGGGAGACCACATTGCAGTTACAACTTCCTTGTGAGTGGCAGCTGAAGCACAAGTACTGATCTCTTTACTCTTGTGACCAGTGACAGGATTGAGGAAATAGCATGAACCTGAGTCTGAGGAGATTTAAGTTAGATACAGGAAAACATTCTTCCGGTGGTTGAGCACCGGAACATGATTCTCAGGGAAGTGGTCACAGCACCAAGCCTGACAAGAGTTCAAGATGCATTTGGACAATGCTCATAGGCACATGGTGTGACTCAGGGTGTCCTGCATAAGGCCAGGAGTTGGACTCAATGATCTTAGTGAGTCCCTTTCAACTCAGTGATTCTATGAGTCTATGAAACACTCCAGGAATACTCAAATACTTATCGGGTTATCAAAACTATAGAAACTCAGAGAAATCAGACTACCTCCCCGAGCAAAGACTAGCTGTATAGTGGAGAATTGCATGGTCAGAAATGAGTAGTATGGCATCAAACAAAGCACCCATGATGACTGTATGACTTTTCTTTGTTCAATTATCACACTGTTTGTAGTATTTGTTACCTGTAAATTATTTGGGCAGAGAAGGGAAGAGGTAGTTGAGAACACAAAAAAAGTACTACCTCTCTCTTTCTTTGATGTTTTCAATTGCCTACTCCTACCTTTTCTCATTTTATCTCCACTTCTTTCATGCTGATAAGTGCAAAACTTTTCTTTCTGAGTAAACAGTTTAAATATGAAAATGTTTAATATTTGGCAAGATAGCACCAAGTTTTGCAAGAAGAAAGGAAAGACACACTGACAGAAGCAACTCAACAGACAATATCAAAGTTGTAAGGGAGAGTCATTTCACCTGACTTTACACTGTAAATGTCTGTACCTGAAGTAGACTCTTTAGGGTCTCTTTATATTCCTTGAAAAAGCCAGATTAATATGCTCACATTGTGGTAGTTCAATTCAGGAAAGGAACTTTGGGGAACTAGCTCAAACATAGGTGTCTCACAACTGTCAGGTGGACACCAACATAATTGTGTTATCATTGTAGCTATTCCAAATCCAGGACATAACACCTCTAGAATGCCATGGTGCTGCATAGACAGTGGCCAGGAAAAAAAAAAAACAAAAACAAAAAACCCAAACAAACAAACAAAAACAAAACAAACAAACAAACAAACAATTGCAGCTCAGATAAGTACATTTCTCCAAGGAGTACCACTACTGATATTATTCATGCATTAGAAAAGAAAATAAATAATTGGAACATGAGAAAAATCCCAAGATCACTCGTCTAAATTTTTCAGACTATTACAGAACCTCTTGATGTTTTAGTTAAAAAAACTATTTAAGAATCTGCCTCTAGAGTTTCATAGATCCTTTAGATTTTTATTGGAAGTCAGAATCACAGCATCCATTTATGTTTAACTTGAAATTTTCTTATTTTAAAACCTATTCCAAAGAAAATAATCTTAGTAGGTGCCCTCTTAAAGGGTACAATATTGTACTCTTCTGAATTTTGTTTTACAATTAATTCTCTCTCTTCTTAGGAAAATGAATGAGTTAGTACTATCATGCCAAACTAACTGATCACTGCAATTATTTGACAGTGATGTTGCTTCTAATCATCTGCCTTTTAATTTGGCTAAGTGGGATGGTAGTGGTTTCTGTACTGCCATTTGTTCAGCTACATTTGAGAGGGAAAAAAGTTAAGATCCTGATAAGGAAATAAAAGCATTATGGGGAACATATACCTAAAGAATGATCCAAGAGATTTGTTGCAGTGCACAAGCAAAATCTTGGCCCTTACCTTTGCGGAGTAAAGCCAATGGCATAATTCCAATAGTCCATGACAATACTTTGGGTATTTGCAATCCACCCTCCAGATTTGCCCTTGCTGAGGGCAAGGAGTGGATCTGAATTTATATACAGCAGTTTTACCTTTTAAAAACAGCTGCCACTGTTTTCTTATTCTTAAGGGAATTGCCTTCAGTCCTAACAAAGGTCCCAGGTCCCATGCAGAATTGCTCTCACTGCAGAGAACTGCCACTGCTATCACTAATACTGCAACTGCTTGTGTGTCAGGAAACAATGTGCCCCAAAGAACAGCACCTTCCTCAAGGATTCATGAAAGGGATTCTTCAGGAACTAGAAACACGAATTACCAAGAAAGTATCTATGTCATTTAGACACTGGTTTGGTACAGCTTGTGCTCCCAGCAGCACAGTGACGAGTGTGTAGCACAGTCATATAAGGGAGTATGAGTGCTTTTCACACTTTTTTATGTTTGTCTCTTTCACATGCTCAATCTTGTGTTGCACATTATCACTTAAAAATATGAGAATTTTAATTCAATTCAATTTTGCTTTGAGAATTTCCTGGACATTTTGGAATGTAGTGTTTGTGTCATTACAGTATTTGAAGTAGAGAGGTTAATTTTCCTCCTTCATTTAATTAGTTTTTCTCTTCTGTATTCTTAGCACAGTGACTTCTTCATCAAGGTTTACTCCCTCTTGCTAACAGTCTCTCTAAAATAACAGTTGTTCTTCAACATCACTGGACTACAGTTTTAAATGTAGAATACTATAATCTTTAACTCCTGTGTCTCTTGATATGTTTACCTTTTAATACCACTGATCATGCTTAGGATGTTCTTAATAATTAAAATAACAAGTCACTTCAGGTCTGGAATTGAAGATGATGCTAATACTTTTCCAAACCTAAAATAAAGTTTTCTCTTGGACTGAAGACTATGATAAAAATAGATCAGTTTTAAATCTCTGTAATTTTGGAGTATATTTTTTTTGGAAAAAGAAAAAAGAAAACAAAAACTTGTCTAACTTAAAATGTAAGGGAAACACACAGACAGAGAACACCTGAGAAGTCTTTTGATTTGGATTATATTTCTTCATATAACTGCATTTTAATTTGTATAAGACTTTGATCAGAGTCTAAAAGTGCCACAGAAGGAAAAAAGACAAAAGTGCATTGTGTTTTGGACTGCAAGTGCCATCTCAAAATAGACTCAATAAATATATTTTTTAAAAAATATTTCTCTACAGGCCCTGACTTTAAGGGATCCAATGTTTCACTATACTGTAAATTTTTTTTACAGTAATACATATTGCTTCTACTGCTTCATTTTCTTCTTCGAAAAGGAACACAGTGATAAGCCACTAACAAGAAATTTTATTGAGGCATTCTGATCTCTTTCACTTCAGCCCAAGACTTCTTAAGCTCTTCTTCATGAGAAGAAAAACTACTCAGTACCTGGTTTTTAACCTTAATTTAAGCTCCTTAATTTAAGTCTAGAAAAACTCACCTTCAAATAAAAATTGTGTGAAGTGAAGTTCTCCAGGTAACATGTCAGAAGGATTTAGGATATTGAGATTAAAATACTTTACCACAATGGATAAAGTTGCTGAAGCACATAGTCCCTCTTTACTTTGGAAATGGTACAAGCTGAACAGTGTTACAAACATGCCTAAAATTAGATAATTACCCTATTGTCATGTTGCATAGATACTTCTTCATATTTCCAGGGGCTGTTCCCACTTTTGAAATTTAGTTCAGTGTACAGATTGGATATTTGAAAGAGTATCTGCGAACATAAAGGCAGGTTATGTTATTTAGCACTAGTTCCTTCATTTCTAATATCCACACTGTTCAAAGCAAAGGACAAGGACACTAGCTGATATTCTGATATATGGACAAACATTTTTAAAAATAAATAACGTCTCCACTGATGACAGATAGCACCTTTTCTGACTATGACAGATAGCCATTCAGTGAGTTTTCTATATATCCACTGCAGAAATTCTATTTCATCAGCCTGATAAGGAAAAGTGATAGCAGATAGAAATCTGTGTCAACACAAAGTAAATTAAAAACAAGGGTTTTTCATCTGATAGTATCTTTTTTTATATAATTTGATTTCTTTAGCTAATGTTTTGTGTTTTACTTCAAAAAGTTATAGAAAAAGTGTGGCTGATGGATTATAAAGAAAATAGGCAAAACAGGCACAGCAGGGCACAACATCAAGTATAACAAAAAATGGTTGTTATAGTAAGTATTATAGAACTCTATTTGATGTCACTTTATAAAAGCCATACTTTCCCTCTAGCTCTAGATAAAAACTAGACATTAAGGACACAAAATATATTCAGATTTATGAGGATTGACATTGCCTGTTTCCTGTGAAGTACTATTGCCTAATGTCAATAATGTTTACATACTTCATACTCTTCAAACTTTCTTTCATGCCTGTTTTATATGTTATTTGATTCACTCCATATTCAAGGAACTCATGAAAGCAAAATGGAAAGTTTTGAAATGGGAGTAGAAAATTCCATATAACATTCGTATTTACAGTGGTGGGAGATCTTTATCTAATTCCCCATGGTTTGTTTGTATTGAAAATTCATTCAAAAATTCTAACAACGGAGCTTTAGGAGATTAGTGATTCATTCCAAAAGTTTTTCAGACACATCTGGTATTTCACAAAAAAAATAATCAACAATCGGGCTATTAAGTATTTCAAAGGAGACAGAAACATACTGATTTATCACAAATAGTAATGTCGATCACTGTTTGTCACAAATTACTTTAGAAAGATGCCTAAAGAGAGCAATACACAAAATATACATTCTAGTGGTAAAATAAAGCATTCTATGGTAATCAACATTGTCTTTAACCTTGAATCAGCTGGCAAAGTATGATTATAAATACATGTTCTCTCTGAGAATAGAAGAGGCAGCATAAGCAAAGAGCACACAAGAATACATTAAAATTACTTTTAAAAATAGAATTCATTATGATTTGACGATCAACAACTCATTCAACCATCATTTGCATGCTATAATTTTTTACCAAATGAAACCATTCACAAATAGCCAGAGTGCACACTTAATTGCAAAAGTTAGTACCTATAATTTATAAAATCAGTATTAAGGAAATTCAACAATGTAACTCACTGCATCATGCTGTGAATTTTTTGCACAGCTGGAGTTATTACAGGCCATTAGCATGCCATCTCTATTGTGCATTTAGTGGTTTTGAAAAATATGAGATTGATAATTGTGAAAGGTCTTTCTTTAACCTAGAGTTAAGATTGATCCACAATACTTTGTCATGTGATTTCCAATTTTTCCACATAGGTCTAGCTGACATATTTCCATTCAACTCTTGACCCAGAAAATGAGCTTAAAACTTGAAAAATAAGGGAAGATTTAAATTGTCAGTTCAGGACAGCACTGAAGCACATACTTAAGTATAATTATGTAACTGACTCCTACTGAATTTGCCAGAGTTAGGTGAATTATAGTAGATTCTTGCACTACTAATGAAATTTTGTAAGCCAAGTTTCTGATCCATAGTCTGAATAATTCAGAGAGAACCTCTGTGCAAAGCAGAAGTAAAGTGGTTCAGAGCCAAAGTTGTCAAAGTACCTTTATAGAAATGTGCAATTGAATGAAAGGGCACAGTAGATATTCTGTCCACTAAACAACAGATGAAAAAGCCTATAGAATATAATGGAAGACCATGTCAATGTCAGTAAAGTTTCTACAGAATAGTTATCATACAATATTCATTTATTTGGTGGGGTTTACAAAGGTAATTTCTTTGCACACTAGTAAGATCTAATCTTTTTTTTTAAAAAAAAAAACACAAACAAAAATACAAAAAACTGTAAGAAATAAAAAGTACTAAGATATGAACATGCATACCCTACTGGCAAAATTGCAAAGACAAGAAATAGAACAACCAAAAAACAGAGGTCAGGTTTTGATTATTTATGAAGTATGCAACAAAACATCCAGTCTTTATTTATTTCACTTTCTTCTTGGTTTTTTTTTTTTTTTTTTTAGAACAAAACACCGAATTGCAAGACAGAAAATTATATGCACAGGAATTTGAAGAGATACAAACATTAAGACCAGAATTTTCAGCACCTTCAATTGCTTGTCATCTTAGAAATTTGAAGGGTTTCTTGTGTCTCATTATACTAAAAATTGCCCTTATAAAAATCTTTTATAAAAATACAAAAACTGTAACCATTATACAAAATTTTATTTGATTTGAACTTGGACAGACGAGATCAATATTGTGTACTGAACTTTACATGGAACAAGAATCAATTACCATCAATAAAATGAAATCAGATTATTATAAATGCTTATAGTAAGGATATTTTAAATTTATTTGCCTTGATTCTGAAAGCTTCCAATAGTGAAAGGGATATAAATGCAGCAGAGAACCTACCTGCATACAATTTTCGTTACAGAAAGATTCAACTTTGATAAATTATCCTCTGTGAACACCAGATAGTTACTTTGAATTGAAGCACAGGATACGAAAAATATAACTCTTTTGCTGACATAGTGACAATGCCATTTTCCTCTGGACTTTAAAGTGGTTTCTCACCGGTGCAATTTTAAAGCCTAAATTCCATTAAATTGTTCATGCACAGAAGAAACCAGACAAAGTGATTGAGTTAAATGTTCTAGAAACCAAAAATTTCTTGTTTGTTTTCCTTGGAAATTGCTAGATATAGAAATCTCTCAGGGTACTATCTATTATTGGTATGTAGAAAGACATTACTGTAATGTTCTTTTATGCTGCAGTCTTGCATGAAGATGAAAATGGGGTTTCACAAAAGTTTTCATTTGTCCTCCATGTTGACCAGATGTTCATCCCCTCCACGGTGTTAGCATCTCTGATGCTGTCACTCACTTAATAACAAGAGATTTTACAGACATTTAAATAGATATGTTTACCTGGAATTTACCCCCAAATCCTTTACACTTTAAAGCAATATTTAAGAATTTAAATGAAATTCCAAAGAGAGATTCAGAACTTTTTTACATAGTTTATTATCTCTGTACAAGTTTACTCATATAAATTTATTCCCTATAATTATGTTTCTCTTGTTTGCAATTTTAATGATTTCTTAACATTCACAGCATTACAAGGACTCTGCGCTATAAGAAAACTAAAAGAAAATGTAGGACACATGTATTAATAAAAATAGTCATCCAGAAAACCTTTAAGAATTGAGAGATCTTGGTTTCTCTAGCGTGCCATGGTGTATCTGACTTTGTTTTGCAATCTAGCTACTTGTGTCACACTGTTTTACAGAAGACACAGTGCAAACACTCTATAAATCTGCAGCTTGAACCTTTCCTTCACATACTGCTTGTATTTCTTTGGAAGCTCATGTGAATGAAGCATTATAGCACTTACAGTCACTTCAGTTGATGATTAGCAATTCATATATCATTCTAATACTAGTTGTTATAACATATATATATAACAGGACTTATATAGGAGAATTTGTGAACTTGGAGTTTGGTGAGTGTTTTTTCCAAATAAGTCCATAAAGACAGGTTTGAAGCTTTTGTTTCTAGTCCATTCCTACAAGCAGCCCCTAACACTCCTCATTTGAAAAGTTAAAAATCTGAAAATATTGATACAGTTTTCCCACATCTGAGGCCTATAATTGACAGGGCAAGGTGAAGATAGAGGGTTTGATCTATTCGGTACTTCCACCAAGAAATTAAATTAAATTGTTTTCCCTTTAGTGTTGTGGTGGGCTGGGTTTGGGATTTTTCTGTTGTTGTTTGATTGATATTTTTTTTCAGTAACCCAAAGCCTAGTGAAATATTTAACTCTCCATAAAAAGAAAAGAGAAGGGAGTTTACAACTTAATTGCTCAATAATGTAGACCAGAAAAGGGCTGACCTTTCTCACTTTTTCTATTGTTCTGTCTGGAAACCTTCTCTGCTCTATTACTTTTTCTATTTGTGAATGTTTGGATGCTAGCAGGCAGGTGTAGTAGGGATAAGAAAAGAAAAAGAAAAATGGTAATTTGATACTTTGTAGCCACAATTTGGGGCAAAAATCCAAGTAGCTTTAATCAATACCTTTTACTTTTACACTGTAGAAAATTTGCTGCTGTGGTTTTTTTATACTTTTCTATATTGGGGATGGTACTGATTGCTACATACATACCAACAAAGAGATATTGATCAGAACATTCTGGAGACAAAGATAAAATTGCCTTGTGGTTACAATAAGTCTTGTTCTCATCAGGGAAGAAGAAACAAAATGTACGTGAGGTGGCAAAAAACATCCCCAATGTGATTTTGTCATGTTAATTGACATTCATTCCTTGTCATTTCCAAGAATATTTATGTCTTTTGGTTGGCTGAGGTTTAAGCTCACAATGTCACCATGAAGAGCTGAAGAAAGTCTTAAACCCTGTCATTGCAGTACCACAGAAAACTCAGTATCTCCTCCTTATTTTTATTCCTCATGTCACTGAAGCATTAGGCAGTAATATTGTTAGTCTGGGACTGTGTCCTTTGGGATCCAAACTCTCAACAGTGTCAGAGCACCTGCACTTCCTACCTCGGTTTGCAAACACTTACAATGAAGGCAGGGAGCAGATGCAGTGTACAAGTCAGTGTGAATTGGAAAGACAAAAGAGATGGAATGCAGGGGGACTAAATGTGATTAATACCTGTTACTGACTTTCTTTTGTCTCTTGTTGAAATCCCCTCTCCTCTTGATGAAAATAAAATCCTACCATAAGGAAACACGGAAACTATATATATATGTTTAGCATTTTATTCTTTTGTTATACTGAAGAGTTTTTCTACACATGCACTGAAACAAAGATGCCTCTACTCCCCTTCTATACATTTTCTCGGTCCAATATGTCACTTAGTTTTAAAGAGATAAGTGTATTTTCCAAATAATAAGCAATTCCCCACATAATACTCCGCCTCCTCCCCCTGCCCTTCAAAGAGAGTAAGGCCACAAACATAGAAAATTATGAAGAAATAGATGGTAATCAGTTGTGCTATCACTGGACAACCTTTACGTTACCCATCCTGCTTTCCCTGACGTCTCACAACAATTCATTTAGAACTGTACACAGATAGATTATTCAGCACTAAAGCAAAGCTTTCCCCAGCCTTGCTCTTCAGAGTATTTCATGGCTAGTTATCTGGACTACAATACCAGTGAAAAGTGATGTCCCTGCAAGATAGAAGTGAAAGCAAGTGCAGCCCCAAACAGATAGTAATTACAAATATGTAGTCAGCTCATCAAAATGCTCAAAAATTTAGTTTCTAATTTTTTTTTTTTTTTTCTAATTCACCATCTGGTTGTACTTTTTAGAAAATGTTGATATGGGCTACAGTACTTTATCAGCTGCTGTGCTACACCTGGAAAGTATAGTAACATGTATTTCACTGAACACTGATCTAGAACCACAAAACTAAAAAATCATGTATTTTTTTTCCAAGTTTTTCTGAATGCCTCAAATACTGCATTACACACTGGGCTGGGGGAGGAAGGGAGAATAAAAAGACGATGGTGACCCAATGTCCAGAGAATAAGAGCTTGTAGGGTAATTTCAATGCCCTTGGACACTCATTTCACATCCTTCTGACTTCCAGTCTCTGAAAAGGATATGAATGCTCTCTGAAATTTCTGTCTACTCAAAGAGAGCTTCTCTGCACCAGTCTTCCTGGGGATGCCTGCTTGACTCCGCATTCCATGACACCATGACATGAATAATCACTGCAATAAGAATTTTTCCTTCATTGATTGGAACAACTTGGTGGGTGTTGTAGCAGTAATATCTTGTATAATACATACATGGGGCACACAGAGGCAAATGTTCATAAGCATATATTTGCTTAAGTAGTTGGATTTCAGTAATTGCTTTACACTAGCAATATATATGTAAACAAACATATATAAATACACTTGCTCTCCAAGTGGTAATTTTGCAAAGACTTGTACATATATGCTATATATTTGGTAATATATATATATTTTAATATATATATATTTTATAATTATTTATATTTTAATATATATATTTTAATAACAGTAGCTTTGTAGTAACTTGTAATAAAGACATTCTCAGAAACTCAGACTTTTGTGACCTTGTGTTTTGTGGAACACAGGATCCCACAGGCACCATCTTCACACACCAGGCAGTTGGGCAACCTTCATAGGTCATGAGAGTGACCACTACAAAATTATAGCAAAATGAAATGTTAAATGACTACAACAGCTAATGGGGAAGAGCCCCCTAGCATAATGGCAGAATGTCTAATATGTTTGATAAGGTCAGTTTCCACATTTGATAAGGTCGATTTCCACACATTTGATAAGGTCATTCTCTGCTGTGCCCTTCTAGATAGGGAGTTCTTTGTTATGTACCATTCCACATTTCATCAGACTAATATTTCCAAGGAGGAAAGAACCAGATATTTCATAGAATATCTTTCTATGAATATATTTCATAGAATCATAGAACAGAATCGAAGACTCATTAAGGTTGGAAAAGACCTCCAATATCATTGAGTCAAACCTGTGACCGATCACCAACTTGTCAACCAGACCATAGCCCTAAGTGCCATATCCAGTCATTTCTTGAACAGTTCCAGGGATGATGACTCCACAGCCTCCCTGGACATCCCATTCCAATGCTCAGCTCAGTGAAGAAATTCTTCCTGATTACCAACCTAAACCTCCCCTGGTGCAGCCTGGGGCTGTTTCCTCTCATCCTGTCACTAGCTGTCTAGGAGAAAAGGCCAACACCTACCTTTCTACCTACCTCCTTTCAGACAGTTTTAGAGAGCAATAAGGTCTCCCTCAATCCTCCCTTTCTTGGCTGAACAACCCCAGCTGCCTCAGCTGCTCCTTAGCCTCTCTGTCTCTTGGCTGCATGGGGTTGTTGTGATTCAATTAGAACCCAGCTCTTCACCTCAGTGATTTCATACCATTGGGCCTGGCCCATCAATCCAAACCATCCAGATCCCTCTGCAGAGTCTTCCTACCCTCCAACAGATCAGCACTCCCTTGCAATTTGGTGTCATCTGCAAACTGACTGAGGGTGTTCTCAGCCTTCTTGTCCAGATCATCTATAAGGGTTTTAAACAGGATTGGCCCCAGTACTGAGCCTTTGGGAGCACCACCATTGTCTGGATCCTAAATGGATGTAGCACCATTCACCAGCAGACCCAATGATCCCACCAGTTTTTTAACCAAAGGGTGAACCTGTCTTAGCCATGGGAGACAGAGAGAATGATGTGAGAGATGATATCAAAAGCTTTACTGAAGTCCAGGTAGACAACATCCACAGCATTTTCCTCTTCCACTAGTCAGGTCACCAGGACATTTCATCATTATGCATGTGTTTAAATAAAGAAAATATTATTATTGTTTGCAATTATAAAACATGTTTTTTTTCCTAAGTATCAACAGCTTTACATAGGAAAGTTAGCTCAGTAATATTTTATGGGCTGCTGTCAGTGAGACAGAACCATTGTCACATCTAAATTTTCCATATTGTTCAAAATTTAAATTTTGCTTCATACTGAAGATTACGGCACAGTGTTTATCTCTAATAAAACATAGGGGAAACAGTGTTCCCCAGCCTTTGAAGTGCTGCCATGCAATGCTGAAGGAGGCGTTGCATCGCTCACCTGAGTGAGATCCATCTTAGGATTTGCTATAGAGGTAGGGCTTGGGTCACTAGAGGAACAACCACTAAGATAATTTGAAATGCCCAAAAAATATCTTAGTGGGCATCAAAACCAGAACCTTCATTATGATATGCACTGAATCAGACTTATCTTTAAATTGGTAGTTCTTCAGAATAAGTTGCAAAGTTTTAAAAAGAGGAATAGTTTTCATAGATCTCCACAAAGTACAAAATGTATTGTTACAGTAAACATCTCATACGCATATTAACACCAATAAATAAAGACAACAGCACAGGATGAGGCCATTGATTTATTCATAAATTTTGATCTGTTTTCACTTTGTTTATGACCCCATTTAATCACTGCATGTTTTTAATGTTGTTCTTAAAATCTCTTCTAATAATTTTTTATTATTAAATTATGCTTTATAGGACAGTTCTATAATCTTGTCAATAATCACTTCACCATCCATTTTTATAAATGAGACTTACTAGTCAATTGTAGCTACCCCCTGGTAAGATAAATATTTTAAAAGTTGAATAAACATGACAAATAGAAATCCTCTGTTAGAAATGTGCCTCCCTATTTCCAGCGACTAATGATCAGCTCTGCCACTCATACTACATTCATACTGTAGGACAAATTTGTCACTTGCTCTGCCGCAGCCCACCCTGTATTTCCTCCTTTACTGCAGAATTGTCCTTTAAAGACAGATAGTGTATGTGAAGAAAAAAACACCCTTATTCTTTCCCATAACTTTGCATACTCTCACATATCTGCATCTCTGAAAGTAAAATAGCCAACCTAGACTTAAACAATGATAAAAACGTAAATAAACTACTTTTAAAATTGCACCTATTCTGTATTCATAACAGGTCTCTGGAACTGCTTATGATCTAGCATGGTCTTAAGGATGATGCAGAATTATTATTTGTGATGACAGTATTTACTATGCAATTACCATTTATTTTAATAATGAGAAAAATAATAGATTAAGTCGGAGAATAATATTTTTTCCCGTTACTTAAATTTCTTTCTGAATTTACCAAATTCATTCTAAATTTTATGCTATTTATTTTGTGAACCATACACTCAACTGTCTGTTGCCATGTCACAAGTTTTGTTGGTTTTTTTTATTATTATTTATTTCTTGTTCAGTGGCTGATTTGTCACAGAGCAGTAGTCCATGTCCACAACTGTGACATGAAGCAGGGTTCTGAGAAGCAAGAGAAAGCACTCTTTTCATGTCTCAGAACTACTAGTTTCCCCTCTCCAACTCCAGCCCTCCTAGTACATAACTTTCTTGTATGAAAGCTTCTGCATGTACTTGACACCACATTACCTTGTCTTGTGTCAGCTAATTGGTAGATGTATTGTTTCCAAAGTGGAATCCCTGATCTTGGAACAAATGCTCAAGGTCAGTATATCACAAATGGAGAGAGATGACCACTTCAACACTGGATTTGCAATAGTGAGCCTGCTGAAAGAAGGGCTGTCTGAGCTGGCTAACAATAAAATGTAATGGAGGGAGTTTATTTTAAGATCTTTCCTAAACCATGGCAGAAGCACTTCATTCAAGGATGAATGGAAGCTGCTGGCACCTCCAATCAGGGTTTAAAGTCAGAAGCATTCCCAGAACTTGCAGAATGAACTGTCTACTGGAAAGCAAGGAGTGAACAGCCTTAATGATATAATGATATAAGAAGAAAAAGAAGGGCCTGAGATGGGAAGAGATTCCCTGTTGTCCTTCCCCAAGTCGTTGTAACAGTAGCCCAGAAGTTAGTACACATTTGCTTCTGACTGTCCCTGGGAGGAATTGCAATTCCCTCCAGGTTTAATCCACAGCTACTTCCATCACATAATCAAACACATTTCTAAGCCCTAGTTTATTGTGGTGTATCTAATATTTTACAATACTGAGTTAATTATCAAATTCCTCTCTATTGTATCTACTGAAGCTTTTGATTCTCTGCTCCCTACACTCCTTTTCTCATCTGTTCTCCTTCACTTCTCACCATAAGCAGTTTTCAGCTACTATAAGAGGCTCCATTCAACAATGTCCCATTCTTCCTGAATCATGTTTTGCCTTCAGGTGGCACTGGGAATTGCTACATTGGCCCTGGATGAAGGTTGCTTTTCTTTGGTAGCTAGTTACTCATAACAATCAGCATCAGAATCAGATGATCAAATTACATTTGACATTGTGTTTTCTGTTATTTTGTGAGTTCTCAATTTTAAGACAAGTTCAAACTTAACAAGGGCTACACCAGAAGTTCCAGAGTGTCTTCACTAACTTTTTTTCTCTTTTCTCCCAAATTAACATTTTTTAAAATTTTTAATATTGTCTAAAAGATCACATTCCAGGGTTTTCCGCTCTGTTAGATTTTTCTGATGCTAAAGATAAAAACAGCAATTGATAAAGCAATATAAAGTCCTGCTGCAATCCCTTCATTTTGAGCATACTGTATTTCTTGGTGCAGATGAGCCATCCACTAATAAGTTTTTCAAATAATCCAAACAAACTCTGAACTTCCTGCTGGTTCATTTCTCTGCATCCTTCTCTTTTCTCTTGTTGTCAGCAGCATGGTTCCTTCCATGCTGTTAGACCACCTGTTCAAAAGAATAATAATAACAATACCCCTTACTGTTAAAAATATAGCATTTCTCCCAAGTTAACAAATTTCCCATTACACCACTTTAAAATTATCTTGGCGCAATTAACATATCCTGATTGATCCCATTGGAAGTATCCAGGCACTATAATGTAACTAGTTAGACTCCACAGGAAGAGTCAGCCAAATCACTTCCTCACACTCATGATGGGGTCTAAATTGAATTCCACAGGCACAAGCTCTGGCAGAAGTCACAGTTTATTTAATATCTGCCAGGAGTAAGCTGTGCGGTTATGGAAGTAGCTGCCACATTCCCTGAACCACAGCTAGTGCAAACAAAAAAGCTCAGTTGAGTGGGTATGTCACAATCCAGTAGCAAACCCCTTTCCTGCAGCTGGGTTCCCTACTGAAACAGTTACCTCCAAGAGAGAGATGGTTAGAAAATTAAATTGCCTTCCCTCAAATACTGAATCTAATGGCTTATATTTCTCTAATTACTCTCACTCCCATGGCATCCCTTCCTGGCTCCAGTAACAAGTTGAGTGTGGAAGTGTCTTGTCTATCCTCAGACATGGGGATAAGGTTACTGGCATTACTCCTCAATATCCGCAGAGTTTAGCAATGCCCTAAGGTTTGTTTAATTTGGGGCAATTATGACCTTTTTTTTTTATCCTATTCTAGTATATTTTTCCCATGGGATAGCTTTGGATCTCTGTCAGCCTTTTTAGAGCAGGGAGAACAGTAATAATCTCCAGGTGTGGAGAGAAATCAAGTGCAGATTTTAGTTCAGTTATGAAAAATGCAAATAAACTATGAACTATCAGAGATTGCTGAGTCAAGGTTTGGCCAAGGATACATGTGCAAGTATGTAATACAATTGTATTTTTTTTTTTTTAAAAAACCCAAACAACCAAACAACAACCAAACCAAACCAACCATACATAGATCCTATTGTGTTGGAGTCTAAATGCAAAGCAAGAAAGAAGAAATTATTGCTCAAAAGAACTGCAATCTAACTACATTAAGTAGTATCAGTTATTTTATGAACAGAGGACTGAGCAATAGATCGTATACTCAAGATTTTTGCAGAAGGTTATGACAAAAATACCAGAAGTTACAGAGGGAGGAAATGAAGATAGAATGTCTCAAATTGAATCTGCAATCTTAATCAAGCTTATCCTTTCCTTCCTCTGAGGGTCCTGATTAGCAGCACAAAATGACTGATTCCAACCTATAGCATGTTTTGAATATATTAATGATGTAGGCTGAGGCTACTCCTGTGAATTATGATGAACAAAAATGACACCGAAGGCTGTAAACCCAACCAACTCATCAAACAAAAAAATACCAAACACCAAACAAACATAGGAATTGCTTGGATATACCAACATCCTAGTTCTGCGAAATACTTACACCCCAAAGATTCCTAGGACAGTCAAATGGCTTTCTGTATAATTCATTTACATTGCTGACAAAAGTTCTTCCAAACTTTATTTGGTATGCCCATGGTATAACTTCAAAAAACAAAGAAGAATTTCATTCACATCTAGATTTCTGAATTCATGCTATAGCCACCATTAAAGTATGATCAGAAATTACCAATGTTTATCTAATTAAAAATCTACCTTTAGCATAGGGATGATTTTAACTTATCTACCATGTTTGCAAAATCAGCATCCTGCACATTAGAAGAGATTTGAAGCATCTTTGCCTTTAACAGCAAAACATTCAAAGAACAAACTCATCTATATCAAAAGAAAATGCTCAGCATAGTCAGCTCTGTTTTTAAAGGTCACTATTGAAAGTTACAGATGTAAAACGAATCTTGATCATTTTTCTTTTTTATAGGCTTTATAGAAGTGTTAATCACGACATTAGGCTTTGTTAATCTGCTGGGGGTTTTATGTTGGGGTTTTTTGGGTTTTTTAAGTGAAAAAAACCCAACAACAACAATAACAAGAGTGAAGTTGTTTTTCCACTGTTGTTTTGTTTCATTTTTAAATCAGAGACATGTTTTCAAGTTTGGCTAGGAACAAATTCCCACATGTCGTGAGTCTGAGAGGAACATGGAACAAAAGGTCAAATTTCACTTGCTGCTACGTGTTTTTGTGGGGAAACCATTCCCACAATGGGACAAGGATGTCACCTGAGAATTACTTGCATGGGCATGGAAAAGCCTTAGAAAAAAAAGGTACAATTTAAACACAGATGTGAATAAAATACCTACCTAGGAGTGATATATTCTTCCTTTTCAGTGCTACTGCTGTAGGCCTGGGGGGGAAGAGGAGGGTTATGGGGTATATATTTGGGTGCAGTTGTATTTTAATATTAACAATTGTCTGCGTATAGAAAACATACCCAAGGTAGTATATTTTCCCTGAGCACTCTTAGTTTCATCCTCTTGCTAGAAATTCAGTATCTACTGTTATTCACTACTATACAAAATATATTTGCTATTTTTTCTATGAACTACTTTTCCCAGAACCACCTATTTACTTCAAATGTCCTATTTTCTAGATTGCATCTCCTAGTTTTGTGGGGAATTTAGCTTCACAGAACTAAGAAAACCTATTCATTTTATCATCCCAAGTCATGGTTCTGAAGTTTTTAATTTTGTTACCTATAAATCTTTTCCATTCAAATAAGGATAACTAGAAACTCCTTATTTTTTAATTTAAACTTAGATTCCTGAGACTCAATAACACTTTTGTTAGACTCAATAACACCTTTGTTACATCTTCTGAAAGACATTAGTATACTCTGTAAATCAGTAATTGTTCCAAAGTTTTCTACCGCAGGACTCTCAAGTGCACAATATGATAACAGTATAAACTTCAACTTAGAATTCTCTCTTTCTGCTGGTACTGCCTCAGATTATCTTTGTGTTTCTAAAGAATACTCCACATGGGCTAATCAGTTTGAGTGATTTTTTTTTCCCCTTACAGAGTAACCTCTTTTCCTAATCACTGTTTTGAAAGCTTCCTGTATTTCAGATTAGTTTTGAAAACATAAGCAATAGTTTTCTGTGAGTTAGTTTTTGTTTCATTTGTTGGGACAAACACAGAAAATTTGCCTTTTCAGACAAAGCGTATATTTGTTTAGATCTAGATCACCAGATGATTAATTAGAGAAATGAACATGAAAATCAACATTTCATAAATATGGTCACAAAAATGTAAATATCTATGCACTCAATGACACACAAGCAAAACTGGAGAACTTGAGTTTCAGTCTTCTTAATAAAAAAAAAAAATCTAATCCTTTAGAAAGAAAATAGAAGACACTATGGGAAATGAGAACTTGATTTGTACAGAGGAGAGAAGAGGAAAGATTAAACTCGGTCTTGTAAAGTACAAGACCCATGTGACAAAGAATAGATTACAGCACTGTACATACAGATTTCCATGTCTCTCTGTCTATCTATCTATCTATCTATCTATCTCAATTACAGTAAACTGACAATGCAATTAAGCCATAAATTTTTTTATCATAAGCAAAACTCCATTAATCTGTCAATAATTTTTCCAGTTTTCTTATGACTTTAACACCTGATAGAGAAATATTGTCCTGCTTCCTTCCCTAGGTGTTATTTCCTGTCATCTAATTTCTACTTCTACCAAACCCAGCTATATAACCTTGCTTTAAATGAAGCAGGAAGCTGAGAACCTGTAAGTTCCCATACAAGGCTTTTTCCATATATATAAGGAGTGACAATTTGTCTGGGATTTTGACATGATTGGTGTGTACAGAAAAGAAGCTTGAGATCTGAATTTTATATTGTCTTGAGTGTTAGCCATAAATAAAGGGAGAAACTTGTTGAATAAATAATTTCTACTGATTCTCCAGTAGTCAATGAAAAAGTCCTTCGTCTTAATTCTATCTGGTTGTAAAGCTTGCCTGACTGTTGGTCACTTCAGTGGAAACATGACAAAAGGAACACCTGCAGATATCTCCAGCTAAACTCTAAGGAACTAGATTTGTGCCATTTCAGACTTGTCTATGCCAAAACTCATTTTTTGAACTGAATCTGGAAATTACCCATAAACCACTGCAACCTAGAGACTACAAAGACAAGGGAGGAGGCTATAGAGAGGAAAGCTGCAGCCACAGTCACCATGCTTAGCAGATGAATTTCTGATGAATACTCAGTGTAATTGTAGACATTTCCAATTACAGCTTCCTCAGCTTGATCTTTCCTTCAAAGAAGCAGGATCAATAAGCAATGGAAGAACTCCTCAGTCACAGAAGAATGGTAAGTAGAATACTAATCTTTTCGGGGGTTTTTTTCCCCTCTCCTTATTTTTCTTTTAGCTGGTATGCAAATGTCTCAAAAAAAAACAAAACTGAAGTGTCTGGCTGTTGTTTCCTATGTGTTTCTTTATTGTGACACCTTGGCAGAGTAGTACAGATGTTTTGCTGTAAAATCAAAACATTTGAGGCCACATGTAGGATACAGCTGATTAAATAAATACAGAACTGGTTTGTTTTAACAATTTATTAATTTTATTAATTTTATTGATTTTATTTTGTTTATTAACAGTTTAAATTGCATGAAAATATCTTAATAATTCACTTAGATTGTGACACTCAGAGAAAATGTGCTTCTGAGCCTCCTCTGGATATTGCACTTTTCAGAAAAGTGATGCTGTGTGTTTCACAGAATCACAAAAATATTTAGGTTTGAAAAAACCTTTAGGATCATTATTCTAATATTTGAGTGATTGCCACCTAATCAGCTAGACCATAGCACTAAATGCAACATCCAGTCATTTCTTGAACAATTCTGGGGATGATGACTCCACAGCCTACCTGGGTAGTCCTTTCCAATGCTTAACTACCTTTCCATGAAGAAATTATTCATGATTACCAATCTGAACCTGCCCTGGTGTAGCTTTTCTTATTCTCCTGTTGCTAGTTGTCTGGGAGAAGACACTGACTCCCACCTTGCTACAGCCTCTTTTCCGGTAATTGTCGGAAGAGATAAGGTCACCTCTGAGCCTCCCTTTCTTCAGGCTAAACAACCCCAGCTACCTCAGCTGCTCCTCACTGGACTTACTCTCTAGACCCTTCACCTGCCTTTTTTAACCACCACACAAAAAGGGATTCATCTGATTGAGTGCAGATCTTTGGATATTGGAAACAATGGGCATTTCCAGACCAGCATTCTTCTCATCCTCAAGGTGACATCTGGAACAGCTCAAGGTTCATAACTTTAAATTCTTTATTTCTCCTGACTGAGAAAAAGGCATTTAGGAATATAAGTCAATGCAGATATCTTTGCTGTAGACACCTAGAGTTCATTCAAATAAATTAAACTTCATAGCCAGATCTGACATATAAAGTTGCCATAATATATGCATACATTAAAATATACCACAAAAATACTATTGTCACAATTTTGTATACAATAACAATGTTTTTTTTTTCTATAATACTTGTAACTCAAAGGAAAAATAAGTACTGATGAATACACTACAACAGAGAAGCAAAAGAAAGAATGGAACTTACTATTTAATATGCTTTGACTGCTACATGAAGGGATGCAACTGATTGGTCTTTGGTGGAGGGACACAGTAAACAATAAAGAATTTATTCTTCTCAGCCTAAGTTTTCATTTTCCAGAAGTCTCAAAGCACACCGTAATCAAAAGAACTCTCCTGATTTTAATTATATAGAGGCAAACTGAAGTGCAGAAAAATGAAGATAGTTAACTAAGGTTGCTTATTAGGCTAATGATAAAACTGGAATGAAATTGTCCTTAGTCCCATTTTGAAGAAAAAACAGTAACACATTTTGTTGCTCACAATGCTGATGAACTAGTTTCTAGGACATTAACAGAAAGGGATTTTACCCAAAATATATTCTTCTTTTACAGATAGAACAGATTCACAAGGTTACTAAATGTTTTAGGTTTGGGGGTTTTGTTTCTTTGTTTATTTCCGGGAGGGTAGTAAGTGGTGGGAAGGAGTGTCTATATAAAGAAAACACCTCAGGAATTGCTATTCGATCTGTAGCACTCCATTCCCAAATGTAATTTAAAACTACAGTGATTTTAAGATGAATACTGAAATATTTGTATGAACAGCTTTCTTACAATACGTGTACTGGCAGAACTCTATGTACAGATTCTGTGCAACTGTCAGGCAGATTCCGAAACACTCCTTTAAAAGCTCCCTTCTTCTAAGGAACAGAAATAAAGATCAACAGATCTAGAATAACAGTCAGTGTAATACAACTAATTCAGTATTTCAGAGAGAAGACAGTATCTCTGATGGCAAAGGCTCCCCATCATACCTGTAAATAAGCTTTTAAAAATATATTACTGTAACACAGAACTTTTTCTTCAAGATATTGAAACTTTGAGGGATTTGTGAACTATTATATCAGAGTGGATAGAAAATACAGAGTCGTGTATATAAAAATTATGTTCTGTAGTATATAATTTAATTGCCAATTGATAAGGTAGAAAATATTTCTTCAAACTGTGTTATGTGAAGACTTTCAGCACTGACTGCCACTTGAAATACAACATTAGTTACATTAGCAGGGGACTAATGAATTGAGTCATGCCTAGATGATCCTAGCAGGCAACCCATACCCCATGTGGCAAAGAAGGCAAAATGTGTGCAGGTCCTTGCTATGCCAAAGTCAGAAAAACACTTCTCAGAACCCACATATAACCAGAAAGCTACAACAGCAGAAAAAAAATTACAAAACAATAAAACAAAAGACCAAATTTTCCTTCAGAGAAAAAGTTATTTCTCTTATTCTCTGAACTTATTCTCTGAACCAAGTGACTGAAGACCTTTGTAATTTTAATCCTTGCTTCCCTACAGTTGGAACTGTTCTGAGCCTACTGAAAGAATCCCAGGCAACCTTGTCACCCCCTCAACCCCCTCAAAGAAGCAGATGGGCAAACAGTTTATGAATTCATAAATTCCAACACCGCAAGATAATACCAAGGCTATTCAGCTAACAAACACATGTGAAAACCAAAGGAAACAAGAGGAGGGAGATGGTCATTTTCAGTGAGTATTTTCACAATAGAATTGCAGTTGAATTGCAGCTGAATTTTGTAAGCCTCAGAAAATGCACAACTTTGGAAAAAGAACAGGGACATTCATTCTGTTAAAGGACATATAAATGCTATATTTAAGCATATTTTAAAAAAATCCTTCAATAAAACCCAGCTAACCTGCCTCAGGTAAATTTCTCCTGACAACATGTACAGTATGTGTACAACTATAATCCCCAGATTGTCTGCTTAAAAAAAAAAAAACAGAATAGCAAAGTAAAAGAAAATGTTTTGGGGTTGCTTTTGCTTTTCTTTATTTTTTTAATGAGAAAACTGTGATTCAGCAACAGTGTAGGTTAAATGTGTGAACAAATACATAAAAAGAAATTTACTCTTTCAGTCTTTTTATAAGTTGCCCAAGTTAATTTTCATACCCCTAGCTTCTACCTCAGATTTCTTCTAATTTTCATTCTCTGGTCTCTGATATTGTTTTAAAGGTCCAGATTTTTTGAGAAAAAGAAGTACCTATGGGCTAACTTTCAAGTATGGATGTTTTTAAAGATATGCAATTAATATGAGATTCAAATTAATTAGATATATTGCTTTTTTCTTGATTTAATAACATTATAACTAAGAATCTATTTATTATGCAGTATATTTTAATTTGCCTGTCAATACTTCATGTGTGCTTTACAGTAAACTACAATTCACCTAGGAAAACAACATCTTAAAAATTACTGGAACAACATAAGAATAGACTTGTCTGTTTTTAGAGTTTAGTATTCTAAACATTCGTAATTATTACATGCTTTTCTGAATATAGTATCACTAAGGGAAAAGAAAATGAAAACAGATGCGGCAAGCTGGGGGGTTCGCTCCCCCCTTTCCCATCCCCTTCTCGGGGCCACGTGGTCGGGCCACGTGGTCTCCAGAGGTCCCAGCAAAGAGACACACGCACTCGGTGGGGCAGGAAAGCAGAGAGAGATTTATTGACCTGGCCAGGGTTTTTATAGGGCTTCACAGCCTATAGGATTCAAGGGGAAGGGTTAACAACAGACCAATCAGAGGGGCTTTCACATAGCTTGGCCAAGGCTTGCATACTAATTAGGAAGACAAAGGGGTTTTCTCCCATGGGATCTGGGGAAGGAGAAAGGTGATTCAGGGGAAAATGCAAACTCCACTTTACAATACGGTAAAAAAGCCTCAAGTTTTAAAAGGCACTTTGGTTGGTTTCTTCATCTTCACAGGCTTACTGTTACACTTAGACAATATTGGACCCTCAATCACCAAGGATTAATAGTTAACACATAGAGATGAATGAGAAATTCTTTTGTTTAACCTTCCACACTAACTGCTGCATATCATGTTGTTTAGAAAAGTGATGAAAAAATACAGCAGTCAATTAAGTATAAACCAAAAAGTAAGTTAATATTTTCAGGGCACTTTTTTGACATAAGGATAAATTGTAATTTCTCAAACAAGCAGATAACACACCAAGTCACCTTAGAGGTCCCACATCAAGACTTAGAATGCCTGCAAGGAGAGGAATTTGACATGACAGGAAGTAGGGAAGACTCTACAGTTTTGTTGAGCTGTGGTCAACTAGATCAATGTTACACTGCAGTGGGATTTTGACCAGCACTGAGGAAACAGCTCTGTCTAACAGATAATATACAGGTAGGGCCTTTCTGTGTAATTTCGAAGTGTTTCTGTTGATCAGTCTGTGAGGTTCTCATAGTCCCTCCATTAATAATGCTCTGTGGATCACCAACCAGATTGTTGTTGATGATGCCAAAAATAAGGACTCTGATATTTACCCTTCGAGCCTGGAAGTCCAGGCAATTTGCAGCATAAGTCCATTCTTTCAGCCAGTATTTCCTTCGCTTCCAAAATGGATGATGTAGGACATACCATCAAAAGTCTCACTAAAGTCAAGGTACATTGTATCCACCAAATACTCCTCATCCAATTAGGCAGTAATTCCATCACAGAAAACAATTATGGTGGTCTCATGCACAATCTAATTAGCTTTTTACCATTCAAGTAACTGGAATTAGCTTTTAGGACGTTGTGCTCCATAAACTCTCCAGAGACAGAGTAGTGGCCAGCTGGCCCTAGTTCTGGGTCCTGTTACTTAAATATTTGCTCACTAGCAGATCCCCATAAAATCCACATGAATGCTATATGTGTAATACATATTATCTCTGCAAGATATCCAGCAGAGACCAAAAATCAAGACCCCAGAAAGGAGAATTGAGAACTAGATGACACCGTAAATCCACCAAACAAGTAGATAGCACAGGAAAAAAAAACTGTTGATGAGGCCAAACGAGAATTTTTCTTGACCTTTTGTGTTAACCTTTAGTCATTAGCTATATTAAAATATACACCCACCAGTTGTAGTAGCCTCTTACTGACATAAACCCATTCCTCTCAGAGCATGCATGGTAAAATTTTGATATTATGCCTTTAAATGAAGAGGAGAAAGTGCATAGCCAATGATGTAACTTTAAATTACTGCACACACAGAAAATGTTGATCTCTCACAGCGTGAAGTGTGTTAAAACAGGTAGCTGGCACACTGAGGTTGTGCTAGGTTTGTGAATCTGCCACCTGTCACCTGCCTCTGCGTAGACATGAAATAAATTAATACATCAGCATTCTGAAAGGATCAGCTTCTTATCCAGAGGGTAGAAGCCATATGTGAAACAACACAGAGGCACCCTTCTTGGTGACATATCTCCTATGCTCCCTGTTAATGTGACTGCCCCTGTCTATGCAAGAGGGTGTGCTCTAATAATGTCAACTTGTTGTCAGGTCATGATTTGCAAGAAGCATCAAGCAAACTTTTCTACATCAGGGAAAATGATCAAAAGAGAAACAGGCTCTCAGCAGCCTCCTTAGGAGTAAGGCCTTTGAACTGCTTGAGGATGAGACATGTGCTATGACCAAGGCACCACAGGAACAGCAAGACAACACAAACTCACAAGACCGAAGAGAGGTTAGAAACTTGGAAGACTGTGACTTTTGGCCACAGGACAAAAGTTCCATATTCACAAGAAGTCCTTCCCTAAAAGGGCGGTCCAGGGCAACAGGGAGCTTTTGGGCAGGACATCTCACATATTCATATTGAGAACATAACTATAAAGAGGAAACGGTAAGTGTTCGTGATTGGCAACTCCTGTTCTTCAGAGAAAAAAGGATTCCTTTGCTGATAGAGCTATTTTTTTTTTCCCCAAGAACTTATCTGTTCTTTCAGATGCTACTTAGTTGATGTTTCACAGAGATTGGCATGGATCATCTGATCTTCTGGCTATAAGCCCCTGCCACTGATCAGTATGGGCACCCTCGAAAAGTAAAATCTGGAGCATATCAAAGGTTAACCCTAAAGCCCTAGGGACAAAGGAGAAGAGGATAAGACTGCAGGTGATGTTTTCCTGAGCTCTTCCAGCTGGCAAAGGAGACATTAAGTATATGTATCTGCTAGATCAGTGTCTGGTTTTACAGATGGTATTGACAGCAACAGCTACCTTCATCATAGTCTTTCTTCTGAGGATAAGGAACTCTGAGAATGAGATGCGATCCACGTGACAAAAAGGAAAAAAAAAGCAAACATGTTTGTGACCGGACTTCCTAATGCAGTAAAAGGGAACTTTAAGCTAATTTCACTGGTTCATGTGGAACAAAGGCCAAAGGTTAGAGATGGAGACCTGTAAAAGGAGGAGTCATATTCTTAGAAGAGAGGGTATCCAAAGGCTTTCCTCAGGTGCCTGAATACTAATGTACATAGCTGAGGCAATAAACAAAAAGACAGTGAATTTTGCACAGTCATAGGCCTATGAAATGACAGGAATCCCAGGAAGTGGATGGGATAGCATGAAGGACTGGTCATGGTCACAGATCACTGTAGGCTGTGTAAGAGTCTCTATGGGGAAAAAGGGGAGGAAGAACCCTATGGTAAGTTGCTTTTTTACTGGCTGGAGCTATAACATTCAAGAAGTATTTGGTGAGAGTATCTGAGTTAAGGTCAAACATCACAGGGAATAAAATGCCAGGGATGTTACATCAGATTGGTTACAGACCAGGAAGTCAAGAGGAGGCAGTACATGATGCTTAATCCAGATAACTAGTGAAGTCTTTCACTGATAGGCCTTACTGAAAGCTGCAACTTCTGCTAGAAGATCAACATGGCATTACATAAACATTACAGAATGCTCATAGAAGCTTCAGTGGTTTCCTGAAGCAGATGATAAAAGCAGCCACCAGGAGGAGTGAGGTGAAACTTTTGATGTGCTACAGCTGTAGATAATTTCATGAGTCTTACTCTCAATGCATAGTTTGACAAGTGCCATGACATTAGACTGTAGCAATACAGTCAGGATACCACAGATTTTTACTAGCAACAAAAAGTTGGAGAACGCATAATGTCCGTGAGATTCTGAAGAAGGACATAATACATAACTGCTCCACCACCTATATTGAAATAGAGGTTACATTGTAGTATTAGTCTCACACTAAGAACTAATGTCAGCATAAAGATGAAAATGAAGTTTTGAATTTATGGAGTTCTGGCCAGAAAATTCTTCCAAAGATCACCAGATTTGAATTCACATCACTGAAACACTTTATAGAGATATCACTCAGAGAAATGAGGTCACACAAAACAATATAAAGGCTGTTCAAAACACAAACTGATTAATGACAATATACATTTATGAACAAGCACTCATATGATGTGCAGTTACAGGACAAGAAACAATGGGCACGAACCGAAACACCAGAAAACACAGTTTTACTGTGAGGATGACTATGCCCTAGCACAGACAGACAATGGTGATTATGGAATCTCTGTCCTCAGGGATATTAAAAAAAAATCTGCATAGAGCCCTGAACAGCCTTCTCTTGGTTGGAAGAAATTACCTCCAGAGGTCCCTTCTAATCTCAACTATTCCATGGTTCTGTGAGTCTGCAGCAGATGTTCTATTTCATAGTTCAGAAAATGGAGGAAGGAAGAAAAAAAATCACAATATACTTTTGTTTCTGCTATTTCTGAATAGTTGTAATTTAAGATCCAACATTTTAATATAATTATTAGAATTCCATTGCAATTAAGTACTTTAATGAAATACCTTCTGATCAGATGTAAAATATTTTATTTATATATAAATGTTATTTTTAAATTATTTAGTTTGTTAAAGAAATAATTTAAGCATTATTTAATATTTGTGTTACTCTTAATTAAGCTGGTTTCTAAATGATAGGGAAGTATAAAAGTGTAGTCCTCTATTCTGTAAAAGTGCAATATCTACACATAACATGGGCAAATTAATGCATTATAGAATTTCTGCACATCATTTATATATGTCAAAGCATAATAGCATGAGATGCATTTCCATAAATCATTTCTCTATTATTTAAAATGTTGGAAAGGTCACCTTCGGACCTAGGACAATACTAGCCATATTTGTTTTATTAAGTGAGTGATCAAACTAATCATTGAAAAAATGCTATTCACCCCTTGCAAGTGCAGACTGTTAATTCCTCTTTATTTTTGTCAAGGATGACTTCCTCTCTGTAAAAAGAAAACCAGCAGAAGAAAGGGAGAGAATCCAAGTTAAACTAGTCTATTAAATAGGATCTTGATTGCACCGTTTCTAAATAAGGAGTGGCAGGGTGTTATAAATTGAATGCAAGCTCTACCTGAAAGTGTGCCTAAAGAATTCCAAAGTCCAGAGGAATTGATTTATCAACTGCATGAAGACCAGCATACAAACAGGCAAATCAAAGCATGGTGCTGGAAACAGAGAACACATTTCTGCATGCATTGTAGAAGAGCTGCTTTTGTATTCACTCTGTCAGTTATTTGAAACAACACTATTTGCAAAGTCAATCAAATATCAATTTGGTAACAAGCATTTTAAGAGGATAATAACCCTAGATAATCTGAAAAGATTTTTATGACTGTTTTCTGCTATTAAAAAAACAACCAAACAAATGAAAAAATGTAGCTTACATTGAACACACTTTGAGTCTTTTTTTAGTACTCATCTAGTGTCAGATAAAACTTCTTCCTCTAGAATGTTCATACCAGACTAAAACTGCAGTTATGTGGAAGAATATGGCAAGATTGACATAATGTGTTTTTGTTTCAGTGAAAGTATAAACACTACAACAATTTTATTCAGCCTTCTGTAAGAAGACGAGTGTCACCAGTTAGGAATTGTTTCACTAAGCAAGAATCTCAGCTGCTATTCAGTCTCACAGCTGCACATATTGGGTGTAAAGTTGCCCTTCAGGTCTAGAAAAATCTTACTCTAAAAGAAACCAATTCTTTTACATTATATGACTTTTAAAGACAGCTCATTCTCTTTGTGACTCCACCATGTGTGTGTTTGGGGTATTTTTGTGAAAACATAATAAATAAATTATTCGCACTTGCCTGGGGACCTTTCCATTTTAGTTTTTCCTTGATATTACATATCAGAGACATGGCTGACTATTACCTAAGCCTCAACTGATCATTTATTTGATTAATAGGAAAGGGATTCAGTCTTAAAACCCCTGTAAAAGACAAGGAATTCAAACTGTCTTCTGCTTCACTTCCTCCTGTTCACTGACTCAAAGATAAATCTCAAAAAATTAACCTAGATTTAGATAATTAAATATTTAAACATGTCTAAAGGTGAAGTTTGCTCTCCATCTTCCGTCTTCCTTCTGTCCCTTGCACTCTTTGCAAAATACTTTTTTTGATAAGCTCATTTCAATCAAAAGTTAGAACCAGTACACTGTCCGCAATTTTCTTGATCTGTCTGGTTTTGGTTTTGAACCAAGTGTTCTCTTTAATGTAGCCTTCCTTTGCCTTCTGTAATTCTATCTTATACTGTCTACCCTCTAGCTCTAAAAGATCCATCAGTTACTCCTCGAGGTGATCTCCATCCTTTTTACAGTGGGTCTGTAAATCTTCTCTAAGACTCCTTTCTAGGTTACCTTTGATAACCTCAGCTATAAGCACAAACTCACACATAATCTTTATGATAAAATAATTTTGATGATTCTGTGAATCTCCTTCCTTCTCTTTCCCTTATCTCTGTCTCTTTCTACTTACAGCCTGACATCTAATATGGGATGTCAGGCCGACAACTTGGAACTTTCTACTTTGCTTCCTTAAAACACACGTGAACATCATGTATGCAACCTCATTACTGCCCCATGACAAAATACCTTGAGAGCATTTTCCTTTTCTCAGATCTCTCCCCAGAAACCTAGTTCAGCATATCTTTCATGCATAATTTTTTGTTGCATTTATTCCAAAAACACATGCTTCTTTTTATCTCCTGTCCTACTGAACATTGCATCCCACTGCCCAAGTTAACCTTTGTGAACAGTATACATCCATTGAGATAAATGCTACAAATATCGTCCTTCAAATCTGTCATCAGTTCCTACCATTTTATGAAATGCTGTGTCATGCTTTTGTCATACTTCCTTGATTGTTTCTAACCACAGGATTTTATTTTACTTCTGAGAGGCTCATACTTAGCACCTGAAGACAGATAGGATCTAAACTGGCACCTAAAATTATACCTGTGTTTCAGCAATGAAGTTGCACACTTCCCATTCTATATTTCCTGTACCTGAAGGGAGTCAACAAGAGAGATGGAGAGAGAGTATTTACTAGACCATTTACTGACAGGACAAGGAGCAAGGGCTTTAAACTGAAAGAGGACAGGTTTAGATTGGATATTAGGAAGAAATTCTTTGCTGTAAGGGTGGTGAGACAGTGGAACAGGTTATCCACAGAAGCTGTGAATGTCCTGTGCCTGAAAGTGGTCAAGGCCAGGTTGAATGGGGCTCTGAACAACCTGACAGAGTGGAAGTTGTCCCTGCCCACAGCAGGGGGGTTGGAACTAGGTGATTTTAAGATTCCTTCCAACCCAGGCCATTCTATTATTTTATGATCCTTCTTAACTTTTAGATGGGTTATTAATATTGCTTCTTCACAATCCCTGCTAATAGCAGGTTCAAGGTCAAATCTATAATGACTGCATTGTCAAATGGAATTATCCAAACAAAATTACAATTAATGAGGTAGTTTCAGCTCCTGTTCCCTCTTTTTTTTTGCTTTTTTTGCCTTTTTTTTTTTTTTCTTCCCTGGGGAAGGACAATTATAGTAGGAAAAAGCAGATAATGTGAGTTCGCCTTTTGCAGCTGGCATGATTAAGAGGAGTCTCCTCAGGTTCTGTGCTTTTCAGACTGCAGCAATTTGGGTATCAAAAACTGGTTCATACTACTGTAAGTTGATCAAAGTACTGTTCCCATTCCTCTTTAAAAGTATCATGTTCAAACTTGGGAAACCTTGAATCTATCCTTTGTTTGATGTATGAGTTTTTCTAAATGCCTCTGCCTGACACATTTGGTGCACAAGATAGAAAGGAAATTTTGTTTGTCTGTCACAAACAGAGCAAAACAAGTAAAACAGAAGAAAGTTTTGTTGGAGGAATTTTCTCTTCACAATAGATATATAACAAACAAACATACTTGTTTTGCATGAAAAAACAATCAAGGGAACAATTCCACTAATGTAGTCAGCAAAATGAAGAGATTTCTGTCTTGTTGACAATTTATCTTACTCATCAACAACTTGAGTTGTACATGAGTCTATTATTTTAATCAGAAAAAAGCGCCATAAATTTGTTTTATTTTAAACATTGAAAATAAGTGAGAGCCTCCCCCAGTTTCCACAGTATAAAAAATGAAACTACAGATTTTCAATTTTATTTTCATCCAGCACACAGCAGTGTAAATTGCCTTGACAGAAGAAAATTAGGCTCCAATAGCTTTATCAAGTGATTTAAATCCAAGGGAAAATAAAGATCATCTGAAACATTATTTGTACTTGGTAGGTGACAAAGAAATATAGTTACAGTGAAATAAAGAATGGTAAAGAAACAATAAAACAGTGTTTTAGACATTGGTGGGGATAGAAGAAGTGGAAATTAGAAAGATTTGGTAGTCTTCAAGCATTTGTTGTTCTTCAAGAAGCTCCTTGCAGCAGATACCTTTTTTTGGGATTTTTTAAACTAATTTAAATTCATCACATTTTTAAAATTCTAGGTAATTTCCACTGTTACTATCAAATAACATATAGTCCATTCAGTATACTTTGGCTTTTCCTGAATTCATTCTTCAGCCACACGCACTGAAAAAGCAGCAGAGAGTCGAGCCAGTCAAGTCCAACCTTTCCCTGCTTTGCAACTTCATTTTCAATTCTTAGTTGTGGTTGGCCTGGGATTTATCCCAGAGATACTAATTTTTATAAGTCAACATGTTCAAAGTCTTTTAAATTTTCATTCACACTCTGATACAGGAGCTACTTCACCACCAAAAAAGGATTCCCGGATTCCCCTCTCACACTGTGCTTATATCCTGTCCCTTGCCCATTCTCATTTCTCTTATACCTCTTATACTTATTTTGCTTCGGGTTTTCTCAGGAAAGTTCAGGAGAACTATAGTTTGAAAGACTGAAATTAGCAAAGCTGTTCTAAGACTTCTCTGATTAGCAGTGTGTCTAGTTACAGAGAAGGAATTTCCTTGCTTTTTTCACAGCCACACATTGGCAGATGTGACTTTTGGGGAAAGGTCTGTCTCACAGAAGTAATGTGAAGCTGTTTTAGGAGCTAACACCAATCAAATAGTTTCAACAAAAAAGGTGCTCATCGGGCAAAATTGTTTCAGTGGAAGTAAAGTTTCCAGCAGTAAGAAATTGCAAGGAAACCAAGGCAGAGACTGGGCAACTGTCTGCTGCCCAGCATCTACATGACCCAGCTGCCTTGCTAGGCTGTGGGATGATGACTGAGGGGATCTTGGCCAGTTTGCCTTGGAACTGATGGGTGAGAATGGAGCCAGGAATGGCTCCAGTTTTCAGTTTTCATAAGGTGTGAGGAAAGACAGCTTAAGAAAGAATACAAAATGGAGTCAGTAGCAAGTAGAAAATTTTGGTGAAATGCAAATTCTAGTATCTTAAATATATTCTCTATTTGAACCTATGTGTTAAAAGTGGTTCTCTTATATCCAGTTACAGTTTATCAAGCTTTATCTCCCAAATGATAATCTTTAGATAGAGGCTGACCCACTGTCAAATATCATGATTCCCACGACAATATATTGTGCTTAGGAGAATACATTAGATGTATATCTTCTTTTTTTTTTTTTCAAGAGTATATGCTTTATATGATTTTTTTCTGGCATAAAGCAACCTTATTCCCATTACATATTTTAAGCAGCAATGATTTTATGTATCTATTTTACAGTGATTTCAAAGAAACAGATGATCAGTGAACTGTTGTGGAGTTTTTTCTATGCTTTATAATTTTTCATCAGAAAGTGACACTGAATACACCTTTTTAAGCTACTTAACTTTTTTTTTTTTTTTTAAACAAATGGAATGAAAATGAGAAAGAAAACAGATTATGGAGTGCTGAGTAAGGATCCTTATTTTGAAGTTTAGATAAATTTAGACTTGTGGTTAAGATTCTGTTACACTTTTGTGATTAAGATTACAAGTATTTTTACACAGCAAAATGCAAGCAGTTATTCACGTTATGAGAAGCTCCTGTCCAGATCGTGAGGAGCAGTCCTAGGAGGGTTTATTTCACCTAGAATAATTTGTTAACAATCATTATCCATCACACCACATTGGAAAGACATCAATTATTGTTGTTGCTGCTGCCCACAATTGCTCACTAACTAAGCGCTAAAACTGAGTCCTTTCATGGTCTCCATAATCAGATTAAAAGATAGACAATTGCCCAGTTCATTCCATTTAGACTCCTAAAATACCAGTATAAAGTATTATTTTCTTGTGTAATTCTAACCATTAGAAATGTTGTTAGCAATTTATACCAGTGACTCAGAAAAGTTTTCAACATTTTTAAAAATCTGGAACAGAAATGAAGTATTCATATAGTTTGAAAAGATGTTTACCTTGAGAGAATACTTATGATTCTGCCATCTAATTATTGCTGGCAAGGAAAATATTGTACACTGCCACCTAGATCAGAAAAGAGATGTTTACTAAACACTTCTTTCTCTCCAGCAATGAAGTGAGAATGGTAACTAAAGGCTTTCTGTCTCTGAATTCTCCTTTGACATATCCGACAAGGTCTCCAGTATGGTCCTGTTTCTGCAGTATAGCCCATGCATAGACTTGTAAAGTTTCTGGACAGCTTTCATGGGCCTTCACAAAATAAAACTAAACAGTCTGGGAAAAAAGTGGGCATCAGAGAAGCTCATAAGAGATTATTTTTAGCAATGAATTTTAGAAGGTAACATTGTAAGTATTTAAGTTTATTTTTTTGGACTTTAAATAGAAATAAATAAAAGTTTGAGGGTGTAGACTTAAGTTTACTTAGAGATATCATTTATGAAAGCCAAGAAAGGACCAAAATGGAAACTCCGTCATCGTCTTCCTGTTCCTCTTTCAAAATTAACAGATCTTAACTCTGTTTTTAGGATGGACAAAATCACACTGCTTTCTTCTAATTCATGAAAAAGTATTCATTCTCTTTTCGGATGAGCACATTTTTTTTTTTTTAATTAATACCTACTCAAGAAATAAATCATCCAGAATAGTCTTTTGAATTTTAGGTGATTAAAACAAGATTCCATCTCTATAATCCATAAAGAGTAGTGTATTCTTTAATAGTGTCTTCTATGATTCTGTGATTCACTAAATGAATTATCATATTACTACATGACCTCACTGTAACCCGATACTGATGTAATTTCTTATGGAAATATTAATTAGATAGATAGATAGATAGATAGATAGATAGATAGATAGATAGATAGATAGATAGATAGATAGATAGATAGTTGGATAGATAGATAGATAGATGCACAACAACATCAATGTAACTTCATGGTTTATCTGGACATGATATACATAGAAAGAAATTCATCTTCTCTAAACCAAAAATGTCTGCTGTGTTTTCATGGGTATCTCTTGCAGGGGATTGCTTTTTAAACTGAAGTTATTATGCAGAAACTCACCAGCTGGGAAATGAAAATTGGATACAACTCAACATATCTCAAGATTAGGTGGATCAAGTGGAGTCTAGATTTAAAAGGAATAAAAGGAGTGGTGGGAGTCCATGAATTCTTACTGGAAATAGTTTTATTAATGAATTATCAACAGAATTGCAACAACAGATGTTATGTGTAGGACCTGAGGGCGCTGGAAATTGATTGTGCTTATAGGACATACAAAGGAAGTACCTACTCTATATGAGTTTCTTCTTCAATTACCTCCATGTTAGAGTTTTGGTTGATGAGATGATCTGCAATGGAAATGATATGCAATTGCTGCAATCAGCTCTTAAAGGTAATTGCATTGTTTTAATTACTAGGGACTTGCGGAGATGATCATTGTGGTTTGCTGAGTCTGCTTTTTCATGTGAATGAATAAGATGCTGGCTAGTGTGTTGTCACTTCACAGTGCTGATGCTTTACATTGTAATATTCTTTCTCCTTCAAAAAAAAAAAAAAAAAAAGAAAAAAGAAAAAAAAGGCACACACACACACAAAAAACTCTAAACCTACAACTAAAAATATTCCCACAACACAAAACATACCAAAACTAAACAGGTGGAGATGGCCCATCATTTGAAAATTCAGAGAACCATGAACCTTCACTAAGCACTAATGCCCTTAATTGAAAAACATTTAAACATAAAATAACTTCTGTTGTGGTCCCCCTAAAATCTAACTTGAGAGTGTACACAGCATGAAAACTCTCGCTATTAAGATGTACTGTTTCTCATTCACCATCCGTATATCTAGTTCTGGTTTGTGGTAATCAGACATTTCTCATCACATATTTCTTACTCATTATCTGCATTGTAGGCATGGCTTGTAGAGACTTGCAAAAGTTATTGTGCTCTATGCCTCTAAGATAGACTCCAGCACGTCTTTTTTTTTTTACTCCTTTTGGAAATTGGGAATTATGAAAGAACAGCCTAAATAAAAGGGGAAGTGCAAGTATACCAGAAGAAACAGAATGAAAAACAGAGTATCAGATTCTGAAAACAGACCATGAAAATGTCATTTACACTATACCTAATCCTAAGCAAGGCAAATACTAGTCAAGATTATTGGTACTGATTCATAACCATCACAATAACAATCATGGACAAGGCCCCTACTGTGTTAGAGACTGCAGAAAAATGGGACAGAAAAATCATCATGTTCAAAATGCTTACTGCTAAAGATGAAGTGAGTGCAAGGAAAAAAAAAAAAGAAAAAAGAAAATTTCACAAAGTATTCTAAAATTTAACTTCATCACACTAGCTATGTATAAATTTATTTCCACTTTTATTTGAACTTTCTGTTAAAGATTGCTGTCAGAAAGAGTATTACAGGGAAATTCAGTTACAGTCATTGTCTTGCAAGTGTTGACAGGTAGCTTTTTTAATGTAGCAAAGCATTCTTTTCCTTTTTTTGTGTTGTTGCATTAAAGTAAATAAACTGTGGTTTGTGTTGTTGGTCTTGTTTGTTTGTTTTTATATCTCCCCCTTTGACTCTTGTTAGAAAAAATTAGAGTAAAAATTAAATTAACTTTTACTGTGTCTCTCTCATCCATAATTTTCAGTTTGTTAGATCCTATCCAGAAACATTTGCAGTGGTGGATGATTGAGGGACTACAAAAGTTCCTGCTGTTTATTGTCCCAGGTCCTTTCACCTGTGGTTCTTAATTGGCTTTCACTGTGGGAGCTCTAAAGTGCTACTTCTTATTACCTTGTGTCCTCTTCTGCTCAATTCCAATGTATTCTGATCTGTTCCCTAAATTCCATGGTGATGTATAAATAACTAACTTAATTTAAGGAGTGTTTGCACACAATGCCTGTTCCCCAGCCCACTCTGAACCCTTACTTTAAAATTACCATTCCCAGCTACAAATATATCTTTTTCTTCTTGATCTCATTAGCAGCTATATTTCTTCATACTAATTCTAAGCTAACCTGAATCCAGTTCATCTACCACACATCCAAGTTAAAAGTAAATGTGTTTAAATTTCTTATATTTTTCTCAACATTAATTCTATCCTATATCAGTTATGAATTGATACTCTATCACAGTGAATAAGATTAAATAAATTACATGGTTGCAGAAAAGTTTGTCTTCTTTATTTATTTATTTATTTATTTATTTATTTTTAATTTTTATGTTTTTAAGGGTAAGTGTTCAAGCAATCCTGGAAATCACAGCTAAAAAACTTTGAATCCAAATTATATGTTATCAGATACCTTACCATGATAGATCTCTTACTAAAGTGA
>JAWWMP010000116.1:71973075-71994531 GCA_035047865.1 Dendrocincla tyrannina | reverse complement strand
TAAAAAAACCCCCAGTATATTTATAAATAAAAAATATTTTCTCCAGTATGTTTTGAAAAGCCAAAACCATAGTAAAGATAACTTAATTATCTAAAGTGTCAAAAAAGTGAAAATACTGAGGTGAGTAATTAAAGGTGCCTTATAGAAACTCATTAACATAAAATGTGTAAAGTAATAGCAAGATTGTTGTTTCAAAAATACGGGAAATAACACCACAAAATGTGACAGGGCATCTTTCCTGAGTATAAAACACATGAAAGTCAGAATCAAGGTGATCCATAATAGCTACCTAAATTCTCTGCATTTTCCAGGTTTTCCATTAATTTTACATTTAACAGTCTCATTGCCATAAGCTTCCTATTTTTAAAAAGTACATTTCAGAGTTATGAAATTTATAAATATAGGGGGAGGGGTTTATTTTCAATGATTAATAATTTACCTATTTCCACACTTTGATGATTTGTATTCTTTCCACATTTTACACCCTTTTCCAAATCAGATTTCATCAGCCAGAACTAATAAACTACATGCCACACTAATGATTACAAAAGTGAAAATCAAATGTGCACAAGACTTCAGAAACAGTTTCTTAAGTTTCCCTCTTTGAGATATGGTACTACATAACTTATTTATGCAAACACAAGTAATTGCTTTTCTAAATGTAAATCTAGTTTGTTTTTCTACTGGAAAGACCAGAAACAAATCTAGTCAGCTCTTATAAGCAAATAAATGCATTTGAACTATCTATTATATTGTTTCAGAGCCAAATCTGTTTTAAAGAAAAAAATCAACTTTGCATTAAAGATTTTTGCTCATTTTTTGGTATTTGTTAAGAATCAATTTCTCAGCATTTGGAGGTATTTGCAAATGCAGAAGGTTCTGTTTTATATAGGAATGATTCTGATAAAACCCTGTAAAGAAAAAAAGATATACTAGTCATTTTCATCTGAGGCATGTAATTTGTAGACAGATTTCTAAACTAGACTACAATTCAAATGAAAATAGAACATTCATTGCATGATGAAAGAAATATTTTTAAAATAAAAATCCCATTTGAAATAGCAGTAGAGAAGATAAAACAAACATTTTGCCCTACTGATTAATTATAGAAAATTATGCAATTTCTGATGGTTAGTTCATAAGTTTATAGTTCTGCTTGATTCTCGCCAGAAAGTGACTGATTGCAACACACCATAGCATTTAGGAACTGTGATAGTCTTTGTCATAGCCAGATTTTAAGTATTGCAAATAGGTCCTACCTGTTCATCTACATTACCCTCTTTGAACACATTGTCTAAATTGCCATCAACAGAATTTGAAAGCTCAGCAGAAAACTTCAGATTAACTATGCCCTTTTTTAAGACTTTTATATTTAAAAATAAATCAAATATTAAAGGTGACAGGTTTTTCCCAACTCAACATTAAACATCAAGAAAATCCCAAATAGTGCTGCTTGTTCTAGTATTGCTTAAGGCATTACCCTGCTGAGATCTGTACCACACAGCTGATCTAATTTTCTTCATAGTTCAGATGGAAAAATGCCAGAAAATTACTTTGCCAAACACCATATGCCAAATGGGTACTCTCCCACTAGGATTTTTCAGAACACATTAAGACATTCATCTGGTACTCTGTAGGAGAACAACTTTCTTCCAGAAGAGGAGGGTAAAGAAAAAGAATTGAACAAACCAACCTGGTATATTGTCCAATACACTTCCATATACATCAGGTTAGAGTTGTTTGTAGGGCAGTGCAAACTGCTCAGAAGTGCCCAAGAAGATATTCAGTTCCTCCCAGTTTTCCATAGAATTTTAGGTTTCTGCATTCATTTGCTTCTTACAAAATTTGGGATCAAGCATTGTGAGCTAGAAATGCATAAAGTACAGCTGTCATTAAGCTATGGTCTTCCTAATAATTTTCTTGATTTTCATCAAACAGGCTGGCAAGAAGCACAATTTCATATATCAAATAAAAAGTTCTGACCAGGCTTTTGCATAACTTCAGCAGCTATAACTTTTGTCATAAGCTGAGAGTTTCTAGTCTTTAATTTTGCTCAGACTCTTTTTTCTTTCTCTGACCAGAAAGAATAGACTGAGAAACAGTTCCAGGAACATATGATCTCAGATAGATTAAGAAAACTGAAAAAACCTCATTAGTCTCAAGAACTAGGACAGCAAAGTTTACAAGGACAGTTGCCTCAAAGCAGCACTTTCAGCAGCCACCTTGATTTCTTTTCTTTTTTGTTTGCTCCACGGATATTCTTATTCTGCTCCCCTGCATAGTGGAGCCCTTGTCATCCACTAATTACTTCTGAACTGTAAATAGATCAGTCCTTTATTTTGAAAAAATAATGGTAGGACAGTAAGACTGCTGTTCACTTAGGCAAATTGCCCAATTCTTAGAAGAAAGTTTTAATAGGTATACAGAATCAATGCAAAAAGTGGGATTTTCAAACCTGGGTTGCAACTGCAGTTTCTATGTAGCTTGTTAGACACACTAAAAAGTTCTTTGCTGGGGGGGTTCTTTTTTTATTTGTTTTGTCTCGAGGTTTTGGGTTTTTTTTCCAAATATTAGGGTATCATAATTAAGACACTAACACAAAACATATCACCTAAATCGGGAGGGGAGGGGAGGCGAGGCGAGGCGAGGCGAGATCATGGTCAAGAGTTTTTATTCCAGAGTGTTTAACTAGCAAGTACACTCAAGAGAGCACATGACTCTTCAAAATAGTTTGTTCAGAATAAGTTATTCTTCTGAAAATAAAAATATTTCCAAACCCTATCTTCACTTTACGACAAGGAAAATTTAGACAATACCTGACAGAGTATTTTGTGTCCACTTCATGGAAATTCTGTCTCAGAAACATACAGGAATGTAGAAGTAACCACACACACACAAAAAAAGTAAGTTTTGAAAGGGAATTTAGTGGAATTAGCATGTTCTGTTTTGGCTGTCTGGATACGAAAGGTGTAAAGCTTCTGTCTTGTCTATTAGACATCAGCTGGAGAACAGTTGTGGGCTTCAGGATCAGACTTCTAAAATCACAGAAGCTGTTTTGAAGGTCACCATCAAGTGAGCTTGAGCTTCACATTTGAAGCTCACCATTTCAAGTGCATATCAAGTTCATAACCATTATCCTTAGGATTGCTGGTCATCCTGCAACTTTATTCTGTGTTATCTAGTCCTTGAAATAATGTTGCTGTCATAAAAGTTAGGTAACCAAATACTTTAAACTGTATTCAATCTTTCTATTCAAGCCTTGTGCTCGTCCTTTGTTTCTCTTAATCTTATTCTGGTATAGTTTGTCTGCCCTGTTTGTTGGTTTGTTTTGGGGTTTTTTTGGTTTTTTTTTGGTTTTTTTATGGTTTTGTTTTTGTTTTTGTTTTTGTTTTTTCCCCCACATCTTTCTTACTCCAGTTCCTATACGATATCTCTAAGCCTTGCAATTTCTTCATACCTTTTGGGCTTTTGGATGGTGCTCTCTATTTTACCTGCTCACATATGTAGATTGTCTCTTAAAAGAGAATCTGTGCAGTCTGAAAAGAGAAGAAAATTATTTACAAGAACATCAAATATTATGGCATAGACATCTGTTTGGAGGTGCCTACAATAGCAGTATTACTAATTTTCTTCCATATAATAAAAAATTGAGAACTGCAAGATTTTCTGTCGGAGTCTATAAAAAAATTCTGTTGTGCCTCAAAAGGAGAATTTCCATACTCAGCCTGTGGGTAGAAAAGAGAGATTAGCAGGAACCAAACATCATAAAACCCTGTGTTGATTAAAGGGATACTTTTCTTCATGCCACCCCTTTACAAGCTTAAGAAAAATTTTCAGACTCAAATATTTTATTTGAAAAATGATAACAAGCATGAGAAATAGTAGTCACATTTGACCAAAAATTAGGGGCACTAAAGTTTGAAACTGAATTTTGTACATTACAATTAGATTCATTTTTAATGGAATTAGCATCAGTTGTTAAGTAGTAAATGAATGCCAGAGCTACTCGTGAGAATAAGAGAGGAATGAAGAGTATTAGCAAAAAATTATCTAGGATAGCATATATGTAGCCACCATCATCAATTTAAACTGGAGCTTTCTTTATAAGACAGGATTTTAAATAAAGGCACACAGGCAGAATACTTTGTACATTTACAGAGTTGATGAGAAAGAAGGAGATTTTATAAAAAAAAACTTCAAAATGATATAGAAATTCAGGTTTTCATGTAAACAAATACGTAAGCAAATTCAAGAAAAAAGACCCTTTATTGACTGAAAAAAATAAATATATATACATATATCCTATTTGGCTGAAAAAGCGTGGGGGAAGGGAGGGGAGAGGAGGCAAGGCAAGGCAAGGCAATGCAATGGAACTACTTGTAGTTCAAGGTTTTCAATATTTGCCTTGCAAATTCAGGGGAAGCATGATCCATGAGTTGATTTTAAGTCTCAAGAACTGCACCTAAATAAGCCTAATGTCAGCGAGTGTAAATTCACTGCACAGAGGTTCACTTCCTAGGCTGAGGAGTTTGCAGTTAAAAAAGATTTTGTTCCCTTAGCTTTAGTGTTGCAGAACAGATAACCATGGATATCAAAACCATTTTAAATTGGTCAAGGTAGTTTCCAGTAATGGCTTGCAGCTAAGAATATAAGTGTAGTACCAAAAAGTCATTCAGGTCTTGTAACTGCTACTTTTTACTATATCCATTCTGATGTGTAGAATGGAAAAAAAAGGCAGTAAAGTGGTACTGTTGAATCCTATCACATAACAAAAATTGACTGTGGTGCTGAAGTCTTAAGAATTGCAGAACAACACACTTCAGATCCTTATGCCAGAGGGCAGACAATCAGGTTCCTCTTTATTGTGGCAGCTACTACATATAGCTATGCATTAGGGGTAATTAAACCAGATACAGTGATTAGAAAACATTAAAAAAAAAAATTCTCTTGGGCTTGATGACAAGCAAGAATGTTTTACCATTTCAGTTGTTCTGTCCACCATCTCACAGAATCCCTTCATTGCTATCATCTGCTGTGACTGACAAAAGAGTCCTACTGTCTCCTAGACATGCGTCTTCCCTGCAGGAGGACTCACCACTAATCAACTGTATAGCACACGGGAGGTTTTAATCTTCTTTCTGACCGGTGTGGTGAAATGTTTCAGCATAGCCCAGAATTACTAATATTCACTACACTATTCCAAAGATATTACCTCTTCACAAGACTCCTTTTGTGTCCCAAGGGCAAATAGATTTTGCAGTTTCTTTCTATTTCATCTCAGTGAATATAGATAAAATAAAACAATATTTAAAAAAAAAAAAAAGCCACCAAAGAAAACAAACCAAAACAAAGGGATTTTCCCTTGATTGACTTGTCAGTATCACAGTCATTAAACTGCCTAACAGAACATGCACTGAAGTAGCCAGGGCAGATTATATTCTTTTTCAATTTTAGGTAGAAATATCAGTACAAAATGCACCCTGGGTTACTCTCACAAACAAGTTCCAGTTGGTGGTTTGGTTTTGGTTTTGGTTTCATTTTTTTTGTTTGTTTTTTGGTTTTTTTTTTTTGGTTGGTGGGTTTTGATTTTTTGGTTTTTTTGCTTTTTGTTTTTTATTTCTATTTTGTTTGGACATGGTGCATTTTCAAAAGGTGCAGTGAAATATCAGAGTTTTCTTCAATCAGAAAATTCATGCTTGTTAGACCATGGACTGAACCCAAGCATGTGCAAGTTCTATTTTAGGAATAAAAGATTTGATTTAAACATTTAGATTAAAAATTTTGATGTAAAATTTGGGTTCTATCCAAGAACTATAAAGTTCTTTGTCATGAGAACTCTTGTCTTTTTACAGAAGTTAGTATAAAATCAGGTATAAGAGTACCTCAACTGGAGGGTTCGGGGGGGGGGTAATTTTTACAATGATCTGCATGAGAATTTATTCAGTCTTGTTTGAATACAATTAGAATGCGGGAAACTCATACTGGATATAAGGGGAAAAAATTTCAGTATGTTCATCCAAGGCTGGAAGCAGTTGCCCAGTGGAGCGTTGTACTTAGAAGTGGTCAAGACTTGACTGGCCATGGCCCTGAGCAACCTGATCTGATTAGACTTGTTTTCAGCATGGGGTTGGACTAGATGACCTCCAGAGACCCCTTTCAACCTAAACTATTCCGTGACTATTTTATCTCTCCCCTTCAGCATTGGATCAGGACCAAAAGATGTAGATGTAGAGAGGATCTAGGCATAGGCCATGGGCTCCTATCTTGGGAGAGCTCTGATCTACCATGAATGGACTGAACTGTGCAGATGCATATAAACAGCAGGTCTGATGCCCCGGTTTTCCTAAGTCTGAGCAGAAGACTGTGACTAAAATTGTGCCTTACCATTCAGATAATATAATACTTTTTCTCACCTACATGATGCCTGTACTCAATGAGTATAGGAGACCCCTTGAAAAGAATTCATCAGTTCCCTGCTTCCACCTTGCTTCATTAGCCATGTTTTTGCAGTCAAAGTATGCCAGCATCATTATAATGGCTATTGGCCATGAAAGTCAAGGCTAATCAGGGTCTGAAAAATGCTTTTGTAAAGACATTTTGTAAAAGTCTGATGAAGTTTTCAGAGAATATTTTAAGGACTGTGGTTGTTTTGCATGGTCAAACGGGATCTGCCACTTTTATTGACCACATTTGTCAAATTCTCAGCACTTTGGTTCTCTGACCTTACTGAGTGTTTCAATCAATACTGATTTATTATTTTTTCCTAGCTGGTGTTTCATGCCACGTATGTAAGAAATTTAGGCATCACTTGGCTTTCTCTAATATTATTAGAAGGACCTATTTATTTCTAATATACAGAATTCTTATGGTCTCTAAAATATCACCCAGTGTATCTACAGGACAGCTCTGTGTACTCATCAGAAGTCATTTTTAGCAGTAAGAGACAGTAGCTATTTTTGATAAGGACAATAAAGGTGGCTGATGATTCTATTTTTAAAGTGGAACAACTCCTGTTCTAGGGTATCGACATTTGTCAAGGAGAAACTCAAAAAGCTTCAAAGCTTTTAATAGGAGTTTCAAATCTTCGGTCCTATCCTGACTGCATACAGACTTCACTGGTACCACATTCAAACAGCTTTCCTTTACTTTGTAGCTATACTCTTCTCCCAACAGACTAACTTTTTAAAGAAGAATGGCCTTTGTATTGCAAACAGAAGAGTAGCAGTATTTGAAGATGTTTGTCCTAAACCTGACACAATCCAGGATTGCCTTACTGGGCTTATTTGCACAACAGCGGGTTTTTTTGCAAGAAATAAATGAATTTTGGGATTGGTTAGGCACACCAAAAAAAAAAAAATAATGTTTCTGAGACTACACCCACATTTACAACAGAAAGTAAAACAGTATGAAAGAAAAAGCTAAGGCATGCATTTCCGGGTAACTTTGAGTAAAGAAAGAAGCCAGCATTTTAGTAACTATGAAATGAAATTAAATGAATGTATAACTTTCTTGAATCCCACTTAGGATTAGAAAAGGAATATGAATGAGGATGATATGAAATTTTAACATTTCCAAATAGGAACTCAAAAAAATGATCTGCACAATAGATACATTTTCAGTGCAGTAAAAAATAGACTCTTCCTTGGAATGTAAGACAGCATGGTCTCTGCCCCGAAGTTCTTTTAACCCAGTTTTAAAACACAATAAAGCAGAATGGCAGGATGGAGAAATGCTGGCAAGAATTCTAAGGAGAGGATTACAAGGTCACTTATATGTCAGGCACAAACTTGTGGTTCTGTTATCCATAATCAAGTCTGTATTATTGAATTCGGTTTGTCTTGGAACCTCACTCATAGAATGTGCCACTGACAGACATTGCAGTGGACATTAATATATCCCCTCAGAGCTACAATATTTCAATATATAAATGACAAGTAAGCCAAGAATTCCAATTTTATGCTTAGGAAAGAAGGCAGTTTAATATTTAATGTGCTGGATCTCAGAGTTCTGTATATTGGACTCCAACACCCACACCAACTCAAAGAAGAAAAATTAAAATAAATTAATTCCTATAAGAATACAGATGATGAAATTTCTTGCAACACTACTCACTGGGTAATATTGTTTTCCTAAAGATGACTTTAACTTCTGTAAATAACTTCACTGAACTTCTGATACATATCTGATGTTCACTTCTGGTTCATGAATTTGGTCAGATGTGCTACTCTTTTGTTTATGTCATTTGAAGAGCATTACACTTTCATTATGTGAAATGCATAAAATGTAGCCAAAGGTACTCAGGAGTCAATAGCAAGGTCATAATTTACTATCAAGTTTCTGCTGACATTTACAGACCATTTAAACTTTGTTCTGTTTTATAACATCAGCATCAGCACAATCCTTGAAGTGCATCACTGGCTGCAGTGCGGCTGTAATGGAACTTATGTGAACAACTAGCAAAGAATTAGTATTCCTGTTTATGATTTATCTGTGCACCAACTGTAAATATTCTAGTGAGAAACACTCCACTACAAAACAGCTAAATTAAAATGAGCATTGATCTGAACCTTTTAAAAAGAAAACTTTCTGTGAAATATAAGGCTATAAAATTATATGAATCCTTCATAAATGAATCAAGTATTAAAATCACAACTTTTCTCCAGTGATAACAAAGAATGTTCTTTTCTTTTGACACTGCGTAACTAAGTTCATGCTTTTAAACAATTAGTAGAGAAAAAAATAATACTTTAAATTGTTGCAGATATGATTGAATATTTAAATTGGGATTATTGTGCTCTAATAAAACATTAATGAGTTAGAGAATTCTTTTCATATTTGAATTATTTTTGTAAATCTTAAAAAGCACCCTACTTGGATGAAATTTGATGCACCTAAAACATGTATTAGTGGAAGGTAGCCCATCAACAATACTTAGAATATCTTTTGTCACGGGAAAAAAAAACCAACCAAAACATTTAAAAGCTATCAGCAGTTTAATATATATAAATACACAAAAATTTCTTTAACCATGTACAATTAATTGTAAAAAATATTGGGAAAATATATTCTACATGTATTTGTCCCAGATATAAAAAGTTTTCCACAGGTACACAGATTCCTCCCATTTTTTTCCTCTTGGTGCTGTACTGATGGTTGTTCATCTTGTGTATTCAATGAAAGCAATCTGAGCTAGAGGTTATATTCTAAAGTGAGGGAAGGAACTGTGAAGGACAGAGGCAGCAGAAGAGGAACAGGAGCAGAAGCAGAAGAAAGAGCAGGAATTATGACAAAACAGAGGAGGCGGAGATACTCATGGTCTTAAAACAGAGTTAAAAGAGGTTAACACTGAATAGAAAAATCAGTTATTTAAAGAAAATCTGAATTATTTGAGGAGATAATCAAATTCAGTCTTACAGTCAGAATACCTGTCTTGTACTAGTGAACCATTAGAAAAGAGACTGAGGTTCCTTGTCATCAAAGCTGCACAGGTTGATGTACAGTACATTGTTCATTAGCCAAATGGTGCTTTTAGAAACCTGAGCTGCACTTACCACTTTGAATAACACATGGCATAACTGCTTGATATAACTTTGGGGTTGGATTTAATTTGCAAAGAGTTGTCTTGAAGTACAGATAAAACACATTCATATCTGCCTGCAGATAACTGTACAGAAATAGTCCTAAGCAGCTACCCTGAATATCCACTAGATAGTAGATTTATTTGCTATGTACTTGTTCTCTATTACCATGTGATATCTCTGTTACTGTCTCTAGTCACTTAGTTGAGATCAAAAGCAATGATTTCTGGAAAGCCAGCAAGTAAGTTCACCCAATAGCAGCTCCCAAAGACAACCAACCTCTAAGCCTAGCTGCAAAGTCAAAATGAAATCATGCCTGCCTTAGACTTCCAATTGTCTCATTTGGCTGATAGATTTGGTGAAAGTAGACATCTGCTTGTATAAGAATTCAAACACCTTTCTCTGCTAGGTCACATGCTTAACTTTGTACTTTTGTATCTTAATGCAGAAATTTTCTTTCAGGTTTCTTTTTGGTCTCTTTTTGTTGAATAGGAAGAAAAAGCTATTTCTAACTTTGACTCAGTTATATCTGAAGTGTGGCTTCCTCAGCTTCCCTAAGTATGGCAAAGAAAAATGTCAGTTCACTCAAGGCAGTGAAAAGAGCACTTCACACCAACGTTTTTCTCTCGGTACTAGGCTTTTGTCTGGTGCTTCTTTTAGTCCCATCTGTTTGGATCAGAATTCTTTCTCTACGTGCTTTACCTTTTCATATGTACTTTTTGTTAATGAGCCTGATAGTTAATTTATTGAGATCATTTCACCCAAAGTCCAACTCCAGCTTCTCCCTCATTCTAACTCGCAGTATGAAGCAGAAAATATTTTTCTTTTATGGTCCTGGCCCTCCTCACTTCTAACCTCCAGGTGTGTACTTTAGTATGCAATAGACTTGTTCTCTTTTACTCTTCTTATCTGTCAAATTAAGAAAAAAAAAATTATCCATAATAATGAAATATACCCTCTGTAGTGAATTAATATAAATGAGAACTTACAATGCAAGAAGTGTCTCTTGTAAGTTGCAAGTTGAAGAAAACTTCCAGAAAGATGAAAACACATGAGAGTTTCCCATACGTCATTCAGATGAATGACTGGTTCAGAATATGGAGAAGAATTATGTTCAAGGATATCCTCTGTTCTCTAAGTTTTCACAAAGGCCTCTTCCTCATCTCACCATTTCTAAACGGGATATTAAGGCTTCCAGTTTGATGATTTGGCATTTCAGTCTCTAATATGCTGATAGATTGAGTTCAGCTTTCTGAGTAACCTTGTAACTGCAGCAGTGTAATAGCTGTAACTATAATAAGGCCTCTTTTGCTGGAAGTACTGACAGTCATTCAGATTAGTCCAATTGACTGGTTAATATCATACCCTCATTATGCCTTCTGAAATGCTTTGAGCTGTGGATAATTGCTTCTGGTTCTGGAAAAGAATGAAAGTTTCTTTCACAACTTACTGGTTTGGTGACAGAGCCTATATTAGATTTAAATTTTTATGGGGGCATCTAATAAATACATCAAAGGACACAGAATGGTGATGTTGCTCTCCCAGTCATGTTTTTTAAGGATTTATTACAACTTCAATAGGAACATCTGTCATTTAGGGTTATTTCCATGGTCCTAACCAAAACTGGAGGGCTTGGAAAACAATATAAAAGAATGCAATGGAGTTTTCCCACAAGCACAAAAGTAAAAATATCTTTCACTTCTCTAGATCTTCTCTCAGGAAAAGGTCTTAGGGGGAATTCCCCTTAGCAGCTTGTCATGGTTTAAACTCAGCCAGCTTCAGTCTTTTTTTGTCTTTTTTTTTTTTTAAATTTATTTTATTTTTTATATTTTCCCCTTGAAGGTTTTATATATTCACTGATTATTGTTGCCAAAACAATGGGAAATGATTGTGAAAAAAATGGAAAAACAAGAGAGGAAGAAAATCACCATATGCACAGTGACTTTCACAAATTATTGATTTTTTTTTTATTTATTCACAAAAAAACCCGAAATAATACCACATACACACAAACACACATTTAGGCATGTACATTTAGTGCCTTACCCTTACCTAATAACTTAGAGTAGCAGAAACATCATAATATATATACAGCAACACTTGCATACAATTTAACAACCAGTTTCATCAGTGAGTACCCTCACTCTTCTGAATTTTAAAAAAATTATGGGGTTTGTAACACAGATTACAAGAATCACTCCATGGGCTGACCCAGACCATTTCTTTCCTTTCCAGTCATCCTGATCAATTTTTCAGACTTTTCCAAGATCACTGCTGAATAGGAATATCTGTGACAAGTACAGTCTGATCTGCACTGTAATATATGCCACACATGGGTGTTCTGTATTCCTGACCAGACAATAGAGTCCCACTGGCTCCTCAGTTTGTCTCTAAGTTCTTGGAGGCTCTCCATATAAAAGCAGCTGAAAGGCTTCAGCTCAAGATGTGAACTCCCAAGGTTCACTAAGATATCTGCATACAGAACTGTGTGCTTTATTATGATTCTCAGAGTGTGAACAAGATCAAAGAGCACCTTCTTCTAGACTGAATGTAGGCATTGGCTCATCTTTCCCCTATTTCACTAAATTCAACACAAGCAGCAAGCCCACTTCTTGTAAGGCAGTACCTATGTATGTGGCTATGACAGCACACCACAGCAAATACACAGGCAAGCATGTGGGCCTAAAATATGCACACGTATTGCTCATTTATAGTCTTCTCAAGCATCTTCTCCATTTCTTATAGTAAACTTTCCTCACTCTTTTCTTCTCCCACCTTACAAAGCTGTTTCTTCTTTACCAGTCTATAAACAACTGTCAAACAGTCAAAGTGTGAGTTTTGGGTTTTTTTCATACTAACCCTCAGATGCAGAAGAAAATGTAGTCAAACATGAACCATTCTAGTCTCGGTATAAAAAGCTTTAAGGAAGGCCCTAAGCAGTATCTAGACGTGTCTTTTGCTGCTGTTCCTACATGAGACCTGAGTATTTTTCTGTGTTTTTTAAAGGAAATATTTTTGACTGCACACTTAATGTCCTCATATGGTAGTCAGTCCCTGAATAGTGAGGTAACATTTCAACTGAAATGCTGGAGGCAGGATGAGTAAAGGATCAACCAAGTCTTCACTCTGGTTTTGGTCTTATAGAACCTGTGTAAAGAAGGCAGGATTTAAGTGATGATCAAGCCCACTTAGCTTTACATTCTTGAAAATTATAACTGTTGATTTATCTTCATATTATGTCTTACTTTTTTCACAACAGAGTATACCTACTCTACTTAGTAGTATACCTACTAGATATCCATAAGAAAATTGATGGCAGGGTATCAGGGTATAACTTGCAGCTACTAATGCATTAATAAGAGCAAGCAGTACCCTTGGGATGACCTGTGACCTTTCACTAGTTGTAGTGGATTTTATACCTGGCTGATTTAAACATGTCATTACAAAAGATTGGGGCAGTTGTTAAAGATTTGTTAACATATTCATGAAATATGATGAATTAATTATTAGTCCATTGAAGCAACAAAAAGAAAAGGTTAGCTTATTTCTACATGATGCCTCAATCTTTTTGATGCTGTATAAAATATAGTTGCCAGTTTGTGCCCAATAGAAAAAAATTAACAGGTAAGGGACTACAATGGTTTTGTATTCAAATTGAAATTTATTTTTAAAACTTTCTCTTATGTGTTCAGATGTCAGTTACTCATAGTGAAGGATTTTTGATGCTGTAGGGTTCTCTGGTACACAAAAGTCTCTCACAAAGATAGGTGGCTAAGATGCCTCTTCATAATAAACTGCAGAGAATACAACTTCACTGAAAATTTCACAGAGTCTCAACACAACCAAATAAACGAACTGACAACTGTTATACTCAACCTGCATTCACATGTCTTATTTTTTGTCCATAAGGATCAATCTCAATGTTTAACGTGAAGTTTATGGTGCCTTTATTTTCTCTTACCAACAAGGGAACAGAAGGTAAGGAATTTGCTGGTTTCAAATTATGAACAGTTACATAAAAACTGTCTCCAAGAATTTTTTCATTTAACTTTTGTGTGTTAAGTATGTAAATATTTAAATATACTTATTTTGTAGGAACTATGCTGTAGCCAACCTGCCTTGCAGTGGGAAATTTCTATAAATAAATACAGTTAAGTTAAAAAGCCATGAAAAATAAAGCATTAATGAATATTAAATAAAGATGACCTATTTAACAAGCTGTTTACTTTATGCCTGTTTCAGAAAGGCTCGCATTCTTTGTCTGATCCCAGTCTGTAGAATGGGATGAATACTAAAGATATTTAGAATATCTTTACTTCTGCTAGAGTAATAGGCTCTTTGTGTCTAGAACTTATATTAAAAAGTGACACAATCTGCATTGAAAGATTGGCAACTTCTAAAATTGGGATAAGTATGAAAAACAAGTTACATGAACATATCCACAGTTTGTTTTAAAATTATAAAAAAACCCATAACTGGTTCTTCAAAAATCTATCTTTCATGAGTCTTTGTTTTCAGAACTGATGGATAAATGAATTGGGCTGTACTCTGCAGTGGAGTGAAAAAAGGTCTCTCTGCAGGAGCAAGTAAAGCAAATTTATAACTTAAGTCTTCTGAGATTAAGACCTTCTTTGGAATGAGTATGATGTATGGCAGAAGAGAAGAAAGCTGGTTGAAGGATGCATCTATTTTTGCTTCCTAAACTCAGATCTCACAGAGAATATTTCTTGCATTTTAAACTACATAATCAGCAAAGATAAACAAAAAAGGTGGGAGGGATAAGAGAAGGTGGTTAAATATCCACCTAGAGAGAGAGGAGAATGGATCTGGATAATTTATAACATATGAAGACATGGTTCATGAAGTTATAAGATTTCTTCTGTCAGAGACAGATTTTGATGTCCCACATGGTGACATCTAATCTGAGGATCCTAGAGCAGGAGACAAAACAGTGAGCAGCATATGCCCAATATGTAAACTGAAGTAAGTATAAGAGCTGGCATCTGTGATGTTACACATCCTGCCTGGAGGAACCAGACCTTTCTCACTAAGTTTCTGGTAGAAACTCAGCCACTGTGAAACCAAGAATTCAAGAATTACAAGATTACAATGAGGACTGGAAAAATGCAGAGTAATTATCTAGAGGAAACGAAGTTGCTGGGCATGAAAGTACACTCAAAGAGAAGCACCTGGGGACAGGTCCTGGCATTTCTTTTCCCTGATTCACTCAGAGTTTAACATAAGCCTCTCCAAGGTTCCTGTCCCACCTGTGCAAAGAGTCATGTATCCTTTGGCCTTTTGGTGGCTTGACAGGAAGACGACATAGAATGAAGTTTGTCTCTCCATTGTGATTCTCATTCTTGGAGATCACAAGCAGCCTGTAGTCTATGAGTTATGAACCTGATGCAGTGGAGAACAGAGAAGGCAGATGTGAATCTTTGCACTCTACACAAAAATGAAAACTCGGATTTTCTATGTCATCAACAAATGATCTGATATTGGCAGCCATATGGATATTTTGGTCATCCAGCTACTCCCAAGTCCACATCTCAGGCAACTAAACTTCTCGTTATATGTGAACCCTGAGGACCAAGAGGACCCTGGTATGTGGCACTTGCACAAGATTTGTCCTGATGACTAAGCTGGTTTACTATAAACATGGCAATTGTCTGTTCTGTAAGCCTAAAAATAACCTGTTATCTCTCCAGAATTCCTGAAAATTTTATATTGTGTCTCAGTTCCTCTATATTTTTCTTTAGCATTCATATCTCAGAACCAAGGCAAAGCTTTCTCATTCTAGAAAAAACTAATTAACCAAATGGGATGGAATTGGATTTTCTCCCTTAGATTCTTCCATATCTTATCTTGACATTAGTTCAGAAATATGTCATAACAGCTGAAATAGGGCATTGAGGTAAGGATATGTGAACTCTTTCAAAGGCACTCAGATCTCCAATTATAACTTCATTGTTGACTTGGGTAGCATGTTTAATGTGTGTGCCTTCACTTTCCTTTACTGTAGATATTAGTTATAAGCTTATCTGTATTGTGAAACTGCTGTGTGTGAAGACTTCCAATACCTGATTATAAATTGCTTTCTGAGAGCTCCATAAAAAAGGTGAAACTTACAGCAAGTTCCAGGAATGATTATTATCATTAATAACAATGAGATATGATATGTTGTTAAAGTAGTCTTTTTTTCTTCCCTCATTGGATTAAAAAACCTTTCTATAGTCTTTGTGTAATCAGAGATATGGAAAGGATTTGGGGATTCTTCAGATGAAAGGGACAAATAAAAATGTGACATGGATGATCACAGTGTTAATCATGTCATTAAATATTCAGTAACCAAGCATTTCTAATTGAGTGAGGTGAAAAAAAATTACTTTGTGCTACGCTTCAAACTCAGATTTGCAGCATGCTGTGAACAGGGAAGAACAAGCTGAGCAGCCAAAGGTGGCAGAGGTATTCTAAGACCTCTGATTTTCTCTTTATTGATTGCTGTTTCTGAGTAAATGTCATCAGTTGCTTGGTGATTTACAACATACTGATAATAAAACAGAGGGATATGAGTATAGACATAGCAAGTTTAGGGTTTTTTTCTCTGTTCTGCCCTACAGTTTATTCCTTGGTTAAGGCAACACCCTGGTGACAATCAGCATGCAGCAGAATGTAATGAAAATGAAGAACCGTGGGCAGATTATGCTGACAGAAAGATGCCTCCTTTTGTTGCACTGTAAGTGATAGTCTGTCAGATAAACACGAGTCAGTGTCTTTGAGCTGCCTTTAACAACACAAACAATCCAGTCCAGAAGGCTGAAAAGTTTCAATGTTCAAGTGAGAAAAAGTCGCAATGGAATTTTAATGAGAGATGGTATCTTTTTACATCTCGGTTGAAGACAAGAGAGAACTCTATTGCATAAAGTTATTTAATAAGCTGAAAATCCCAATGGTCAGTATGCAACATTAGTGAACCAAAAGTTCACAGGTGTTCTTGCTTGTTTATTTGTTTTCTGTAGAAGATGAAAATGTAATAGGTTTTTGGAAAACCCTTAAAACCTTCCATAATGATAAAAACATTCACAATACATTTTATATTAGTTTTCTTCATCAAATCAGGACATTTACTAAAGACTCTAATAACAATATAAGTGTGCAAATGCGCTTACTTTAATTAAAACCTAAAACGGCATGCAGGCAGAAAATTTGTTTTTAATTAGAGACAGTAATCTATAAAAGGGAGCAGAGTATGGTGATGTGTGTCCAGCACAGATAGAATTCTGCAAATGTAAAATACACTTTTTAAACTATGCCATGCAGTCAATTAAAAGAGAGAAAATTAAAAACTCTGTGGTGATACACATTGTAACACATTAGTGATGTGAAAATATGAAACTACAGGAGCAAAGAGCCTTGGACCTGGACTTACCGAACTGATCCTCTTTTAAGACAAATTATTAAAGAAAATGTTATGATGTATCCACTAGTGGTCATTCTAGAATCTGTGCAGTTTAAGTACCAGTACTTCAGAAACTTGCCAAATTTTACCCAAAGTATTCTGATATTTTATCCTGGGATGGTAGAATAGAAATATCAGAAAAAAAGGACTTCTACCAGTATGGAAGGTTTTGACATAAATTATTTTTATTGTTTTCCCTGCTTTATTCTTTCTTTTAGTTTGGTTTTGGTTTGGGACTTTTTGTAATCTATATTAACCAAAAAAGTATTTATTTCTTGTAAAATGAATCAAAGCAAAAGTTTTTACCCCCACTGATTGATTTTCCAACTCTACCTGAAAGACAAGGCAAAGAAAAGCAAGGCAAAGTAGGGGAAAAACTTATAAATGCAGTCTTAATTTTTTTTTTTTTTCACATGCAGCCATAATCTTCCTGTCATCACTTTTTTAGCTCAGTTTGAGGGTCCTGAGATTTTCTACTTAGTCTAGAAATTACATTTTTTTACTTAGTAGTAGGAGTCATTGTTACAAACTGAAACAAATAGTAAGATCTCCCAGAACAATACTTCAAAGTGATGGAGTATTGATTATATCCCAAAAATTTTATACAAAAAAAAAATAAAACCCAACAGATTAATAACCTCAGCTCTTAAAAGACCTTGGAACATATAGTTGTGGAGTTCAGTGTGCATTAAAAGACCTTCTTTCCTCATTAAAAATCCGTTTCATTTATATTCCTGAGATGAAGCTTGAATTTCTTTTTACTTGGTAAGAATAATGTTTTTATTTGTAGACAGTGTAAGATGAATGATGTCCTTAACTATTCAAAGCTTTGCTTTCAACTGCTATTGTAAATGCTATTATATGTATACGTCAGCAAGCTATATTTTGCAAACAGATGCAAGAGAGAACTGCCTGCACACCAACACAGATGAATCAAGGCCAGCTTTAATCTGTAGACTGCATAGCTGTGGCTGGTGTTGTACTATACTAGTGTTATATTAGTGTTATGCACTATTAAAACCTTTCTGAAAAATTATGTGTATTAGTTTTTTGTTTGGTTGGGTTTTGTTTTTTGGTCATCATACTTTTAAAGTGTGTTCATTTGCAAGTTAGCTCATTGCAGATAGTGAAAATCCTAAATCAGGGTAAGCCCTTTGGTGGTTCCTCTATTTGGAATTTAGCTTTATTACCTCTGGTGAATGACAGGATTTTATTTTTTTTTCTTTCCATTCTGTCAGATGACATGATTCCATAAGAATCCTGAGAGGTTGGACTCTCAAGTTACATCTATGCTAATATATAAAATAGTCAAGGGACCATCGCCTGTCACAGCAGACAGTTGGCACAGCATAGCTTGTCCACATAAAGTCAATCTTCCTTAGTTCTAAATCAATGTTGGCCCACTCCGTTTGTTCACTGGAAGTGGTCCTTGGCCCATGCCAACACCTCTGCACTGCCTGACATCCTTGCAAGAGACCAGTCTACAGATTTGACACTGTAGATGACACGACAGAAATGCTTACACACGTCCTGGCCTCTAGCTTACCAGTTAGCAAATACTATCCTTTAAGTGTTTCCTTTGGCTAAGTTCAGAATCACTACATGCAACTCTGCTAAAGTAGATTTTCATGTCACCTGCAGAATGTCTAGTAATAAGCTCACTATTTATCAGATTCTGCAGCCAGTGCCTGCAGATTTCATTGTTATTGTCACAATGCTTATGTGATTGCAAAGGAAACAGAAAGAAACTATGTAATCAGAGTGTCTACCAAAATAATGACTAGTCATTTGGTCTTTTAAAGGGACTATGTGATACATCCGTGGAAATGAATTCCAATTTATTGTGTCACCAGTTTTTGTAGTATTTATATACTATCGTTCTTGTTTTCCCCAAAAAATTGTTCTGTTTTGTCCATACTAGATCTCCATCTGCCCTAACATTCACTAGTGTGCAATGAAAAATAATCATACATATTGCTTACTGAATGTAAGATTACACTTTAAGCCTATTTTCTTTGTCAATACTTAAAAATTGAAAATGGTTAAGTGATAAAACTGTGTACAAAAATTATGCTTATAAATGCCAAGGGAAACTAATTCAAAGAAATTTAAATCTTGAGGTTCTCAAACTCTTTGGAAATCGTTGTTAGTTTTGAAAGATATATGACTAACTATAGGTTTGATTGCTAAGTCACTGTCTAGTTTCTTCTTCCCAAGAGTAGCTGCAGTTTTATTTGTGCATTCCAGATTTCATAGGAATATATGAAAAACAAAGTATATCAATTGAAAAACTGCTAAATAAAAACCTAAATCATAACCATACTATACTGCAGCACATATTTTCATAAAATCTCAATATCCATAATAAACTTTTTCTCAAAAGTGTCATGAGCAACCAGCTACCCAGACTCTTATATTCCACAGAGTAAATTGTTTCAAATCTATCTTTATCTAAAACAAGATAATGATATTAACACATTCTTTGCCTCATGAATACTAACATCAAAGAAATGAAAATAAAATGTGGTTTTTAACAAACAATAGAACATCTAAGATACATAAGCAGTTAGAAAAACAGGGAGAGAGGAAATAAGCTGAAAGCTTTTGGCTGTGAGTGATCACAATCAAATGCTATCTTCCATAGTAATATGAAAGTCTGCATTAATCAATACCTTACTCCAATTATTTTTTGCTCTCATCTACTGTCTGCTTCAAACATTTTTGATCACTGAACATCCTCTTTTTAATGATGCAAGCATGGGAAGTAATAGTTGAATTTGCTTTGCCAGACATCCAGCTAAGGACACGCAGTAAAAAGAAATAGAAAACCCAGCAAAAGAGCATTTGGAATTGCATTATTTCACTGTTCCTTCCAGCTGGGATTGAAAGTAAGCTACCCACTGTCAAAAAGCCAGGATTTTTGCTCACTCTCCCACTTCACTTTTTATTGATGAAATCTTCTGGCTCTTTTGAATTTGTCATTAGTACGAGTAAAAATATATAATTGGATATTGATTTGGGAAATTACACCACCTCACAAGGCATCTACATAAACATGGCTTATTTGCCATAAAACTGAATTTTCTAAACATACAATTTGATTGCTCCCTGCACTAGAAATGTAAAGAGAAATGCAGCATTTGTGCTTATTTTTTGCCTGTATTTTTCTAAATTTATGAAAATGTAAACTGTTTTTCTCATTTAGACTAATGAAAATCTTCAATGTAGTTACAATCCTCAGTTGCATTATGTCTGCAAGCTAACCAACAAAAGTTGATTATTCTTATAATGATTTGAAGTTTCCTGAAAAAGAATATGCCTGTGATCAAGTCCCCAGGAACTTGTATGGTCCCTGTTGTTGTGTGTATTAGGCAGGAACTGGAGGGATGCTCAGGTTATAACTTCACAGTGCTGCAATTTCATTCTGTCTAATTACAACTCCCATATATATTCACTCATAAAAGATAAGAACAATTGATTTTTGGTCAAGAGATTTAAGGAGCAGAATGGTACTTGTATGCACACTTCAACAGAAATGTAATAAAAACATTGGCATTTTCTGCTTTCTGTACCAGATGAAAACTATCTTGGACACATACAATTATTGTACAGCCATTACATTTTTTAAATGGATTACTGCATTACTATATATAAAACAGAATTGTATACATGTTATTTTGTGGACTGACATAACAGACAACCTGGAGATAAAGCAAGTATGGCAAATTGGCAGAACCTGGATATATAAGGGAAGACTGACATGTAGAATATTCTTAAAATAAAAAGTGGACTAGATTTGAAAATAACCTTGGGAATGCAGGGCATATTAGCATATCAGAGAGACTTCATTCTTTCCAAGGTAACAATTGTGTCATAAGGTTTTCTTTATATATTTTTTTTCCCTCTTTTTGGAGAACCGGAGAAAGAAGAGACTAATACTTTGTTTAAAGCTACTAAGTAGATATAAGCTAAGAATAGTAGGAGTAGTATGGAAATCATGATGGTTTCATAATACGTGAGCCAATGTTTGCAGTCTGAGGCAATAGAATCCTTAATGCAGATGATATAGTGTGACAAACATTGAGAATGGGGAAACTGAGCCACAGGTGAACATGGTTATTTTGCAGGATTTTAGAGAATATGACATTAAAATGCCATAAAAGCAGTCTCAGATTAGGTATTTCCACTCTCCATATGTCTTTGACAGGCAAGGAAAAAGGAAATGATTCCAATGACTTGGATATTCACATGCAAATACCAACTGTAGTCAATAGGATTTGATATTTAGCAGACTGCCTGACATGCTTATGCCCAAACAGCAGTTTAGAATTAATACTTTCTTTAACAGAGTGTATGACAGAAAAGCAGAAAAACATTTAGAACATGGTGACTAATCTTCCAGAAACCACTCACAAGATC